>CM076574.1:999145944-999745944 GCA_034641835.2 Pinus albicaulis
AAAGGGACAATATAAACAAGGATGGCTGCAACGCAGCTAGTCCTTGCCTTGAGCCAAAGTTAAGTTTTTTTAATATTTATTCTGGCAGTACTAACTGTGGCTTTTGTTCGGCATGGTGGATGCACTGATCATTGAGCCTTGTAATTATATTTATAGTAGTAGTATCATTCCCATGAAAGCATTGGCAGCATTGTGGTGCAGCCATATTATCAAAATTTTAAGCATTGAATACAAACAATGCTTTCAATAATACTTTCACATTGTAAGTTTAGAACTAAGATGCTTGAACTTATCATTGTTGGAAGCAATGGCATTGAAAGTTCGAAAATTCTTGCATATCATGCAGGCATATAGTACCATGAAACAGGAGAATATGCCGTTGAAAATGCTTGCATAGCATGCTGGCATATAATACCATGAAACAGGAGAATATGCCCTATTAGGGCAAAAACCTGAAGATAGAGGGCAAGAATTCTGCAGACGTAGTCTCCCTAAAACATGTTATTCAGACAGGAAAGATTGAAAAAGTAAAATGTTTTGCCTACTCAGTTTTCTATTTTGTTTCCTTTTTTCCAAAGCTTAAATGTCACAACAAAGGGGCATTTATTTTGACCTCATGCTCAGGTGTCACTGCAAAGGGGTATTTATTTTTATCTAAAGCTTAGATGTCATCCAAAAGACTTGATATATTCTGTCAAAATCACATTAGTTTAGTTAATAATGATAGTAATTAAATTTGTAACATTGATTTGGATTTCAGTGTTGAAATTTCACTTCATTAACTACTTTGTCATGGATCTATATGAAGAAAGCTCACTTGATTAACTACATGACCATGGTTCTTTGTGAAAGAAGCTCCCTTCATTAACTACTTCCATGGTTTTTTGGAAAGAAAGCTCACTTGTTGCCTTGTCAATGTGTTGATATTGAATTTGTTAAGAGCTTAAATATAAATTATAGTTTTCTGGTTGAGCAGGCACAACTGTTAGGACAAGGACACTTCACCCATCCCATAAAATAGAAGTATATTTTTTATTGACATTGTAATTTTCATGATTCAACAAAACTTAAAACATCATCTCTGATATAGACAAAAGTGGTATAAACCTATCTAAAATGATAGATAAGATGATGCTATGCTCAAGTATGTAAAATTAAAATTATGCAAGCAAACTTGCACTGATTTTTGTGCCTTGTGGGCTCTTTGGAATCCCTATGGTTCTTCAGTTTTTCCCTCTGACGTGCAGCCCTTCAGTTAGTCTTTTGAGTATATATTATAGGCATGTTTCCGTAAGCATCAGCTTTTGCATATTTCATTCACATGGGAAAAACAATAAGGATCCAACAAGAGCGTTAAATGTCAGAATATGCTTATATATACACTATCAATATATATGGTCATAGATCTCTAGTGATGCATATATGTGCCTATAATGCTATTAATTCTTTTCTGCTGGGTGCTTAGTGTCTTCTCTCCAATTGGTCATTGTCTGAAATATAACTGTCAAAGGGTCATTGCTGTATAACAATTCTTGGCGTTGATTTGTCTAGTTGGCCTAACTATGTTACTGTCATCTCAGATATCTAGCATTGGAGCAGTTATTTTACTGTCAGTAGTCACGGTAATCTCCATACATCCTGCTCTTGCAGTAGCAACCATTGGTGGTACTAACGCTGTTGCAAGAGCAGGAGGTTCTGCTGCTGCTGCAGTAGGAAAGAAGGCAACTCTCTCCCTTCTACAAACAGAGCTTCTTAGTAGTGCTTGGACGGGACTTGTGGCTGGCGTTTTGCACACTTTAACGGGACCTGACCACCTTGTTGCTCTTGCTCCCCTTTCAATTGGTCGTACCAAAATGGAAAGTGCTGCAGGGGGAGCTCTCTGAGGCTGTGGTCATGATGCAGGGAAATTTATTTTTGCCATTATTTTTCTGTTACAAAAAGACAGATTGCACATTGAACTTCTTCGCTCGTGGGGAGCACGAGTTGCTGGCATAACATTACTTATTATAGGAGTTATGGGTATTAAAGAAGCCTCAGAAATACCTGCCCCTTGTGTAGCTCTAGAGGGGGCCGATGATCAAGCAGGTATTTTGGATTCTAGTCTTCCCATGAAAAGTGGCAAAGAAAAACTTGAGGGAATTATGTTTGTCTCAAAGATGATGATGAAGCATATATTTGGTTTAAATATGGCCAACAGCAAACCATGCCTAGTCATATAAACGCTTTGAAAGGACTAATTCTCCTGATCGCCATTGCCATCTCTTGATTGCCTGTCCCCTATGTAACAATTGTTATCACTTGTCTTTGCCTTATTATGGTTATGGAAATAAGTACTATTTACTGCTTGAGTTTCATTTGTGGATACATTAATAGTGGATTGAACAACACTACTACTAGATTTATTCTATAATCAAGAGACTACATGTTGTAAAGACTTAATGAATCCAATTTCAATGTTATAAGTCCCAAGTTCAATAACCCCACTTGTAAACAAGCGCCAAGCAATAGTATATGTGCGATCTTCACCACATGAAAGCAGAATCCTGCCGACATAAAGAAGGTAAACAGATAAATATGATCATACAAGCTGATCAGGCCCTCAATATACGGATGTGTAGAAAAGACTTTAACCTTCTAGCTGTACATAGTACTACAAAATTTTCGACCCTAAAAAGAAAGCCACACCATAAACGTTCTCAAGAATGACATTTCATAGAGCCAATCCCTATCTTGTGTTAGATTTCCAATCGTGTATCTGAATTGTTAGCGTTTTGTTTCTAAATATACTATGGTTTTTTCTTGCTCGCTTCCTATCTTAACCACTTCATGGCTGGGCTGACAGAGTGGCAAAGGTAGTTAGAGATTCAGAGTTGAGGAGGAAAAGAGAAAAAGGTAAATATGGCAGGTGCTAGTGTTGTTCAATTTATGGCAGATAAACTCTGTCCCGTTCTTGCGGAAACGCTAAAGGAATAAGTTTCTATGGTTGTGACGTTCAAACAGGAGTTTGAATCAATATATCAAGAGGTTCTTCGTATTAAATTCTTGCTGAATGATGTTGGGGAGCGGACAAACTACGAAACGATGGCCAATTGGCTGCAAAACCTTCGGGATGCTCTCACCGATGCTATGGACCTCGTAGAGGAGTGCAATGATGATGACAATGCCCACAGTTCAATTTCGGAGAATCCAATTTTCAACCATCCAATTGGCCATCAGATTATTTTCCTGGATCAAATGTGTCGTCAGCTTATTTTTAGGTATCATAAAGGCCGTGAGATTAAAGAATTAAAAAACAGAATCGACAAGATTGATCGCACTGGCAATCAATATCTCGAGTATCTCAAATATCTTGTCGATGTGAACACATTTTTAGAACAGGGGAAAGAAAATTCCAATTCTCCTCTTGCTAAAAATGATCAGATTGTGGGCATGCAAGTTGACATCGAGGTCATTACTAAAAAGCTATGATCCGACATGTGTTCAACAGTAAAGAGGTCCAGCAAAGATTCAAGCATCGGGTTTGGTTTCCAGTGGCTCTAGTTATAACTGAGGCCTCCGCATAAAGAACACTCACAAGATAAACAATCCAACATCCAAAAGCACCATACAGAAGCTAAAATCCGATTCCAAAGCCGTATCCCATTTGAGATAATGTGTACGAAAAAGTCAAAATTTAGTATGCAACCTGATCAAACATTTACAAGAATTAGAAGCCCTCAAGAAAAATGGGGAGTTTCTGTTCAAGAACACCGCCATAACTGACTTGAGCAGCTAATAGGCAGCACCATGGCCCACCACAGGTATGCTTCGGTTACCCATGATAGCTGAAAGTCATTAAAGTGATTTTAAAAAATTAAAAAAAACCTGGATGACCATGTGGTCCGTCGCATGATGGCAACGTGCCTCATCTCCTTCTCCATAGCATGCATGGATGCATCATTGCCAACAAGGCCACTGAACCACCTCCTTCTCCATAGCATGCATGGATGCATCATTGCCAACAAGGCCACTGAACCACCTCCTTCTCCATAGCATGCATACACCATTGTAGACAAGGCCACCGAACATTGTATCATGCCAATCTGTCACTTAATCGACCAAATTTGAACCTGCGACTATTACGAGGTTGAAACAATTCTCTATTATAAACGTCCAATTTTGAACCTGCAACCATTATCAACTTACAAAAGCAAAAGTAAGGCACTAGAGTAAAATGAGGAAGGATCCATAACCAGCAACAAGGCACACCAGCAGCAATCGTCAAAGCATGGCAATGGTGATTCAGAGCAATCTAGAAGCCAGAAGCTGCCTGACAATCTCCTCAAACTAAACTGTGCAAGAAATCTGAATTTGTTTCAATGATGTCTTATTAATTAATATGTCTTCTGAAATCAATTAATATGTCTTTTGAAATCGCCTGCATGATCGATTGATTTTTATATGCATCTGTGCTAATTGTGTGGGTGTTGAATTATCTGTGTTGTGGAATGTGTTCAGCGAGAGTATTTCAGAAACACAATCATATTGAATGGCAAGGCGTGATCTTACATGAAGGTGAAGAGAAGGAAATACCGATTCCGGATCCTGAATGCCAGTAATTCTTGCAGACATCGTCATCGACTTCAGCTTGCATACATTGTCATCCACTAACGCCATATATGAATGATGACCTGAACAACAAAAGGGGCGGTGCAGTGTGTGGCCGTGTTGAAAGTCAGCGTTGAAAGCTGAAAGAAAGAGAAGTGCCCACGATACGATCAGGGTTTTCTCCCGCGGCTGGACGAGGTGCCTCTACGAGCCACCAGCAACTGAGACATTGAGGCAAGGAACCACTGAGACAAAGAAACTGAAACGCAGAAGATGATTCTGAAAGGAAAAAAAAGCAAGGAACCACCAAGACAACTCAAAAGGCGAAACGAAGATGACCTTTGAAAGAGAAAAAAAAACCCCAGACCCATTAATCCGCCCAGACTTGGAGAAACGACGACGGCGAAAGCGAGGTGGCGGGAGCGTGGGGAAACCAGCGAGCAAAGCTGAAATTGAGGAAGTTGGGCAATGGCCTCTGTGTTCAGGAGAGGTATTCTGGAGAGGTTACAAGTGTCTGTGTGGGAGCTTACAAGTGTAAAGCTTGAGGGTTTGGACGCTGGTCTTAGACCGCTTCAACCAAAACCTGTGCCCAGACAAGTGGAACATGCAATCTTCAATAAAATTTTAGTGAATAGAAATACGATTTCACAAGATATATTCTCCAAACATTTTATGCTTGCTAACTAATGCTAGCATTAGTGAATAGAAATAGGAAAATAGCAATCAAGCTGCCCTTCGTTCCACTTACTCTAAGTTTCAAAAGGTGTCTGGCCTCGATATGAGGCCAAATAAGACCTCCAAACTGTTCATTGGCTCTCACAAACGACGAACGATTTAAAATCAATGAAGAAATTGAAAATTGTCTTTAAAACTTTATAATAGGCAAAATAACACTATTTCGTTCTCCATGTGACTAATACCGCTAAAAAAGCGATTACTATAGTTCCCTCCCATGCCACGAGCGACAGGGACTAATAATAAAGACAAAAAAATATTTTCGCAAGTTGCTTTGAAATACATGCAATGAAGACATTCTTCGCATCCGCATCCAATGGTTGGAATAAAGGGTATCTATTTCATAAAATCGCCTAGATCCAATGGTAATACTAAAGGCTATCTATTTGGAAAAATCACTCAAAGACTCGCACCCATCTCATCCCATTTTTGCCATCACATTCAAGTGAGGCAAACAAGGCAAACTATAGAGGGAATGGAAACCGATGGATGACATAATATTTCGTTGACCTCACTTTTCCGAACCAAGGCCCTGTAGAATTAGTGAGAAACCGTAGTATATAAGAGATTATTTTAGTTCTCACACAAATAAATTAACGTTATTGGGATATATTTTCCTAATTCATAGAGTAACTCTTTCATCACTCTTATCTATAGTACAAGTTAGGTTTCTAATATAGTTTTAAAGAACGGTAAAAAAATAGTAAGTTCACATAAATTGCAAAAAACTTTTGATTGATCGAACAAAATTCTATGATATCCGATGCTATGGAAATAATACACTCTGAGGTTACCAAAAGATAAAAATTTCACGTATTTGGTATGAAATTCTTAAAGCTACAATCCATACAAGTTTGACTTCTAAGAAATGGTCAAGAATTATAGGTCTCTATATATTACGTACAACCCGCTTTGTTTATCCAAATTAAGTGTGATTAGGAAGACATTTTGTAGTGTTACAACGGTGGAAATTTCATAGCAATTGACATAGAAATTGGAGATTTACTATTAGTACAATCCGGCCACTTATCTAGAAATGTTATAAATAATACATCACGCTTAAATTAGCTATAGTTTTGATTGGAATATCTAAATTAAGTGATTCAAAGAATATTTTTGAATGAATATTCTCATGTAGTCACTGTCTGTCCACCATTGCAAGAGTTGTAAAGCAATACATCTATATTAAATTATGTCTACATTTTGAATGAGATTATCCAAAACTCAAATTATTTAAATTATGTTTTGAATACTGAATACACATGAGAATATTCAACATGAAAAACTTGGACCATTTTGTATGAAAATTACAACGCATAATAGAAACCTATTACAAAATGTGACAACCTAACATCAATACCGCACTCATGGATTTTATACATTCATGACAAGTATAGGACCAGTGAGGCAAAGAATCGTCATTAATAAGCTCTTAAACATCTTTACACCCACATAAGATTTCCCTATTTATTCCATGGCTAGGCACACATATGCAGTAAAAAAATAGGTCTAGAAAACTCAATAGAGATTGTCAATTTCTACAGCATTGTTATGCAACCCAATTAGGCAAGTTCAATATGGGTATAATAGAATAGTGCTCATAAGGAGAAAAAAAGAAAAAATTTTTTCTAGATAACTTATGACTCTGGAGCAAGCAAGTCACAGAGCACAGAAAATCGTAAATACTTCAAAATGACAACTTAACATCAAGATTAGGGTAACCAAGGCACCCTAAACTAGTAGAACTAAAGAAAAAATCATGTCAACAAACAATAGTTGGGCATATAAAATTGGAAATTAAAAAAGGCAAAACCAAGAAACACATAAATGAGGAGTTGATATGCAAGTGACCGTTAAAGTGACAAACTTGCTCTACTTAAATGAATACACATCCAGATCTTATCATGGTTTATCTCTGGATCTTTAATAGTTTGCATATGGACAAGAAGAAAAAGGTTGATATACACCCTTCCATAAAATAAGTTCTACTTTTGTCTAGGGCCTAAAATGTTAGGGCTGATGCGCATCAATTATACCACTTAAAAATGAACTTCCAAGGCAATTAACGATTTCAGCATCCATCTAATATATCTCCAATTGTAAATGAAAACCGATAGGTTTCTCAATTTTGAGCTCAGCATTTTATTAGAAGGAAATGCGAAAGAATGCCTTACACTTTCCATAAGCTAAGTGCACAAGTTTGACAAAGCATAATACCCTAAGCATTCAAGTACTAAAATGGAAGGAGGAAAGGAAGCTCGTGATTTGTAAATGTTTCAAAATCATAACCACAAAAGAAGCATCAACTCCGTATATTGTATTTTCTACTCCAACCATTGCCCATCCCAAATAAAAAATGTGAGACGCCATGGTATAAAAACCTACAATGCCAAGGTGATATAAGGTGGAAAAAATTAAGAAAGTTGTTATATCCACATACTACAATAGGTTTTGAGCATCTAATCAAATATATCAAACGTATGAATAAGAGACAACATACTAAAACTCGTTCACGTAAGATATTCAAACATATATGAAAAAAGACACATGCATTAGATAATTTAATATCTAATAGAGAATGCAACCATACTTGCCATCGAAAAGGGTAGAAACAACAATATGTAAAAAGAAAGCTAGTTTGTGCATTTTTAGGAGGTTTTTGTTTTTTTTCTCTTGTTGATATTGAACACTATAATGGAAAAATTGAAATTCGTATGAATTCACAACGTCTATTGGAATTTCTACACTAAAAGTGTCACTAAAACTTTATCCATTTCTTTGGAAAACTTACCCTCGGTTTGGAATGCCAAAATGTATGTCGCATATGTCTAGCCGATGCAGATGTAAAAGTACTCAACAATCAAGATCATTACTACCAAAAATGAATCATGGGAACTCTGAAAAAATAATAATTAATTGATGTCATTATTCAATAAAGTAAACACAAACATACACTTAACTGCATAGTCCCTAACATAAACCAAAGAAGATTTACAAAGAAAATGAAACAAGGGAGCGAATGTTAGTCAACTAACGATTACAATAATTCCCCTCGCACTTATCAAAATGAATAATATGCAAGGCATATGTTATAACTTCAGTTACTTTAGCCCATCATGGACAAGAGGCTAAAAACTGCAACCAGCAGTAGTATCTAGTCTCATGTATGGTACTAAGGCTAGATGTTACTAGAAAGCACATGACCCCACTCGAAGGTAGCTTTAGTGATGACCACAAGGGACACTGCTTTCTTGCATACTATCTAAGATAAAACTAACTTATGGTCCTTGAGTAATACCTCAAACTTCTTCTCGACTTGCTAAGAGCTCGTTCTCCTCAAACATAAGGAAACAAGCGTTTTGACCCCTATTACCCCTTTTTTTTAGTAGGGGTACCCATAGTAAAATTTTTGCATTATCACTTGTTTTTTCTATGAACATGGTAGATTGGTGACATATAGTAGTCTTACTTGATAGGCTGGTTGAATTCTGATCTTTTGTCACTTTCACATTTCCAAAGGAAGTTCATGGTTGTTTTGAGGCAATCGACCACACCTCCCGATGTGCGCTTTGGGTCTATTTGTCGACAATTGGACACCTCCTATGCATGCCATGCGTAATATCCTTTAGCACTCGTTCTAGTTGTCACTTTATAAGCTAATGTGTCTTATTTTGAGGGCTAATTTGCACCTACAAATGACATGTGACAAAAAAAATTTGGGTATTTTTGATGTCTTGGAGGGGTTGTGTGGATGATGTGTTAGTCTCTTAGTGTGCTTGGATGATGTGGATGTCGCTTGGGAAAGATATCTTGAAGAACAAGCAAGTTCGAATAAGGATTAATTTAGAAATACGAGTTTTATGAAAAACTCGGATTTGTATGTTTCAGGATGGGGGAGGTTTTTTTATTTGAAAAAAGTTTGGGGTTTAGGTTTCCATTCCTTTTTATATTTAAATTATGTTTTCATTTGTTTATATAAATTTTTTTTAGAGGATGTGATGCCATGACATTTTCACGACAAGCTACAAATTGATCTTGATGCATAACCTCTAGTGCTTCCAAACTAAAAGTATCCCATGTGGATCCGGATCTATGGAAATGTTGATCCTCGGATCCTCCACAAGTGGATCTTGTAACATAGGCTTTTAATGCTTAGTATGACAATGATGAATGCAACTCGCCATCCAACCACTTATAATGACACTGAAACATGTTGGGCCTACTTAGTACACAAGCGTTAGGCATTTGCAATCCCTTTACTTAGTGACATCAACCATACTAAATATTGATGACCTCTAATATGTGGCATTGAAAAAGTTTCCTTGTTAAGCTTCAATTGTCCTTTATGTTAATTTTGCTGTAAGGATTTGTATTTACATTGCAAAGATCGAACTTCAACGAAAATGTAAAACATAAAATCATATGCAAACCACATAATAAAGCTACTATATAGATTGTATAGACACGAAAATGTTGTTGGAGACAACAAAGTTATAATAAATTATGGTTTATGGCATATGCACCTTTAATTAGTTATATTGTTAAGTACAAAATGTGAAACACACTTAAAAAATAAACCTAGTGGTATACACCGAGATGGAAGGATGGCAATCCCCGCATATATCTTTATTTTGATTATTCACTTTGCTCAACCTCCGTTATACCCAAGTTACGAGAATGGGAGATAGGGATTGAATTTCTAGCATGGCTAGGAGATTCCCCCTAGTATTCATTGGTTTGGAGAATGGTAATGGAAATAAACCCTTTTTCCTCTTTCCCCCACCTTGCAAGTCATACACTTGTTGACCTGACACAAAGCAATGCATCCTTAATACTTCCCTCTAAATCTTAACAGATCGACGAGGGTAATCATACCTCGGTTAGGCACAGAGACTACCTCATCTATAATTCTATCCCCCCCCGAATCGACAAAGTTTATAAAAATGTAGAAAATTATGACTATCCCGACATGAGTAGTACAAAAACCAAAAACATAAAAAAAATATGGGTTGAGCTAATTGAAAGATACAAGCTCCATAATAAATGTATTGATAAATTCAAGCAATCATTGAACCAAACCATGTAAATGAGAATGTTCCAAATGTGCATAGTTTGAATCAAAAGATACGATGCAAAGAATTGCATTTAGCCATCTTTCAATATTGAGCTAATGTTACTCAAGCCCTTATGTTATCATCCATGGAAAGCAAGGGGGTTGCATTTAAATAGTTCATATTACCGAGAATTGCATTGTGCGAGATGAACTCGCAAGTAAATGTTCAAAAACGTAAACCAACATTAGGGTTCTAGAATATCCCCGCATGTTGACTTACAGTAGGGACTCAAAATACACCTTAAAATCGATTTAGATGCACACCAGCAAGTGACAATGTGTGAACAAAATGGTGATTTACAACGCATTAGACGTGCAACTCGGAGCTCCAAACCAGACATATAATGAAAAAATAGCAAGAAATTAATAACGCCGCACATGCATTAAAATTTTCTTTCACAAGCACGCGATTAAAACTCACACTCTTCTTTTTTAGATCCCGTGCCATAGAAAGTCGCAATGCTGGCATCAAGAAGGGGGACATCAATGGGTTGTGAGAGGTCCGTAGCTTTTTGGCCATGGTGTTATTTTAAGAGTATCCGACCAGCCAAAATCGCAGTACCCTACCGTTGGAATCCTTTTAATGCTTTGCTTTTCGGGAGGTCGAAAAACCTTCACTCGACCTCAAACTCCTCGAGCACAAAGATAAACAACCCCAAATATGGCCAAAATACGCAATCTAGGCATTAATATGTAGTGAAAAAAAATACCTCTGACTAGCTAAAGGCTGAATCCATTCATTTTAGTCCTTCTGCCGTTTACGCTCCCCCGTGCTCTCCCTAGCTCACCTGCCCCGGCTCTGCGACCTCGAGAATAGCTTGGCTCCTATGTGTAATTTTTAATGTTGTGTTTTCTTGTCATGTCGTTGGTGCCCCTTACACAAAACCAAAATATTAACTTTAATACAAGGCCAAGGTAGCGTAGGAGGAATATGTCAAAATATATATAAATAAATAAATAAATTAATGTTTTTTTACTCAAACAAATATCCCCTTTGAACTGCTTTTTTTTCCTTCCCCTCTCACTTCTTTCTTGAGTTTAACTCCCCTAGTCACCATATGGTGTGAGTGACTTCTCTTGGTAAATATTGAATCATGGACATTAGCCTAATGTTTGGCATAGACTAATATGCTATAATTTCCTAGCAAAAGTCTATTTCCAAAAATAATGTTTGCAAAGAATCAATGCCGGTGTAAATAGGGGGCCTCCTCGAAGCTTCAAATTTATTAAGGGTTTATCTCATGTGTTTTTGAAATGGTATTTGGCGCCCTTTAAGGGTAGGTGGATTGTCATGTTCAAGGCTATTTCATAGGGTGAAGGGATAAGAGTTTATATGTATGTTTTTATATATATTTTTGGATAAGTGAGTTAATTAGGGGATAGGTTTTTTATTTTGGATAAGTGAATTAATAAGAGTTTGTATGTATGTTTTTATATGTATGTATTTTTGGATAAGTGAGTTAATTAGGGTATAGATTATTTTGGATAAGTGAATTAATTAGGTATAGAAAAAAAATTAAAAATTAAAAATAATAGAAATGAGTTAATTAGTGGATAGATTTAGTTTTATGGATATTTTTAATTTTTTAAATGAAGTGTTGAGGGGGGATCAAATCTTTTAAGATGCAAAAAAAATTATAGTGTAATTTAAGGAAAGGTTTACACCTTGATTGTAATATTTAAGATGGATTTATGTTGGCTCTTTATGATATTATTTATATTGTATGTAAGTTTCACATCTTTATATATATATATATATCTTATATTTTTATACTCGTTATTACATATGCATAATTTTTTTCCAAAACTAATGTATAGTGAAGTTAACCATACTTCCTCGTATGGGATGGGAAGAGACGATGATGTGTGGGAGTCGCATTAGTTTGTTGTCCCAAGACTAATTGGAGGGGACATGCATGCAACCCCCATGGGTTGTTAATGCCAAAAGGTGGCTACGAGACGTCCCAAGTCGCAACATGATTATGCTTTGATGTCTTCCTTCAAGTCTATAATTATCATGCTTATGAGCATTATAATTACATTGCCTCGCACGCCTCCATGATTGTTTGGGCCTTTTTTGAGCTCTATATGTCTTGTGTTTCAATGATTTCATTTTTCTCGACTGGGCGACTTCAATAGAGCATCCTCCACATCTCGTTGTCTTAGTTGGCATTATATTTTATTGTTTACCTCCCACTCTTCCATCACGAATGGACATAGTGGCGTCCGATGTCTCAAGGTCACTCCTCTTTTCTTTGGCCCTCACTTCACATTCCCTCTCCCCTCGCCCATGCACCCCTAAGGAATTTGTCTCTAGCTTTATGGAACCCTTCTAATCCTACTCACACACATTGGTTCCTTTGCGATGTTTTAGTTTATCCATCTTTAGTAGACCCGACAACTCTTGTTATAATTTACCTCTCATAAAAATTCGTCTTTGGCCTGCTGGGTGTCCACCATGCAACAATCAAATAGAAAGAAGTAACATGATTCTTGATGTATTGTTAAAAATTTCACCTTCAAAATAGCCATGCACTTTTTCACATATTGTTTCACTACTCTTAGCAGCCGCAACAGGATCGTGAATAAAACTAGGCCATCTACTTGGCCATTCATGCTTCAACACCTAAAAAACATTGGTAGCATTGTTTTATCATTATCTATTTAATCAAGAAAAGAATAAGCATCCTAGTATTTACTATTAACCTTTCAATCACCCACACCTCCGGAAAATGGGATACATGTTCAAAACGTAGGAAGAAAAAGTCGTCAATATCTAGAAATTACTTACAAACAACAACCTCTCAAAGAGCATGGACAAGCTAATAAATTTACAAAAAAAAGAAGAGCAAAGGATAAATATTTAAGCAACAAATAGACGAAAATGAACATGCACAATGGTTTAACTAATCCAACCAAATAAACCATACACAATATCACATTTATATTTGCCTTTCTAGGATACACTTAACTCCCTTAAGATGAAATTAAATGAAGATAAGACACATGGGAAATAACACATTGATCAATGCAAACAAAAGTATGCACAGCAAAAATCTCGTGAGTAAAAGTGTAGCTTTGAGAAGTCATAAACAAAAAGGTGAAGAAAAAAGAAACATCGAGATGATTCTATTACTTACCCGAACCAAGATTACCTTAGTTTTTTTTAAATAAATCCTCTCACCGCGAAAAGAAGCTTTGTTACTTGAAAGTCGAATAACAATACATATAGGAGTTAATATATCCACCTGGAAAAAAATGAAATACAAACCTAAACAAGATGTATATATAACAAACAATAATCAATGTTTACCAAATAACATAAGACACATGCACTAGATTGACCTAAACAATGAGATCTGATATGCAATTCTTTTATCCCATCCCGTTGTTCAACTAGCAAAGCATTCCACTCGATATTTGATTACACCTCTCAATCACCTAAAATCACAAGAAACAAGATTAACTTAAGCTAGCAATTAGAAGTTTTACTAATGTAAATAAAAGCCGTATGCACCTTCAATCACCTAAAGTCACAAGGTTGAAAATGAAATTTCATTTTACTAATGTAAACTAGAAGCCATAGGCAAATTCACCTAGGAACCATGTGAAAAGCTTTTATAGGTTTACAAAGCAACAAAGTCCCTATGCATTTTCAATTGTTATCCAACATAGTCATCTTGGGCTAGAATTATGCGCTAAGAAGTCTCACAAGGCATTGCATCAAAGATGAGATCTCAATTTCAGCAAGTGTATCCGATGGCTAAAAGAAGAAAGCACAATAGTACTTGAAGTGAAAAGAACTTTGTATTCAAATTATGCGAGTTTCTACAGAATCCTAACAACTTGCAGCCATGTATCCTAGATGATCCGTAAATCCCGCAATATCTCGCTCCGCTATCGCATCTCTACAACATAATAGCAGTACATGTAAAGTATAGTGCCAAAAAACTATAGTGACAATATAAAAAATATTAAAATCAAGAACCCTTAGTTTTGTTTATTTCCCTATTCCAATTGCAAAAGTGACAACTACCTTTAACATTATACTGTATATCACATTCTCTCGTAAGAAGTCACCTGCTCATGTTCATGCGTCAAATAATGTCATAACAAAACACCGTGATTAAATTCAAGCTAAATTTTTGAATTTCCTAACGGATTACATTCAGAGGAACACAATGCCTTAGCCAGTAAGCATAAATCACTATCCGAAATCTCACAATTTAAGGATAAAAGCGTAAGCATATGGATTTAGTTTCCACGCATATTTGTGAACTATTTGTCGTAAGTTTAAGTCCTTGCTGTCAAAATTGTTTACATGTAGCATACTACAGAAATAATTCATCTCATCAAATGTAGCAGAGATAAAGAGAACTTGACTAATCATGTAGAAAAACAATCTCATGATTTTGTCATAGTTCCACTTCTTCTAGCCATTAGATATCGTATATATTCACATAATTCCCAACTTAAAAATAAGATATTATATATTTTCTCTTCTTAAAATACAAGTACGTGATATTTTTAGGATAAGAATGACATTCGCTAGCTAATCATTAAATCATAAACTAAGTTTTTGTGTAGGTACACAACGCTAACATGTATGTCTTTACACTCCATGACCTTCTCTGTATCTACCCCGGCATGAAAGCTACTGGGTGATCCGTTAATACCGAAAAAACATTAGTGTCTGGAATAACTAGAACAATAAGGTGGGTGTTGGGACATTCCACAACCAGGGGACCAACTATTGGCACATAAGACGGTACAAAGAGAACGTGAATAGCGTGATGACAAGCCCGGCTCATGATGAGTCAATGGCCGGGGAAATGTAGTAAACAATATGGATGTTCTCTCCTGTATATGGATAAAATTGATGTCAAATCTAATCCGAATTGATGTAACCATAAATATCTATTGATTTTTGTTTGTATGGATGAAATACAAACATTTCCTAGAATGATCCCTCCTTAAGCACACCCTCTCCAAGATTGTTCACCGTTTGCATGGTTGAAACATGAAATCTACAAATAAAAATTTGTTTTGACTACATCACCTCTCAAACTTTACCTTTATCATTATGAACAATTAGCATGTGTGGATGAAACTCAGGTCTAATTGCAACTCTTGCAGAAAAGAAACCTTGCTTATATGGCTAGGTTGAATTACATCATGAGGAGTTTCCCAAGAAGAGACCCATGTACAAGGTGTGGGAATAAAGGTTTATTTTTCTCTAAAATAGTATGATACCTAGAGACTAAAATAAAAAATTATAAGGCATGTAAAAATAGCAAAAGGCCCTTAAGCAAGCACCCCTTCCTAGGCTAGATTAGAGTTCTCAGGAATCCTCCAATTTTGAACGAATTCCCGATGGTGGAATTTCAAATAAATTGAAGCACTAGCTATCACACCCAAAAGGGAACCCTTGAAGCTCCTTTGACTTGGGGATTTCTTGAAGGTTTGCATTTTATAGTTCATCATTCAAAACTCTTTCTCTAACTATAAGTGATCATTAGATGAGCCTTTACCATGGTATATCTCTCAACCCTTAGTCTCTTATAGTATTTCTCTCAAATATTTTTCTATGGAAAGTCGACCCTAGCTTCTCCCAAAGCTCACACTTTAATTGAATGTTTTCATTGAATGAGTCATCCTTACCTCACTTTTGAACCCTAGTATAAACACATCTATCAAAAGTGAGGGGATTTTGGAATTTTTGATCTTAGGCATTCATCATTTTCTAATATTCCTAAACCCGAGGTCATCTTTTCCCTCAAGCCTTTCTTGGAGAGTCCTTCTTTTGCTTCTAAAACATACAACCTATTATTTTGATCCTCTTCTATGATGACATCACCAAAAGCTTCTACACCCTCAATTTCACCAACAATACATTGTTTGTGTCATCCCCGAAGTTCTTGGTATTGACGATTTCATGCCTATTGGAGTATTGTAGATATGCAATTTTGCACCGCATCCCGACCGTTTCTTGCAATGTAGCATAATATGAAACCATTTCAATATCTTGATTCAAACCCGCCAAAGAAAACCAAAGATATCAAAAGCCCAACTTAGCACTATGTAATATATTTAATTAATGTACTTTCTCCCAATTAATCATATTAAACATTGGATGAAGTTTTTTATTTAATGCTAAAAAACAAGAAAAAATCCTCCTACAATATAGATGGAATAAACTTTAAAACCTACAAAATGAAAATTATGTTTCCAAATTACACCTCACACTCCATGAAGTTGCATTTTTTTTCCTATGTCACTAAGATAAAGGAGATATCATATTGCCAATAGTATATTTCAATCCAAACTACTTATGACATATTTCACCTTTAAAAAAGATTCTCTAAATTTTATTTCAAAGAACAATATCTCGATCCTTTTTTCCCAATTATGGACAAACAAGTCATTTGAGTTGACATAAGCAAATTATTGGTCAAAGGTGTGTATATACACAAACTTAAAACCAAACCTCAATAAAAATAAATGAGAGAAATATTCATAAAACTAGTGCTCAAATCATCGAAATAAAACAACTAACTCTAAAAAAAACCCTATGTGGTCTACGATCTCGGCTTTGGAAAACCATTAACTGTCATCTAAACATAGACATCATTCCTCAAGTTGATGTGCAAATGAATCCCATTTTGATACATTTGGGACCTAAAATATTCTATTTGAATGCTCTTGAATTCAATTATATACATAATTTAAAAATTAAGAAGTGCAAAGGAGTTGTAATAAGTAGTCATATTATACAAGATTGGTCGTCAGTGAATTTCTAAGTATTTTGAAATATGCTTTTTTCCCTTTTGAGTTTTGGTACAGATGAAGACTTATAGCCCAAAGAGTTATCAATTCCCGTGCTTTTTTATTAAACCATTTTATTTTTAGAAGATTGGGTCATATGATAGCAAATGTTGGAAGTATAACTTTGGACCTAGCTAAAGGACCTAGACTCGATGTTTTCATGTTGATCTTGGGAACTTCTAAGTTTTTTGAAAATATGTTATTGTCTTTTATGAGGTTTGGTATGACAAAGCCTTTATATCCAAAATATTTACTCAGCTTCTCATTCTTTTCTATTGAACCATTTTATTTTTGGAAGATTTTTTTCGTATGATAACGCATGCTAGAAGTATAAATTTGGACTTAGCGAAAGGGTTTGATGTTGTCACATCTATGTTTGAATTTTTTTTAACAAAAATAATGTTATAGATCCAAAGGACCATAACGAGGTTAACCCTGAAAACACCATGGCCCTCTTAGCCTTTAACAATGTGGAATTTACTTATCCATCTCATTTAAATACCATTATTTTGAGAAATTTCAACCTTACAATTAATGGAGGGAGTAGCGCCACACTAATTGGAAAGAGCGTGTGTGGTAATTCCACCATCACAATTCACGTAGAGAGATTCTATGATCTAGTGAAAGGGATAGTACTCCAATATGGAAAAGATTTAAGGAGCTTCATTTTTCCCACTCTCCGAGAAAAAACATAACTCTTTTAGGGAAGGAGCAAACTCTTTTTGTTAGGATCATCTAAGAGAACATTGTGTATGGTAAATATAATGCAATCGATGTGGAGATAATAGAGGCCGCCAACACTCATGAATTTATTTTGTAATTCCACTGAAACAAATATTTAACTACAATTAGTCGTTAAGCTTGGTGAATTGAATGTTATTAATGAATGGTGTGCATTGTGAATATATACTACAAATGTTTAAATGATGGATATGAATTCGAACACATGGAAAAGGAACTTGGTCAACTTTCATCGCACGTGGATGGGACAAGTAATAGAGGCAAGAATGTGCAATGAAGTGGAGAATGAAGCTCATGAATCAAATATTTGTACAACATTTCAATTTTTGAAAGAGAAGGAAGAAAATAAATAACCTTTTAAAGGCTAATTCCATGAGAGAATTAAGGAAATTTGTGATGCCTTGGTTAGATTAGAGTGCAAAAAAAATGATAAAAATGTAGCGGTGGAATCTAAGAATGAATTACTTAAGGCAGGATATATAAGTGATATAATATTGTTGGAGTTTCACAAGGAGGAAAGGCTTCTCAAAATGCACTCGTAATGTGGGCTTAATGAGATGGAAGCTATCAATGACAAGATTCAAGAAGCTATGAAACTTGAAACTCAAAATCTTGGTATAGAATTAAAAGGAAATTATAGCTAGTAGTTTTTTGATGATGATGGATTGGGAACTAGTGGGAAGGTAAAAAAACTCCAATCATCACACTTTAGAGGCATAGATATTAACAACTCAATCAGTAATGAAATCCCTAACTCTGGGACACACACCATAACATCATCAACCTCTTGCTTTGACCAAGCTATTCAATAGTACATTCCTAGAAAAAATTTTCTAATCACTAGAGGTTCATTGGTCCTCCTGAAAATATTAAACTCAACCATCATTCATGTATGGTCCCTTGATGAATCCAATGAGAACTCGTAAGAATATACAACAGTAAGTTTCACAGATCAAGAACCAAAGGTCACCGGTCACAAATAGATCACAAATCAAGACACCAAAGATAATCACGTGGTTAAAACCCTCAAAGAGGGAAACAGCCCATGCCCCGAGCCAACGCGGCCACTTCAGGGAATTTATTAATATAAAAGAAAAGTTACATATGTTTTTTCTCATAAAAAAATTACCGGACAAATGACCCTCCATGCTCTTTAAATAGAGATCATGGACTAATTGCGTGTTAAGCCACGAATCAAGTGTCGTTAATACCGAGGTGAGAGATAACCATCGGATCACTACAAATCGTGACCGCTCGAATTATAAGTTACAAATGTACATGGTAAAGAAACACACTTTACCTAACTCTACACTAGAATAAGTTATTCTTAACCATTTCCTATGTGTCGAATATCCTAACATCCCCCCTTAAGAACAACTTGGGATAGAATTGAAGGATTTACAAAGGTGACACAAAAGGAGCCTATTTCCTATGTGTCGAGATATCCTAACAAACCCCCTTAAGAACAAATTGGGATAGGATTGAAGGATTTACAAAAGTGAAACAATAGGAGAAGGAAGGAGGCATTAGAGCCTATCCCCCCTTAATGACAACTTTCCCGAACTCAGCATGGATCAAAGTTTGGTAAACTTCGCTTCGTGAGAGCCTTCGTAAAGATATTTGCCACTTCGATCATTGGTCTGACAACACCGCACTTCAAGAACACGATCATGAATGAGCTTTCCGATGAAGTGTAGTGGAGTTCAATGTGTTTCATATGCTAATGTTGAACCGGATCATTGCATAGATTAATGGTACTCCGATTATCACACCAAAGTGTAATGGATGTCGCTGATGAAGACCAAATTCGAGACAGATCCGATGAAGCCACATGGCTTCTTGCCGCTTCAACCGCACCACGATACTGTCGTCGAAGAAAAGGGAGATGCCACTTTGTTTCTTACAA
This sequence comes from Pinus albicaulis, assembly GCA_034641835.2. NCBI lineage: Eukaryota > Viridiplantae > Streptophyta > Pinopsida > Pinales > Pinaceae > Pinus > Pinus albicaulis. The sequence goes on from CM076574.1 coordinate 999,165,852, forward strand.
GACCAAGTAATAGGTCCTAAACCAAGAGTGAATACATATCCTACAGTTGACTTCCGATCATCGTGTGGTTACCAGCACCAATCAAAATCGTTGAAACCAATCAACAAGGGAGACGCTCCTACACCGTAATGAATCCCGAATCGAACCGTATCTCTGAATATATCAAAGTATTCTTTTAGCTACTTTCCGATGACTTTCATGAGGTTGGTGCATAAACCTAGCGACAAGACCAACGGTAAAGGAAAGGTCGTGGATCGTTAGCATATGTTGTCCTCGATGGCAACCTACTTGATGAAGTTGATGGTAACCTACTTGATGAAATAATATTATTGGAAATATGATGCAAGAGTGTTGTCCTTGATGGCAACCTACTTGATAAAGTTGATGACAACCTTCTTGATGAGTTAAAGGGGAGATTGTTGGCAATGTGATACAATGTAAGCTGACTTTGATGGAACCCGCTTAATGAATTTGTTCTGTGATGGAAACCGACTTGATGAGTTGTTACATAATGTAACCGATGTATCTACGAAACATCAGTTCGAAGTAGCAGAAAGGAATTAAAAAGTGCGAATAATGATAAATAAGTTGTGCTACAAAGCATACGCGGGTTCGTTACGGCGAAGTAGCGTATGCATGCGGAAAAGTACGTGGCAAGTCGCGTATGCCCTTGGGCTCCAAATTTAGAATACCAAGGGGTGTTACCATGGTATTGACCCATTGTATTAAGCGCTAGATTATCTATTTGATCCCGTCCAGAATACCATCGGAAGTGATGTGGTTTTTGGCTCATGGTATTTACAAAAAGGCTAAATCTATATAAGGAGAAGAATATCATGGTGCAAGTGTGTGCATGAGTAAGGGTTGTGAATGAATAAATCTTCTAAGGAATATCTACATGGATGAACTCTATTCTTGATTGATAGATCCGAATCTATGATGCACCCGTGAAGAAAATGATGAAGAGGGATTCCTAGATCCGAAATGTATATGTATTTTCTAGATCTCGTTTATGGAATTTTTAGATCTCGAGATGAGTATGAAATACTTCTCGAAATAAAGGATGAAATCTCGAGTTGTTTATCTAATATGAAGAGCGATTTGCCGTCTGAAAAAGTTATAGATGTATACGCAGTTTGCTTAAGTAAAAGCGCTGCATACGCGATTTTTGCTTAAGGAAAAGTGCGTATGGGAAGATAGGGTTTTCTGAAGAGTGCATGTAGTATACGCGGGTTGGTGTGCATGAAAGTGCGTACATACACAGGTTCGATGAAGTAAAAGCGCGTATGAAATCTAGGGTTTCGGTCGAAGTAAGTGGAATGAAAATGTCCGATCCGTTTTGTTGTTTTACCGTTATCTCGTCAATGATGTATTCATATCAGTAATCAGGGTTGCTTTGAATGATGAATGAGGAGAGGCTCGTAAACGAGAGAAGGTTGTAGCCTTCTGCGGGTGGGTGCCTCGTGTGCTCGGTATGATTCTCGCGCCGCACATGGTTGTAAGAAGTTTTCTTTATAATAAATATTGAAGATAGATACGACTGCAGTACGGTGGTTTTCTCCCGACTTTGGTTTCCACCTTAAATCCTAGTGTTCATGTGTGTTGCTTATGTGTGATGGTTTATCGTTATTACATACACATGCTACCGCTAACTAAACATCTCGATGAATGAATGATGCATAAATCTAAGTAAAGAACTAAATGCATAATAAGATCTCTATATATACGCGAGGTTGTATGATAAGTATATCCGCGTGTATACGCGAGTTGTGTTAAGTAAAGTATCTTATGGGTTTGGAGAAAGAAAAAGTAAAAAGTTTTCGGCCTACACTAAATATCGATTCACCTCACTCTTAGTATTTTTTCCCAACAATTGGTATCAGAGCAGTCCTTTTGCAAAAGCTTGATCGCTGAAGGAGATCCATCACAATGGGAAGGAAGCAAAAGAAGAAGGCTACTCAAAAGGATATATCTCAGAAAACATATGCAGCAGAAAATGAAGAAGACAAAACATGTACTGATTGTGGTTCTTGTGATTCACTTTCGTGTGCATGCAATGGTGAAAATAGTGAAAGTAATGTTATGGATCTAGAAGAAGCTCTCAAGATTAAAGTTGAAGATCAACAAAGATCAGTTAAAGAGAGAGAAGTTATCTACAATGAGATGATCTCCCAAATGAAAGGACGATAGAAATACCGAATGGACGGATAGACAAGTATCAAAGGTTGTACAATTATGCAACCAATCGAAATAAAAAAAGACTTGAAATTGAAATCATCGATCTAAATGAGGATCCGGAAAGATCAAATAAGAAGAATGAAGAACTTGAAGCAGTAAATCATCTCTCTCAAAGAATATCCGGAAAAATCAAAAAGGAAGAATGAATAACCTCTACAATCATTTGAAAAAAGAAGGACGTGAAGCGCAAATCATCTCGCTCAAAACACATCTAGAAAAAATCAAATAAGAAGAATGAATAACTTCTACAAATTTTTGAAGAACAAGAAAAATGGGTTGAAAGAAGAGATTTTAAAATTGAATGATCAAGTAGAATAAGGAAGAAGGAAAGAAGAAAGTATGAAGCAAAGAATGCCAAAAATTGGAGGTTGAGGTAAACATTCTAAAGGGTAAATGTAGAAGAAAAGATCAAATCTTGAGGTTTGAAGATAGTACTAAGATTCTGATAATATTCTTAGTAGTCAAAGGTCTCCTTCTATTAAATTTGGTCTTGGTTTTCATGAAACTCGATAAAGGAGAATCTAGTTCACAAGGAAGTGCTAAAGATTCAAAGGATAATGAAAAACCCGATATGTTGAAAGAAACAAAAGGTCAACCGACTATCATGAACTTTCAAAAGAAATCATTCCCACCTTTGTTCAATAATGTTGAATTCTTTAAATGTCACAATTATGGGCATGTTGTAGCCAATTGTAGAAGCAAATCATTTCACACAAGCATACAAACGTATTCTACACAAAAAGGTACTCGGTTTCTTCAAGGGATATTGTTTTTCATGTAGCAAGTATGGTCATAAAGTAGCTCGATTTCAATAGAACAAAGAATAGAAAAACATACCATGATCCTTATGCTTATTTTTTCTCGGTCATGCAAGATGTTATGCTTGTAACAAGTATGGACACTGTAGAAAAAGAATGCAGAGATGAATAAATTTGAGAAATTGGATAATTTCTCAGCACACAATAAGAAAGTCCCAAGCAAAGCCGGAAAAGGAAGGAGGACCGGTCGTAAACGTAGGGAATATTAACCCTAACATGCAGCCTATCCGCTTCTAAAGCTTACTTCTCATAATGATCGCAGGGATGATGTGAGATACATTCTAGGGATTAGTAATGTATCATCATGTGTGAGCAATGTATGATGATTCCCATGGTTGGTTTGCACCTGGGTTGTGTTTATTTCTCGGGCAAGTACCGATATGAAGAAAAACATGCATGTGGTACAAATTCAGGGGGAGATGAAGTTGTGGAAATTTTTTGTAGTCTCACTTTTCCATACGCGTGTTTAGTGAACAAAATCCGCGTATACATACTGGCAGTTCCTTTGGAGAAAGAAGTTTATGCTTTCTGTTAAAGAAAACAAATGTGATTCATCTCAAGAACAAGAGTGCAGTGTTCAGTGGGAGAGCATCAGTCTAACTACTAATGATTGCATTGTTGGCATTGTATCTCGCTATTCCTTAGTTCTCATAATAATTATGCTCAAATGATGATGACATGATACATGGTTTCTTGTGATGAGATTATGAATGAGCCCTCGCTTGCTTTTTTGTCTGAAGAATATATTTTGGTTTCACTCCATGGATGAGTTGGAAGTCCTCATGATTCGGGAGATAAGAATAGATCATGCGAACTTTGTTGTTGTGGTTGAGACCTTTTTTCCTACGTATATTACATCATGATGAATCTTGAAGATCTTGGTCATTTTAGATCACATGGATGATTACTTGACATATATTGTTCATTGAAGAAGTTGTTCGTGTGATAATTCCTATTGGGAAGAATTTTTTGATACTACAAAAAAATCAAGGCCGATGTTACCGATGCGCTTATGCTACAACTCGTTGGATGACACTTGAAAAAACAACTACATTGTCCTATCTTTCTTTTTCTCATATATTCCGTGGAAACGTTCGAATATCTCGCATGAAGTTGAGAAGAAGCCCTCGGCCATGCGAGGATCGATCTCGGTTAAATTTCGAAGATTAAGTTGGATACGTTGATTTCCTCGAAAGACAACGTAGGTATACACGAGTTCATACACGAAAACCCGCGTATGGGTATTTGCTGAAAAAAATTCTTATGGTATCTCTCCGGGTGGTGTTCCAGCTATAATTTTATTTCATGCTCTCGATATTGTTGATGAAGATGCCTTGATGATTTGTTGTTGAAAGTGTTCTGTGATGCACAAGCTAAGGGGGAACATTGGTCATGTGGGAAGGATGCATTGTTGGCATTCTCTTGATTTGCCGTGATCTCGATATCATGATTGAGATTCCTTGATCTTGATTATAAAAATTCATATTTGTAATTTGATGAAAAGGTCATGTTGAGACCTATGATGTAAAATTGTAACATTCGGGCCATGTAAGGACTTGAGTCAAATTTGTAAACCCACTTGGTTGGGTAGTTGAGTCAAAATGTGTAAACCCACTTGGTTGGGTACTTGAGTCACATATGTAAATCCACTTGGTTGGATCATTGATGAAAGCATGAGTCCTTGGTGATAGAAAAGGTCATAGAGTCATGGTACTTCATTGAAAAAATATTTTTTAAAGATTCAAGCATGAACTCGTGAGCATGATAACTTCAATGCACATCGATCTACAGAGCTCTTCTTTTCTACATATAGGAGAAAAACCTTGTTTTGTTTTTCATCCGCCCTTTTTCCTCTGATGTAAAAGGGGGAGAGTAACATGGTGTTTGAATAAGGGGAGAGCATCATGAGTGTCCAGCATAATGGTTATATTCAATGTATCTATATGTTGTGATGATCAAACACCATCATGGTTGCCATCAAGTCCAAAGGGGGAGATTGTTGGCATATGTTGTCCTTGATGGCAACCTACTTGATGAAGTTGATGGTAACCTACTATGAAATAATATTATTGGAAATATAATGCGAGTGTTGTCCTTGATGGAAACCTACTTGATAAAGTTGATGACAACCTTCTTGATGAGTTAAAGGGGAGATTGTTGGCAATGTGATACAATGTGTTGACTTTGATGGAACCCTGCTTAATGAAGTTGTTCGTGATGGCAACCGACTTGATGAGTTGTTAATAATGTAAAATCTAATGTATCTACATGCATCGCTCTAAGTAGCAGTTAAAAGGAAACAAAAGTGCCGAATAATGATAAATAAGTTATGCTGTTGCAAAGCATACGCGGGTTCATTACGGCGGAGTAGCGTATGCACGCGGAAAAGTACGTGCCAAGTCGTGTATGCCCTTTTGTGCTCCAAATTTAGAATACCAAGCGGTGTTACCATGGTATTGACCCATTGTATTGAGTGCCGGATTATCTATTTGATCCCGTCCAGGAACACCATCGGAAGTGATGTGGTTTTGGCTCATGGTATTGACAAAAGGATAAATCTATATAAGGAGAAGAAGATCATGGTGCAAGTAAAAGTGTGCATAGAGTAAGGGTTGTGAATGAATAAATCTCTCTAAGGAATATATGCATGGATGAACTTTGTTCTTGATTGATAGGTCCGAATCTATGATGTACCCTGTAAGAAAATGATGAAGAGGATCTCTAGATCTGAAAATGTATATGTATTTTCTAGATCCTGTTTATGGAATGTTTAGATCCGAGATGAGGCTAAATACTTTTTGAAGTAAAGGATGAAATTCGAGTTGTTTATCTGATCCCGAAGAGCCGCACGACTTCGAAAAGTTACATGTACGTATACGTGTGTTTGCTTTCGCAAAAAGCACTGTATACGCGGGTTATGCTTAAGGAAAAGCGTGTATGTGAAGATAGGGTTTTTCTCGAAGAGTGCACATAATTATACGCTGGGTTGGTGTGCATGAAAGCACGTACGTATGCAAAGTTCAATGAAGTAAAAAGCGCGCATGGAATCTAGGGTTTTTTGAAGTAAGTGGAATGAAATGTCTGATCCGTTTTGTTGTTTTACTATTATCCGTCAATGATGTATTCATACGTAACCGGGTTGTTTGGAATGATGAATATGTTGTCGATTATGTTAATTGAAGATCAAGTCGTTGGTTGATCGTTGATGATTCAATGAATGAATTGATGGGGTTATAAGTTTCTGCTTTGATAAATGTTGAGCTTTAAATGTGCGGAGTGGGTCCGACCTCGAAAATATGATGAAAAGTGGCCTACAAGTTGTGTTGTATGAAGTCAGTTGATCCGGGATGAAAATTGATGGAAACGTGCTCGCAGTAGTGCTGAGGTGGAAGCCTTCAGAAAAGGGGGTTGTAGATCCCCTTCCAGTGTAGGGTGGTAAACGAGTGGTGGGGTAGCGGGCTCCCTTATAGGAGAGGCTGGTAAACGAGAGCAGGGGGTTGTGGCTCCTTCTAGGAGAGGCCGGTAAACTAGAGCAGGGGTCAGTGGCTCCCTTCCGGAGAGGCTAGTAAACGAGAGAAGGTTGTAGCCTTCTGCAGGGTGCTCGCGTGTCTGGGTATGAGTCCGCAAGACATGGTTGTAAGAAGTTTTCTTTATAATAAATATTGAAGACAGACACTGACAAGTAGCAGTGGTTTTCTCCCAGACTTTGGTTTCCACCTTAAATCCCTGGTGTTCATGTGTGTTGCTTATGTGTGATGGTTTATTCTCATATTACTCGCATGCTGCTTACCGCTAACTAAACATCCGATGAATGAATGATGCATAAATCTAAGTAAAGAACTAAATGCGTAATAAGATCTCTCGTATATACGCGAGTTGTGTTAAGTAAAGCAGCGTATGGGTTTTAGAGAAAGAAAAAATAAAAAAAATTTCGTACCGCACTAACACCGATTCACCCCCGCCTTCTCGCATTTTTTCCCAATAATTGGTATCGAAAGCAGTCCTTTTGCAAAAGCTTGATCGCTTGAAGGAGATCCGTCACAATGGGAAGGAAGCAAAAGAAGAAGGCTACTCAAAAGGAGATATCTTAGAAAACATATGCAAGCAGAAAATGAAGAAGACAAAACAGTACCGATTATGGTTCTTGTGATTCACTTTTCGTGTGCATGCAATGGTGAAAATAGTGAAAATAATGTTATGGATCTAGAAGAAGCTCTCAAGATTAAAGTTGAAGATCAACAAAGATCAGCTTTAAAGAGAGAGAAGTTATCTACAATGAGTTGATCTCCCAAATGAAAGGATGACAGAAATACTCGAATGGACAAGATAGACAAGTATCAAAGGTTGTACAATTATGCAACCAATCGAAATAAAAGACTTGAAATTGAAATCATCGATCTAAATGAAGATCTCGGAAAGATAAAATAAGAAGAATGAAGAACTTGAAGCGTAAATCATCTCTCAAAGAAGATCCGTAAAAATAAAAAAGGAAGAATGAAGAACTTCTACAATCATTTGAAAAAAGAAGGACATGAAGCGTAAATCATCTTGCTCAAAACGTATCCGGGAAAAATCAAATAAGAAGAATGAATAACTTCTACAAATTTTTGAAGAACAAGAAAATGGGTTGAAAGTAGAGATTTTAAAATTGAATGATCAAGTAGAAGAAGGAAGAAGGAAAGAAGAAAGTATGAAGCAAAGACAATGCCAAAAATTGGAGGTTGAGGTAAACATTCTAAAGGGTAATTAGAAGAAAAAGATAAACTCTTGAGGTTTCAAGATAGTACTAAGATTCTGGATAATATTCTTAGTAGTCAAAGGTCTCCTTCTATTAAATTTGGTCCCGGTTTTCATGAAATCGATAAAGGAGAATCTAGTTCACAAGGAAGTGCTAAAGATTCAAAGGATAATGCAAAACCTCGATGTGTTGAAAGAAACAAAAGGTCAACCGACTATCATGAACTTTCAAAAGAAATCATTCCCTACATTTGTTCAATAATGTTGAGTGCTTTAAATGTCACAATTATGGGCATGTTGTAGCCAATTGTGCGTAAGCATCATTTCAAATACATACAAACATATTCTACACGTAAAGGCACTCGTTTCTTCAAGGGATATTGTTTTTCATGTAGAAAGTATGGTCATAAAGCAGTTGATTGTAATAGAAGAAAAGAATAGAAAAACATACTATGATCCTTATGCTTATTTTTCTAGTCATGCAAGATGTTATGCTTGTAACAAGTATGGACATGCGTAAAAGAAAGAATGCAGGATGAAATCGTATTTGAGAAATTGGATAATTTTTCAAAGACACAATAAGAAAGTTCAAGCAAAGTCGAAAAGGAAGGAGGACCAGTAAACGTAGGGAATATTAACCCTACGTTGTGCATCATCCGCTTCTAAAGCTTACTTCTTATAATGATCATGAGGGATGATGTGAGATACATTCTAGGGATTAGTAATGTATCATCACGGGGGGAGCAATGTATGATGATTCCCATGGTTGGTTTGGTAATTTTGGTTGTGTTTATTTCGATGCTGTAGCATCCGATATATGAAACAAAAGAGTTGCGTGGTAAAAATTCAGGGGGAGATGAAGTTGTGGAAATTTAATGTGTTTCACTTTCCATACGCGGGTTTAGTGAATAAAAGCCGCGTATACACGCGAGTTCTCGGAGAAAGAAGCGTATGCTTTTCTCGTTAAAGAAAAAAGTGATTCAAATTTTCAAGAACAGGAGTACAGAGTTCGGGGGGAGCATCAGCACTATTACTAATGATTGCATTGTTGGCATTGTATCCCGCTATTACTTAGTTCTCATAATACTTATGCTAAAATGATGATGACATGATACATGGTTTCTTATGATGAGATTATGAATGAGCCCCTCGCTTGCTTTTTGTCAAGAATATCTTTTGGTTTCACTCATGGATGAGTTGGAAGTCCTATGATTCGCAGATAAGAATAGATCATGCGTAATTTGTTCTTGTGGTTGAGACCTTTTTCCCTACGTATATTACATCATGATGAATCTTGAAGATCTTGGTGGTTTTAGATCACATGGATGATTTCTAGCATATATTGTCTCATTGAACAAGTTGTTCTGTGTGATACTCCCTATTGGGAAGAATTTGTTGATACCGCAAAAATTCTCGAAGGGCCTAGTTACCGATGCGCTTATGCTACAACCGTTGGATGATACTCTGAAACACAACTACATTGTCTCATCTTTCTTTTTTCACATATTCCGTGGAAACGTTCGAATATCTCATACGTAGTTGAGAATAGTCTCCGCCATGCGCAGGACAAGATCCGGTTAAATTTCGAAGATTAAGTTGGATACGTTGATTTCCCGAAAGACAATCACGTATATATGTGAGTTCATACTACAGTAAAACCGCCGCGTATGGGTATTTGTCGACAAAATTCTTCCGGCATCTTTGGTGGTGTTCCAATTTTCATAATTCTGTTTCATTCTCCGATATTTTTGATAAAGATGCCTCGATGATTTTACGTCGTTGAAAGTGTTCGTGATGCACAAGCTAAGGGGGAACATTGGTCATGTGGGCAGGATGAATTGTTGGCATTCTCTTGATTCGTCGTGATCTGATCTCATGATTGAGATTCCTTGATCTTGATTATAAAAATTCATATTTGTAATTTGATGAAAAGGTCATGTTGAGACTTATGATGTAAAAATGTATATCTCACCACGTAAGGACTTGAGTCAAATTTTTAAACTCACTTGGTTGGGTAGTTGAGTCAAAATGTGTAAACCCACTTGGTTGGGTACTTGAGTCACATATGTAAATCCACTTGGTTGGATCATTGATGTAAGTATGAGTCCTTGGTGATAGGAAAGGTCATAGAGTCATGTAATTCATTGAAAAAAATATGTTTGAAGATTCACACATGAACTCTGGGGGAGCATGATAACTTCAATGCACATCAGATCTACTGCAGCTTTTTCTTTCTACATAAGGAGAAAAACCTTGTTTTGGTTTTTCATCCGCCCTTTGCCCCTGATGTCAAAGGGGGAGAGTAACATGGTGTTTGAATAAGGGGAGAGCATCATGGTGTCCGCATAATGGTTATATTCAATGTATATATCTATTGTGATGATCAAACACCATCATGGTTGCCATCAAGTCCCAAAGGGGGAGATTGTTGGCATATTTTGTCCTTGATGGAAACCTACTTGATGAAGTTGATGGTAACCTACTCGATGAAATAAGATTGTTGGAAATATGATGCAAAGTGTTGTCCTTGATGGCAACCTACTTGATAAAGTTGATGACAACCTTCTTGATGAGTTAAAGGGGAGATTGCTGGCAATGTGATACAATGTGTTGACTTTTTGGATGGAACTCGCTTAATGAATTTTTTTCGTGATGGAAACTGACTTCGATGAGTTGTTAATAATTTAAATCGATGTACTCTGACAGACGCTCGTAAGTAGCAGGAAAGGAATTCAAAAAGTGCTAGAATAATGATAAATAAGTTATGCTACAAAGCACACGCGGGTTCGTTACATGCGAAGTAGCGTATGCACGCGGAAAAGTACGTGGCAAGTCGCGTATGCCCTTTGGGCTCCAAATTTAGAATACCAAGGGGTGTTACCATGGTATTGACTCCATTGTATTGAGCACCGGATTATCTATTTGATCCCGTCAGTGAATACCATCGGAAGTGATGTGGTTTTTGGCTCATGGTATTGACAAAAGGCTAAATCTATATAAGGAGAAGAAGATCATGGAAAAGTATGTGCATGAGTAAGGGTTGTGAATGAATAAATCTCTCTAAGGAATATTCTGCATGGATGAACTCTGCTCTTGATTGATAGATCCGAATCTACGATGTACCCTCATGAATAAAATGATGAAGAGGGATCTCTAGATCCGAAATGTATATGTGTTTTCTAAATCGCTTTATGGAATGTTTAGATTTGAGATGAGGCGAAATAATTTCTGAAGTAAAGGATGAAATCCCCGAGTTGTTTATCTCGATCCGAAGAGCCGCATAGTCCCGAAAAGTTACAGCATGTATACGCAGGTGTTCGCTTCGGTAGAAAAGCGCGTGTATACATGGTCTCGCTTTAAGGAAAAGCGCGTATGGGAAGATAGGGTTTTTCTCGAAGAGTGCACAAGTATACGTGGGTTGGTGTGTATGAAAGCGCGTACATACGCAGTTCAAATGAAGTAAAAGCGCGCATGGAATCTAGGTTTTGTTGAAGTAAGTGGAATGAAATGTCCGATCCGTTTTGTTGTTTTACTTTTTATATGTCAATGATGTATTCATACAGCAATCGGGTTGTTTGAATGATGAATATGTCAGCCGATTATGTTAATTGAATATTATGTCGTTGTTTGATTGGTTGATGATTCAATGAATGAATTGATGGGGTTATAAGTTTCTGCTTGATGAATGTTGAGCTTGAATGTGTGAGTGGGTCCAGCTGAAAATATGATGAAAATTGGCCTACAAGTTGTGTTGTATGGAAGCTCATGGATCCGAGGGATGAAAACTGATGAAACGTGGTCCATGGTGGTGGCCGAGGGTTGAAGCCTTCGGGGAGGGGGGTTGTAGCTCCCTTCCCGTGGTAGCCGGTAAACGAGTGCGGGGGGTAGTGGCTCCCTTCTAGGAGAGGTGCGTAAACGAGAGCTGAGGGTAGCGGCTCCCTCTCCGAGAGGTCGGTAAACGAGAGCAGGGGTTGTGGCTCTCTCCAGGGAGAGGTCGGTAAACGAGAGAAGGTTGTAGCCTTTTGTATGTGGGTGCTACGTGTCGGTATGAGTCCGTGCTAGCACATAGTTGTAAGAAGTTTTCTTTATAATAAATATTGAACATATGCATACGACAGTTATTTTGCGTGGTTTTCTCCCCAGCTTGGGTTTCCACCTTAAATCCCCGGTGTTCATGTGTGTTGCTTATGTGTGATGGTTTATTCTCGTTATTACCGCACATGCTTACCGCTAACTAAATATTCGATGAATGAATGATGCATAAATCTAAGTAAAGAACCGAATGCATAATAATATCTCTATATATACGCGAGTTGTATGAATGTTATCCACGTGTATACGCAAGTTGTGTTAAGTAAAGTAGCGTATGGGTTTTAGAGAAAGAAAAAGTAAAAAAATTTCGACCGCACTAAACACCGATTCACACGCGCCCTCTCGCATTTTTTCCCAACATGGACGAGTGAGAATTCTAATATTTTCCTTCACCCTGAATGAGTTATCTAATAGAAATGATAGAAGGTTGCATGACAAGGTATGAACACATAATACATAATTAAACCGACCATTATCTAGATGAATGGTTCCGTATCCTACAACACTAAGAGATCTATCATCACCAACATAAATATGTTTGGTGTTACAATCATTTAAAGAAGAAAACATGGATTTATTTTTAGCCATGTAGTAAGAAGCTCCTTAATCAATGAGCCACTCATGAGAAGGAGAAGACGAAGATGCATTTAATGCATAACCGTATCTTGATGCTTAACAACCACAAGCAGAAAAGTGCCATCCCCGAAGATGAAGGTGAAGAGTGCTCCAAATTGATGTTGTGCTTCTTCATTGTGCTTCTAAGGCTTCCATCTTCTTAAAACATTTGGACTCTAAAATGGCCATCATGATTGCAAAAAGTTGCAATGTCTATCTCGTCTTCTTTCCTTTGTTTTTATATGCCTTATCATTTTGGTGGAGTTGCTTTTTAGTTTGTGGCCGTAAATTGCTTAGTACCCTTGTTTGGTTTCAGTACCATACTTTTTTAGGATACTACTTGGGGATTCTATTGATATGATTGATGTTGGGTCGCTTTAAGGTTTTCTTTAGAAGCGTTTTACAGCAGTTGATAAGACCAAGGTGTAAAATTTTTTTCGTGTTCTCTTATCAAAGAATCACAAAAGGCATCAAAAGAGGGATTCTTGTAGGTGGTTCCCGAAGAAATGATGGCTTCTCTAAAGGAATGAAGGCGGAAACAAATACAGCAGTATGTAGGGCCAAGCTTAGTAAGAATGCAACAGATGAGGCTACCATCTTCCTTTTTGACCTTGCAACCTTTCTCTAAAAGAACTCGAGGGTCTTGAATTTTGGACAAAAAATCTTCAATAGAGTAGAAATTATTGAGGTCCAAAGTAAGCAACCTCATTTTCAAGTCGATGGGCCCCGATTTGATTTTTGAATGCCAAAGATAGTATTTAGCTTGTCCAGTGGCTTCATGAGGTGTCAATGTCAAGGATATGAAATCGAAGATCTTGAGCAATGGACATTCCTATCAACCCTCGTGCTTGATCTTGTTTATTTTCCCATTTAGCAACTTTATCATCATCGAAGGTTTAGTTTCTCGCCCCGTGGCTATTTTATAAAGCCCTTTACTTCTAAGTATATCTACCATGTGAGGTAGCCATTGGAAATAATTGGTCGTCATAAGAATAACCGGCATGCATTTTCCATTTTAAAAAAAAATTGAAGCTGAGAAAAGCTAAAACTAACTGCTCCAATAGAAAGATCTCGAAAAATTAGGTAGATTTAAAAAAAACGGCTCGAAAAAACGGCTTCCGGATGAAGAAGTTATGCCTTTTGAAAAAAAATGAGTTCTAGATGTCGAATAGTTACGGAACTGGATGAAGTGCGGCTCTTTCAAAAAAAAATCCACCCCTTTGAACAAAAACTTTTACAAAAGAAGCTTGAGAAGGAGACTTGAACCCAAGACCTCTATTCTCATAAACTAACCCCTCACCAAGTGAGATAGTAAAAGGATTATGTTATTTTAGAAAGGAGGAAGGGGGGGGATTATTATTATTAATATTAATAATATTATTATTATTATTATTATGGGAGGTGTGTGTGCCTTTTTCCTCCACAAAAAAACGAGCAAAAGAAACAAATGCAAAGTCCTTGCGGTAGAATATTAGATTTCTGGGTTAGCCTTACAGTGCAACTATCACTTTTTTTTACTTTTTTCCGATTTCCCTAGAGCTCACAAAGACATGGGGAAAGAGCATACATAGCAAAAAAATCCCTTTTTCCCGTTTCTCGATTTGCCGAGATCACACTGGGGTGCATAAAAAAGAGCATACATAGAGAAGAGGGTATAGATCCGACAAATAAATAAAACCTTAATAGAGGAAAAAGTCTAAAATAAGAAGAAATATTAACAAATATAACTGCAACAGATGCTTTATACCTCCGTATCTAAACCGACATAACTTAAGCAGCCGAAACCTTTTTCGCATGAAACGAAAGGCGTTCCTCACTATAATAGATGCTCCTAACACAACCAAGCAAGTTCTCCAATCCCAAAACGTTCGTAAATAGTAGATCTACAAAACGGCATTTGCATGCAGATCAAACCGCTCGATTTTTACTCAACAATGTACGCGACCTCAAAATAGCTTTACGATACCATGTAATAATATACAAGGTAAGTTCCATAGATCAAGAACCAAAGGTCATCGCTCACAAACGTATCACAAAATAGTACACCAAGATAATCACATGGTTAAAACACTCAAAGAGGGAAATAGTCCACGCCCCGAGCCAACGTGACCACTTCGTGGAATTTATTAATATAAAAGAAAAGTTACATATGTTTCTCTCATAAATGGTTAACGAACAAATGACCCTCCATGCTCTTTTAAATAGAGATCATGGACCAATTCGAGTGTTAAGCCACAGATCAAGTGTCGCATACCGAGGTGACGATGATAACCTTCGAATCACTACAAATCGTGACCGCCGAATTATAAGTTACAAATGTACATGGTAAAGAAACACACTTTACCTAACTCTACACTAGACTAAGTTATTCTTAACTATTTCCTATGTGTGGGAATATCCTAACAAGAACAATTACCAGAATTACAAATGTAAAACCATTATATATATTGACGCAGAGATTTACTCACAACAACAACAAAAATACATTAGTAATATGAGTGTTGAACCTATTTTACTAGTTTGACTTAACAACAACATCCGTAAAAAATACACGACAATGACGTCAAACAAGCAGAAGAAATGATTTTTTGAAAGTTAAATGTTGATGCATTTCAAAGTTGCACTAATGCCGGAAAGAACACTTGAACTTAAGTAGAGCCACAAAGCTTGGGCCAATTTCATCTTCATAAGTCACAATTAACCAGTGCTTCATGAGAATGAATAAACAACAATAACAGTCCCTTCACAAGAGAATCTATGCTTAAATGTATTTGCGAGAATGAATGAGCAAAGAGAGAGAATTCCCCAACCATAAGTGATAAAATAACAAAGAGAAAAGAGAATGAGAATATGCTTATGGACCCGGGTGGAATAGTCTATGGAAAATGTGGAAGCATTAAATAGCATGAGCTAGAGTGTTACATACCTCAAATTGGACATATAATTTTTTCAATACATAGCATGATATCGTGAAGATTGAAAGGCTAAACATAACATAGTAGGCATTGAAATAATAACATAATCTATTAGTCCACTCTACTTACATAATCTCATAATCGAAATTTAAAGGCAAAGAAAACTAATGTTATAGATGAATTTGCAAGAGAAGATCTTGAGGTATAGGCTCTATAGTCGGAGTAGTTACAAAATGGTAATAACAATAGATATTTTATGCATGTGGATGCCAAAACAAATAAATTTTCTCTACTTGTTAGCTTAAGTGTTGGACTCAGAAGGCGTAGTAGATGTCGTGCAACCTAGCCTACAAAGCAGTAGTGATACAAGTTACAAGTGTAGATGCTCGAGAGTCTTAAGTAATGAATGTGAATACATTTCAATTCATTTCCATTTATTTCAAAGGGCGAGGTAATAAATAGTCCATGAGAAATAAGGAGAAATACCAAAGGGGGAGGACCAAATCAACAATACTAAGCAATGTTTATGTTGCCATCAATGTCGAGTGTTGTTAGTGATGTTGATATTGATGTCTCAAGAGTTTTGATTTTGTGATGTACTAGGATTGATGAGGAAGTCTATTATTTTTCATGTGTATGGTATATGTCAATTATTTTCCTATTTATTGATATTTTCAAGGTAGTAGAGAGTTTCTAAGCATTAATATTTTTTTACAACTTGGGATACTCGAATTTCAATGGCAAGATGATATTGGTAGGTCTTCCTTGTTGGGGTTTCTTCTTATCCCAACGATTCCTCCTCCAAATATAGATGGGTTACGTAGTATATATTTGTGATCGTGGTATGAAACCCCTAGAGGATCAAGTGATCCGAACATATCCAACCAACATTTAATCAGCTCACTCACTCTTAACAAGGAAAATGTGGGATCTAAAACCAAGGAACAACAAAAGGAAGAGTGTAGATGAAAAAGAAAAAAAGAAAAAAAGGTTTGCAGGAAGACTAATAGATGATAATTTGCCAAAAAAAAATATCCGATAATGCTACAGCTTACCCTTACGTAAAGATGGAAGTTCAAACTATTTTCTAAAAAGTGAACTTCTATGCATATCAAGCTCCTCGTAGACCATTTTGCTTCTCTTTTGTGTGAGTATTTTTGTTTTATTACGTGTAAGCACATCATAATTAATCTCACTATATTAAATTGCTTCTTCTAGAACTTCTTAAAGGTTATCCTATTGAACTTGCATCAAATAGGTTATGATTTTGTCACTACATAAAAACAACAAAAAAATCAGCCAAATTTAATCATAGACTTTCCTCCTAATCTAAAAGTATTAAGAAATATCATTCCTCATAGTATTGTAGCCTAGCTAATTAATTTATAGAGAAAGCGTTTGTAAAAATATAAATTACATTAAATTTTTCCTAAAAAACTACTTTCCTTCATAGACAATAGAAGACAAAATTGCAGCACTTAAAAAATTATATTGTTACCTTGGATTTGGAGATCCACAAATATTTATAGAATTTAATTTACATTCATAAATTAAGCCCATATTCTTTCAAAATGAGAGACAACAATTAGGACAACAATTTCAAAGTACCAAGTAATTAGTGTATTGCTAGTGTAGCCGTGTAAGACTATATATATTCAAGTGCATTGTTTACAGATGCATGTGTATCCAAAAGTTAGTTCTTATATAAGTTATTATAGGATTTTGTCTTTCATAATTTGAACTTGTCCTAATATATGAAAGGGTTAGTTTACAATCTTTACATTCCCATGACTAATATATCAATGTTATGCTAGTTTGAACACCCACATGCATATCATACATGGAATATAATGTGAGATATTATATTCAAACTTTATTGCAAGAAAGACACAAGAAGAAATGAATTGAAGAATGCAATACGTCAATGCTTACCTAAATTCCAAATCCAAAGGCATTTAATTGTGTTACGGTCCTCCCGTATTAATAAATTGATCCCGCATCCCGACAAAGGAAGCTTTGAAGGCTCATTGAACCTCACAATGTTTTTAGAAGGTATCACAGCAAGATATTATCATAACCAACATGCTCTAAGATGTGTTCTTCCAAATTAGCATCTAAATTTTCTGAAGGGCATAAAAAGGATGGATAACAAAGAAAAAATGATTCTCTATCTTAATTCCACCAATCTTGGAAAAAAATATATAATGCCAAAATGGTTTATAAGGGCTTAGTTTCATGAGAGCCATTACAATGATGAACTGGTTGTTGGGACTCATATCGACTACACTATTGTAACTCATTATGGCCAAACAATGCTAAACAACAATGCCAACAAACTTAGTAATGCCATCTATGTTTAGAGAGAGGGCTTCTTTCGTTGTTGTGTCATGGAATCCATGAAATACCTTCCACTCTCCATGGATTTCTCGCCAATAGGGAAACAATGTCTCTAAGTGTTTACAAAAATATATAGAAGCAACTAATAAGATTCAAGAGAAGTCAATACATCCTAAAACAACATGTAAAAACGGATTCACCCACCTCCTACAATGAACTCGTAAGTAGCCAGAAGTTTTGTCACCCCAATGAAAGTGAAGCCAAATGTGATGCATAAAATAGATTTAGGCTTTCATGGATGCATACTTTTATACAACATGCATATCATGGCTAAAGAAGCAATGCCCCCTCAAATGGAATGACCCATTGACACCGCAATTTTCCACGTTTCATATTCTAGGTGGGCCTACAATAATAATGAAAAATATGAAATGAGGAGTATGATAGCTCTTGAGTAACGATCTATGTGTATTTGTGTGCAACTACACAATGTCCACTAATTACACGATGTAGTGAGTGCATAGACACATTAGTACAACTTAATGAAAATAAGGATTTGATATGAACGTAAGTCTAAAGATCGAACATACTCTCAACCTCAAAATTCACGCACTTCATAAAATGGCTATGCTTATAAATGCAACCTTGCATATCAAATAATTTAAGGGTTTTGAATAAAACTAGAGTTTGTCTTTGTATTTTGATCTTCATTGCATATTTTGTAATATTTTAGAAATTTCTGGTCGGGATAGTTCTCGTCCACCAAACTTCCCGAATATGCAATCTAGTTTAGCTAAAGTTGCATGGGAAGGTTTGCATATCAAAAATTTGCAAAGGTTTTGAGAAAAACTAAATTTTTTTGTTTGTGTGCATGGTTTTGTGGAAAACTAAAACCAAAGCCAGTGTGCCACTTCTTATTGTGTTTGTGTGTATTTCTTATTGGTCTCTACAAGGTTGAGTTCATTATATATCTTCACAAGACTACTTCCCGGCACAAGGACATGTTGTCTAACCTTTGCACTCTGTGTTATTTAGTCTCCACTTGTTGTACCAAAAAGCATGGTTTGACTCTACGGCTTAAAACATTCACAAATCCACAACAAAAAATCCATTCAACATCACATTGGCATCATCACTAGTCGACTCCTTCTCTTGGAAGATATAAAGTATTCCATCAACGATTAATTTCTCTAGATGAGCATCATCAATATCTGAATCTCCCAAGTTCAAAACTACCTTTTCAATTGTTCACTTCCATTTTTTAGATCTTTGACTAAGTGCTTCCTCACAATATCAACAACTCCCACTTTGTTAGCTAGAGACTCAACCCAATCCTAAAAAAGAAGAAACATGCAACACAACTCGAACCTAAAAAGTAGATAAGAGTTTGACTTGCTTAGTGTTCAAGTCTCTGCACAAGGAAATCACCACTTGTGTTAATACTATCAATAAAGGAAAATTTAGACCCCGTGTAAATAGCAATTCAATCAAGAGAAGGAAAATGTTACACGTGAGAAAATCAAATTTACATGACATGTTAATTTAGTATTATTACGTATAAGAGATAAAGGTAGCATTGATTTTTCCCATACTTGAATCCTACCATCTATGGAGACCAAGGAATGTTAGGATATCACCCCCATGTCCATGTCCATGTCCATTCGTATTTATGGAAAAAACTAGAATGATTGAGGATCCCCTATTCATGGAGATCCAAATTGTCACATATCCCTCTATGACTAACTATTAAATTCCATATATATGTTTCCATATTTAACCAATGTAAAGACAACCTAATTATTTTAGAACGTGTGAAGACCAACTTGCCAATGATTTGTCGGTGAGGGAGAAATTATTTTCAAAGTGTCCGAAGAATCTGCTTAGTTAGAGGCTATATCCAAAACTTCAACAAGGGAAACACAATGTACATCGATAAGAGTGGAAACTAGTTGTTGTAGTTTAAGGAACACAACTTTAAAGTTGGAGCTCAAATCTCTTCAAATTTTGCAAACTAACCAAACTTGTACCAAATTCCCTATCCCCCTATTTAGAGGAAACAAACATTATGTAGCTTTTTGTACATGATGATATAATACAACATGCATAATGCGACAAGTGTTGGGGAAAAGAACATCTTAAACAAATCTATAGGCATATTTTGTTTGTGACAACAAACAAGATGTTGAGATAGACTTAGCTTAGCTTCAAATTTTGCAAACTAAACAAACTTGTATAAAATTCCAAATTTCCTATTAGAGGAAGCATATATACTATAGCTTATGTACATGATGATACTGCACACTGTGGTACACCACAGTTTGCAGTGGGAAAAATGAATGTCTTGAACAATCCTATAGACATATTTTATCACAACAAATAAGATGCTTAGATAGGACTTTTAAAAACTAAGGTTATGATATTTTTAGCTAGGACTCAATTGTTTAGAGGAACTGAAAGCTATGGGTCAACAATAGACGGGTTGTATCTAATCGTATCAATAGAGATCAAAGGGACAAAAGAGGAATTTGATGTCCGAGAAATCTTCTAGGAAAAGTTGTCACATACTTCGCAGATGACTACCGCACCAAAATGAAGAGCCCAACAAATCGTTGTGTTTATATAAGATAATGTGAATGGTAAGTGAAATAACAACTCGTGCAGAGTATAGGTGCGAGACAATAGTAGCTTGCAAGTTGACAAACTTAGGGTGCACTATCAAAGTCGATTTTGAAAGTATTAGATAATATTGTCTTAAATTGATATGGTTTTGTCTTAAATGAGTTTTGTCTTAATTTTCATTGTCTAAAGTGGCCATTGTCTTAAAAATATTTTTGTCTCAAAATCGTTTTTGTCTTAAATATAAAGTCCTGTCTTAAAATATTTTCTCGTCTTAAATTGTTTTTGTCTTACAATATTTTTGTCTTAAATTGTTTTTGTCTTAAGTATAAAGTTTTGTCTTAAAATATGTTAGTCTTTCTTTTGTCTTAACCTCTTTTTTATTCTTAAATATAAAATTTTCTCTTAAAATATTTTTGTCTCAAATTACTTTTTGTCTTAAATATAAAGTTTTGTCTTAAAATATTTTTTGTCTCAAATTGTTTTTGTCTTTAAAAATATTCTTGTCTCAAACTATTTTGTCTTAAATTTTATATTTAAGACAATTAATTGATATTAAATTTTAATGTAAAATAACTTAAAATAAAAGTAAATTTTTAAGACAAAAGATTTCTTTTGTCTTAAAACAAATCTCTTAAAATGCTCTATCTCTCTAAAATGCTCTTCATGTAGTAGTGCTCGGAAGCAATGCCAACGGTGGCTCACATGACAGAGTGCGAATAAAATTATGGTTAGGAATTTATCTACACCTAACTTCTCCTTTTGGAAAAGGACAAAAACAAGAAAAAACGAAGAGGTTATAAAGGTACTTGAGGTAATCAACAAAAAAGAGAAGAGGAAAAGGTTGTAATACGAAAGAAGGAAAGGTTTGTTCTGAAAGGTGAGACAAACTCATGTGATTAAGCTATCCTCGACTATGTCTGGTGTAGGGACCAGATAGTCACATGAATATAGTTGTTATTCTGCTACCACCATGTCTATGAGGATAGCTCGAGGGAAGAATTAGTCTCATACATATCTCAAGGTTAGGTGGGAAAAATTTACATTGCTTCTGCGTGGTGAAGCGACCCTGTAATGAAATAATAGATAACATAACAGATAAGTATTTATATGGTATATGTAGTTAGTTTTTGAAATGGAAATTGAATTTTTGTATGTAACTGCATATATGACTCATTGGAAGAATGGTCGTGAACTTCTTTTTATTGTAGAAAATGGTTTCAGAAATTATTTTACTGTATGCATGGTGTATATTTTGTTCGTAGGAAAGAAGGTAGTGGCATTGGGTAAGAAGAAAATATTTTATACAGAAAACAAAACAAACGAGAGGGAGTAGGCTACTACGGGTTCGACTATAACCATAATTAAACAAGTAAGGATAAATTGGAACTAGTAGCGGCATTCCACGGTTTAAATATTCATAAATGAATAGCTATATTTATTGTGAAACCTTAAATAATTTGGAATGAACATTTGATGGGGGTAGTTCCTCGACTTACCCAGGTAAGAGCTTTGTCAGGAACAGTCCCACCAAGTATAAACAACAGAGAACACAAACATTCTAATTCCAATATTTCACATTTTAAAACTTGCAAATTTTGTTGATGGAAAAATCATTAACCAAGTTAACATATGTACTAAGGGTGACCTAAAATTATTTTAAATAAAACCACACAGTAAATAAAAATGACATGCACAGAAAGTGAACCAGTAAAGGATAAGACAATAAACCAATTGTAGCTATTTTCCGCATACCAAGAGACCATAGAGAAATTATTAAACTGATAACACACGTATTATACAGAGCACTGTAAATTAATAAAACTATACATATGGGTGAACGAATTAGAATAACCACAGCCATATAAAAAATGAATAAATGTTGGTAAACCCTATCTGCAAACTTACAAGTCCAGGTCAACCCGAAACTAGGCGAACCCATTTTCAGTTTCAAGTTTCAAGTCTCAAAAATATCGACTGAATATTTAATTTAAAAAATAATACAAAGAGTCTGTTCCAAAGAGAACGACTTCTGATTTTTACATAAAAAGAAGGTCGCCTAAAATCTAGAACCGACTGTAGCCCTTAGTGTTAGGGTTTGAACCCAATTTAAGCAAACTTTATTATCTTAGCAAGGTCACCGTGAGACATTCCAATAGTACTTTGGACGTGTTCAAAGAGTCGGGTAGCAGAATTTCTTGTTTTACGAGCCAGAAGCGAGAGAAATCACAACCCTATCTCGAAAGAAACAATGAAACGAAGCTGTAATGGTTTTACGTCTGAAAGCCCATTTCATAAACAATAGTCAAAAGAAACAATGAAACGAAGCTGTAATGGTTTTACGTCTGAAAGCCCATTTCATAAACAATAGTCAAAATAAACCAGTACTTAACTGTGAAGAGGTGATGTGAAGGGAATAAATCCTGCCGAGAGTGGGACCCTCCTTCAACATCCTCGTTGATATAAGTCATGAACATAATTAGTAAGGACTTCGCGGAAAAAAGTATGTAAATTCTTGCCAAATTATTCCTAGGAAATGGTTTTTCTACTTACTACATAGTGAAGGTGCAGAGATTGGCAGTGAAGGTGCAGGGATGGCCTACTGTGAAGACTGGAAAAACACTCTTCGAGAGCCAACTCCAAAACCCCTCCACAACTGAATCTAATGAGCAGTGATCAAAGGGGATAGACCTGGTGGTTGCCAAGATACCGCGTCGTTTGATTCGGACCGCCCATCGAAAGAGAAGATTGCAGGACCGTTGATGTACATCGGATCTCGAAGTTCGTATGCCAAATAGACGACCACTAAATAGTATGTCGAAGTTTCTCTGAATCCAGTTTAGAACTAAGGTGGCGTAACATTAGCCAGGGTTAAACTTCATGGAAGACGTTGAAATGTGTAGACATTAAACCAAATTCAGAATATGGTAAACAAACTATTAACACAACTATTGTGATCTGACAATTGTATCGGCGGTATAACAATATATAGTATACACTTGCAAGTGCACTGAATGATATTCATAACGATATTCATAACATTAAGGAATTAATTAAGATATACAAAAATGAAAAATTACACTTGAGTTTGGTTAATATCATAACATGTTCTAAAAAAATTAAGTTCCTATACACCAATTTCAGATCTGTATTTTAAAGTCAGTGGATACGGTATAATAACAAAGCGAATGGATAAACTTTGTAATCAATACAAATGTAATAACATTAGTTTGAAAATGCACCGAAAAAGTGATAACAATGCACACAACATTTGATTTCAATATATGTATTTGTGTGGTGTTCCCAAAACAAAAATTGGCAAATGGACTCATCGTTGGCTCTCTTTGGGAGGTAGACTGGTCATGATTCAATCAGTTTTATCACAATATATAGTATACCGGGGCCACATTTATTATATACCGGAAAAAATTATCTCCTCCATTAACAAAATCTTGGCGAATTTTTTGTGGGGAGGCGCGGAGAAGAAGACCCGCATCTACCTGACCAAGTTCGAAAACATCTGCTTGCCCAAAGATATGGGCGGTTGGGGTATCCTCGATGTTAGATGCTTCAACAGGCTGTTGTTGTCAAAATCACTTTGGAGGGCCATCTCTGGCAGCGGGGTATGGAACGATGTGATCGCGGCCAAGTATTTGCCAGGCGATGCTTTGTATCTTCTTTATATTAAACAACTGCCACTTCCCCAATACCTCTCCAGTATTTGGCTTGGTTTTCAGAAAATCTTCCCCTATTTTGCCAACAGAGTCACATGGTTTTTCGGGGATGGACGTCGCATCCTTATTGCAAAGGACAACATTTCAGGTATGCAAGGGGTCACCTTCCCAAATGGGCGATTAGCACACAGTCTCGCCCAGCGAGGAGTCTTTTTCCTCAGCCAAGTTATCTTCCGATGGTCACATGAGGCCCCCATTCTTAAGGATGCAGAAATGATGGGGCTTGAGGGCCCAGAAGCAGATACCTGGTCGAATTATGTTAGACAGTTCAAAGCGGCGGGGGTTTGTTACAGCAGAGAAGGAGACAGGATTATTTGGAATGGACCACTTTGTAAAAATGCCGTAATAGTCAAAGACATGTACTTATATCTCATTGCACACAGGGGTAACATTACAATATCGATGGAATTCTGGCCTTACTGGCACCGGTCCATTCCCACCAAGATCCTCCTATTTGGCTCGCTAGTGTAGAAGAGAAGAATACTCACTTGGGACATGCTCATGCGAAAAGGATTCCTAGGGCCTAGCAAGTGTGTTCTGTGTGAGAAGGATGAGGAGTCCGCCCAGCGTCTCTTCTTTGATTGTCCCACTTCCAATCAGATCTGGAACCTTTTCTCCTCACACTTCCCTCATCCCTCATGGACTCTGAGTGACTTTATGGGAGCGGTTATCAGCTGGGATAAAATTCATGGCAATTATCGATCCTTATGCTTCTTCATCATATGGGAACTCTAGTTGGCAAGAAACCGGATTATTTTTTAGGGATGCAAATTCTCTATACAGGTCACTCATTCGGCTATTATGAAATGGATTGGCCTCCGCGATGAGTCTGCTACAGAAACTATGGATGGATCTAAAAGACTCAGACCCCACGCCATTTCAGTACCTGCTCTCTTCTTTTATGGGGCTTGCCAGAACGGAATAATGGGCTGCGGAGCCTGGATCAAATTATCTTCATCGGATCGCTTTCACATCTCATGGAATGCTAGCCCTGGATCTAACACAAGGGCAGAACTCCTTACTTTATGGAGCGGTCTATTTGTTACACATAATCTGGGGATACGAAACATACATATCTATCGAGATTCTGAGACTATCATCCGTGTGATTAATAATGATTCTTCCCTCTTGATCCCCATAGCTCAGGGATGGATTCGAAGGACTAAATATTTATGGCATAAACTAGGTAAGCCCCTAATTTCCCACATATTTCGTGAACTTAACACCAGGGCTGATGGCCTTTCAAGGAGGGGCATTTCTATGGATTTTGGTTCGATGAAGATAATCAAATACAATCAAGGTTCTCAGGTATGGTCCATTGACATTCCGATCCCCCGATCCTCTTCCCCTTGCTGTTAGATGAGGATTTGTTTGCTGGTAGAATCTCTTTTTCCCTTCCCATCAGTTTTGGCTATTGCAACACTACTCATCCTTAAAATTTTGACAAGCGAGCGTGACTTCATTTTCGGAATTCTACAAGCAAGCCTGATCATTGATATGCTCTACTTTACCTGCTCTGCTCCTTTTTATCAGCCTGGAAGTGCATCCTTCTCGAACCTAAACATTTTTTTCTCTATTCATAATCCTATTGCCTTTGTGGGGAGATCTCTGCAATCATAGGTGGTCTCATTTCCTATGAACCTGTCATCCTTTTCTTACCTGTAGGTGCCTTCATCAGGAAGCTCGAATCTGTGATATGGCTTCACTTCCTTTCCTCCAACTCTGCAAGCGAGCGTGATTTATCTGTTTCTCCCACATACGAATGTGTTATATTTGATTGTTGTTTTCCATTTGGCCTCATTGTGGATGCATGACTCGAGCATGTCATCTTAGATTCACCCTCAAGCGAACGTCTTTTCAATGAATGTTGTTATGCTATTGGTTTCCAATATGATTTTGCATGCCCTCCCACTATGGAGACACAACATCTTCTATTCCCAGTAGATATGGCTAGACCGGTGTATTCATCTTCATCACAGTGATACATCTCATTTGTGTTTTATAAATGAATGAGAGGTTCCATAAGTTTATTTTTCTCTAAAAATAGAAAAATTCTGGAAGACTTTGGATGTAAAAGAGATCTTCTCTTCCACATAGCGAATTGCAAGATTTGCCATGTACAGGATGCAAAATTTTGGCTCTTCTTCATACATGCAAATCCCAACATCTTGTGCATGTACTATTTAAGCTAAGCAAATATACGGTGTTTTTTCCCTATTACGGAAAAAAAAATAAAATATATATATATATATATATATATATATATATATATATATATAATGTAAATTTTTACTTAGTTACACTAGGGATGTGACATAAGATAATAAAATGGATGATACTACCAAAGATAGTTTCTTCTTATCCCATATCTAAAGGTCCACTCAGGTATAATTTTTTTGAAGACCATAATAAGATTTTCACCTTTATTTATCCTTTTCTTAAAGCTATAGTTCTAATTAAGTTTGTGATGAGAATCAATTCTAATATATTTGTATGAAGTCATTTCCATATTAATGTTCTCATAAATTTTTTTTTTTTTAATTTAATAATTTTTGTTATCAAAATTCTCTTCAATGGAGCTTATATGCATGAAAATGTTTAATAGAGTCGAGATTAAAGATTTATAGTGAGAGTTAAGCTTGGGGAATCCACTAAAAGATTATCCATATTATGAAACAAACATGTAACATGTTAAAATCAAACCTCAATGGAGGGAATAACAACTTTTCTCCCCACCTCAATCAAAGAGAATGAAAACATTTCACACAACCACGTGAGGTACATCCAATTGACACTGAGTATACGATATTTATGGTTATTAGATATTACCTTAACATGAATTAACATATCTTGGTGCTCAATTGTTTTCCCGACATATTTGCTTTTACAAGACAATTTATTTTAATTTGTAATTAATTTTGTAGTTTTCTTATATTGTTTCCCTTTTTTTAAGTAAAATTATGAGGTTCAAATTTCTTTTATTACTCATTTTTGTCTAACTTTTCGTTTAATTCTTTAATCTTATCTGTCATATTGAAATTTTCTCTATTATCTATATATCTGCTTTTTTGGTTGATTATTTTTTATCTTTTCTTTTCTATTTCTTATAATCTAATATTCACTTTCTACAAATTTATCTCAAATCCTAATATTATGTTATATATCTACTTATAAATATTATTTTCCAAGTATCTAAACTTATTATCAAGAATTACATCTAACTCTTCAAAGTTTAACTTCTTTGTTCTCTATGTTTATTTAATAATTCTATATATTAACAAATATTATAGATTTCTTAGAGCTACATTGTTGGACCTCCTACTAATAGGTTCTAATAAATTAGTAAATAATTCATGTTAAAATAAAATAAAAATAAAAAAATATCATAAACAAAATAATATAAGACTTTTATGCATTTCATTAAATCAAAATCATAAATTAAATTTGAAAAAAATACAATTTATCTTATTAAAAACAATGTTAAAAAAAATCCTCAAAATAAATCCACCACAATTTCAAATGAAAAATAAAATGTTTCAAAGATAAAAATAAAATATGCAAACACCACTATTTAAAAAACATTGGATTCAACACCTATCTCCGCACATTGCAAATATCGAAATACAAACTTAATCAAAAATTTCCTATATAGCCTAAAGCAATTTATTTTAAACTATAATACTTTAATGGATATAATCCTCAATATCCACATAAATTTCGCTAGAAATATTTATAAACTTTAAATAAAAACGTAGAGATATATCCATCAATTTCATTTGCTAAACCTGTGTTACATTTAATAAATATAAGTCGGATGATTTTCAAAATTACAGGGACAACAAGGTTTTAATTATTGTCGACAACTCTCACAAGTGTAAGAATTAGCGGCAAGAACAGCATGATGAAGAATGGTACAAAGAATTTGAGCTAGTTTTCGAGTAGTAGATCATTTTAGCTCCACATGGAACCCACCTAGATGGAGAGATCTCTCGAAATGATTTCCAATGGTATATGGGAGTTTGAAAATGGGTTCAGGATCAAAAGATAGAGTCAATCAAAGTTTCCCCCTCAAGTTAAAGATAACAGAGATAAAATGGTTTAGATACCCTTTTGATGCATTATAGCTAAGGTTGGAAGAGAAACTAAATCAATGATGAAAGTTGGCGGAGTGGCAAAAAGGTGGATTGGGTTGACTCGGAGCAACAAAAAAGCAATGGGAAAGGTTTCTACTAGCCATAGGCAGAGTCCACATTATAGCCTATCTTGACACATATACCCTGATGGATTTGATAAAGCACTCGATTAGAATCAGTGGGACGATGCGAACAAGTGACATCATCCCAAAAGTATAAGCCTCACAGCATAAGTCTAGAAGCTTTTTATGTGAGCACAGAGGAAGTGTCAGGCAACGAGACATGTTCAATCGTGCAAAAATTGCAGTGGGAAGAAGATTGATTTTCAAATGGCTCAAGCGGGAGGCCCCCACATAACAGATCAGCCCGCAAAGAAAGTTGATTGGCACAAAGGCTTTCCCCGAAAGAGTTAACAAAGTAGTGGCCAAAGGAGTCAACTTGAAGGCCATTAAAAAAAATAGAAGACAAATCCAGGAGCCCTTTGAAAAAATTACAAAGGAAAATCATTGAAAAATAAGGCCCCAAGGAATTTCTCTCTCCTCTCTAACAGGTGAGGGGTGGCAATGTTTAATTGGTCATAGGTGACGTCAACAGCTGCCCAATGAGAGAGTGACATGTGGCAGGAAAATTCGGTGTTTTTGGGCACCTGAAGTGCCAATTTCTAGGTGACACGTGTGACCCATCATAGGCTGTCATGTAACATAGGTGACATCGAACCAACATCATGAACCCAAAATTTCTAACAGAAACACAAAACAAATGCACTGGGAAATAGGCATCGAGACACAGAGGCAGTACAATTAATAAAGCTGCAGCCAATTAGAAAGGTGGACAGAGGATCCCATCAGGACAAGTAAGCCTACCAAGAATAGGTCAGAGGATTTTATGAGGAGACATGAGAAAATTTTTGGGACTTGGGTGCTTTGTGTTGGAATTTTGAGAATTCCAAGCAAACAGTAATGGAGAGAATAAGCTCCCCTCTACAACACAGAGAAATTTAAACAAACTTGACAGGAGGACAGAGTTTCCAGACTTTGAAACAAACTTCTATTACTTTCAAAACTATTACAAATTCTTCCTCTTCTGAGAGGGATAACAACAATGGTGACTGCTACAGACACAGCGCACAAGTGACTCTATGTCTCTCTAAAAAATAATACTCTTTCTTCAATAGTCAACACACACTCTTGTGTATTTCACTCTTCTTCCGCGCTGCTGTGCGAAAACTAAAACAGTGCAATTACTATTGCTCGCGGGCCTTTTTTTACATTATATATATGGCGCGGAGGTTATAAAACCCAAAAACAAACAAATAAAAAAAATACAAAGGAAAACCCTTTGCGCAACAATTTAAAAATTCAAATGTATGACTTGTGAGTGGGACCACATCGCAATCGCAAACAACAAACGATTGCAATCGGGGCATACAACACAAAAGTTCCGATTGCGATCCAAAATGGATGCGATTCAGATCATTAACTCCGGCCTATTCCTGGATCGAGTCCGCCACTCCAATCGCACCAAATTACAAAAGGCATGCGATCAATCGGAAGTTGCGATTGCGATTACAACGGACGCGATGGCCTGATATAAAACATGGCATATAAATCGATCGGGTCTGCGCTTTAAACAATCGCGCGACCAAACAAAAAAACTCCGATTGCGATTGAACAATCGGATGCGATGGCGCATAAAATGTGGTGTATAAAACAATCGGGTCTGGCCTTCAATCGGAGGTCATAACATATCCACTCCGATTGAGCCTTGCGATTCCATTGAGGTGTCTCCACGTGGTCAAGTGGACCCACGGGCCTCCGCTGCTATGGTGAGGGCGATTTACAATAAGGTTTGGTTGTAATATATACAACCGTTCCGCTTTGCGGAACTCCGCCATATCAACAAGACACTTGAGTATTGTAACATTGCGATTTGCGATTGCGATTTGATCGCATCGCATGGCAGATCTCTTCATCAACAAGACACTGCTTCAAAAATAACTTTGGTTGTTGAGGGCTTTAAAGCCCGAAATGACTGGTTTTTAATTTGACCTGCTCCTCCGTAGTTCTGATCTACGGCTTTCTCCATTTCTTCTCTAAAACAACTCTGCCCATCACAAAATTAATTTCATCTGCAATCTGTGGCTGCGCCACATCAAAATTAAATTCATCCTTACAGATTTCTCCATCATTCTTCTTAAATACAGAGTGCTGTGCACTCAGAATTCTGCTGCTCTGCCTTTGTACTTGTTTTCTTCCTGCCCAAAGGCATGGCAGCTGACTTTAATATTTCAACTCTCCCCCTTAAATTCAACTGCTGGGTTATTCATCATACCCAAGCATTTTCTTAGAAATTCAAATGTCTTTTGTCCCAATGGTTTAGTTAAAATATCTGCATATTTCTCCTGTGTTTTACAATGCTGTAAAACAATTTCTCCATTTTTTACCAATTCTCTGATATAATGAAATTTTGTATCTATGTGCTTTGTTCTTTTATGAAACACAGAATTCTTTGACCATGCAATAGCTGAGCTATTGTCACAATAAATCACAGTGCCCTTTACCTGTTCTTGGCACAAACTTCTCAACATCCTTCTCATCCAAATTGCTTGACACGCTGCTGCTGTAGCTGCCACATATTCTGCCTCTGCTGTAGATAATGCTACAACCGGCTATTTCTTAGAAGCCCATGAAATGGCTCCTGAACCCATATGAAAAGCATAACCGGAAGTGCTCTTCCAATCATCTACACTTCTATCCCAATCACTGTCAGTGTATCCAACTAATTCTGAACTTTCTGAAGTAGTATATAAAATACCAAATCTTTTTGTTCCTTTCACATACCTCAGAATTCTCTTTGCTGCTTGCCAATGTGCTTCTTTTGGCTTCTCCATAAATCTGGAAATTAAACTAACAGCATGCATAATATCCGGCCTAGTTGCAGTCAAATACATGAGGCTGCCAACTATGATTTTATACAAACTTGGATCGAAATCCTTGCTGCTGTCATTCTTACTTAACTTCAATCCCATTACTGTGGGAGTAATTGCAGCTTTGCACTCCTGCATGTTAAATATTTCTAAAACTTGATTCACATACTTTGCTTGAGAAATAAAAATTCCTTTCTCACCTTGCTCCACTTCTATTCCCAAGAAGTATCTTAATAAACCCATGTCAGTCATTTCAAATTCATCTTTCATGACTGTTTTAAAATTTTCAACAAGGTAATCATCATTACCTGTAAAAATTAAATCATCAAAATATAAAACAACAATCAACAGCTTACCATCCTTCTCTTTGATGTAGAGGGTGGGTTCTCCCTCACACTTTTCAAATCCATTCTCCAATAGATAGGAATCTATTCTGCTGTACCACGCTCTTGGTGCTTGTTTCAGCCCATAAAGAGCTTTCTTCAATTTACAGACCTTATGCTCTTGGCCTTTCTTCTCATATCCAAGAGGTTGTTCCACATATACCTCTTCCATTAAAAATCCATTTAAAAATGCGGATTTTACATCCATCTGATATACTTTCCATTTGTTTTGTGCTGCTATGGACAACACTGCTCTTACCGTCTCCATTCTTGCAACTGGTGCAAAAGTTTCTTCATAATCAATCCCTTGCTTCTGCTTATATCCTTTGAAAACAAGTCTGGCCTTGTGTCTTTCTATTTTTCCTTCAGCATTGCTTTTGGTCTTGTATACCCATTTAACTCCAATGACTTCCTTTCCTTCTGGGAGATCAACTAATTCCCACGTTTTGTTCTTCTCTATGGCTTTAATTTCATCATCCATAGCTTCTATCCATTTTATATCTTTAATAGCATCTTCAAAATGAATAGGATCATCAACTTGACAATACAAAGCAAATAAGGAATTCATACCTTCATCTGCTTCTCCTTGCTCATAGATTTCTCTAAGGCTTCTGAATCTTGTTCCTCTTTCACTTGGTATAGTCGTGCTTGATGAAGCACTCGATTCTGCTCCTTGTGGTGTACTCGGTGAACCACTGCCGCTTCTTCTCAAGGGTGTTCTTACTGCCGCTTGAGGCGTCCCTTGCTGGCCTTGCGCTGCTGGAGGTTGTGCAATGGATGGGTTATTAATCTCAACCACATCTACATCATCTTCATCATGAGATAAACAGTTTTTGACATTGATTGTTTTCTCAATGCTTCCATCCCACGCTTCCTCTTCGATGAATTGCACATCTCTGCTAATTATAAACTTCTTTGTGGATGGGTTATACAGTCTGTATCCTTTGGAATCTTCACAATATCCAAGGAAAATGCACTTCTCCCCCTTACTATCCAACTTATTTTTCAATTTGTCTGGAATGTGTACGTATGCAACACACCCAAAAAATCTCATGTGGGTGACTCCCTATTTTCTGCGACTCCACGCTTCTTCTGGAACTTTGTTCATCACGACTTTTGTGGGGCATCTATTCAAAATATATACAGCATAGTTTGCTGCTTCTGCTCAATACTCATTCGGAAAGTGCTTTGCCTTGAGCATACTTTTACCCATTTCCATTATGGTTCGATTCTTCCGTTCAGTGACTCCATTCTGTTGCGGCATGTACCTGGTGGTAAACTACTTCTGTATGCCATTTTATCTGCAAAAACGCAGAAATTCCTTTGAGATATATTCTCCTCCTCTATCGGTTCTGAGGACTTTAATGTGCAGTCCGCTCTGTTTCTCCACAAGAGCTTTAAAATGGCTAAATTTCTGAAAGACTTCACTCTTATATTTCAGAAAATAAACCCACATTTTTCGTGTGAAATCATCTATGAAAGTTAGCATGTAATTGCTGCCCAAAACAGATGCTGTTTGCATCGGCCCACATAAATCTGAGTGGATTATTTCCAAAGTTGCTTTCGCCCTTATGCTTTTCCCTGAGGGAAAATTTTCTCTGTGTTGCTTTCCCAAGATGCAGCCTTCACATAGGCTGTCAGGCTTCTCAATCAATGGTAAACCTCTTACCATTCCTTTTCTGTGCAGCAAATTTAATCCTCCGAAATTGAGATGTCCAAATCTCAAGTGCCATAACCAATTTACATCTTTCTCTTCCTTCTGGAAGGCTTCTTGAGTTACAGCTGCTACATTCTTTCCTTTTTGCTTCAAGTCAATGTTGAGTTTGAGTGGAAACATCCTATTGCTGGTCATTTGAATTTCAGCAATAATTTTCTTGCTTGGAGGAATGTCTTTTATGGTGGACACATCATCCTTAAAAATTACATTGTAACCTTTATTTATGAGCTGCCCAACGCTCAAAAGATTACATTTTAGTCCTGTAACATAATACACATCAGGGACATAATTCTGCTCATCGTTTCTGGCTCGAATACTAACTCTGCCTCTCCCTTTAACAGAGATCTTAGTATCAGTCCCTGTGGTCACTTCAGATTTCACTTCTTCATCTAGATTGGCAAACATTGCTTTGTTGCCAGTCATATGATTACTACATCCAGAATCTAAGAACCAAACATCATCTGCTCTATCTTGTGCTAAATTACATGTTAACAGCACATTACTTGGGTCCTTTTCTTCTTTTGCTACATTAGCATTTTGCTTATTTTTCATGTCATTTTGCTTCTTTCTACATTCATTGGCATAGTGCTCATATTTCTTGTAATAATGACATTGGAAATTGGATTTGTCATACCTCTATCCATGAGCATGTCGGTGTTGGTGTCCACCTTACTGGTTGTTGCATTGGTCGTGGTTCTGACTTTCATTGTTGCTCCTTCCATGTGAATGTGAAGGGCTGTTCCTTCCACCTCTGTTTTGGCTTCTGCCTCTTCCTCTTCCTTTTCTTTGACCTCTTCCTCTTCCTGAAGGCATCTGGGTCTTGAAGGCATGCTCAAGAGATGAATGTTCATCTCTGCTCAATCTCTGTTCATGAGTTATTAGTGAGGCATGAAGTTCATCCACTGTGAACTGTGAGAGATCTTTGGTCTCTTCTATGGTGGTAACAATAACATCAAACTTTGAGGGTAAGCATCTCAAAAGTTTCTCCAGAATCCTTCTATCTTCAAGAGTTTCTCCATGGGATCTTATTTGATTTACAATCCCAATCACATGTGTAAAAAATGCGTCCACATTATCTGACTCTTTCATGCAAAGAGTTTTAAAATCCCTTCTTCGCAACTGAAGTTTTGCTATCTTAACTTTCTCCATACCTTGATAGGCTACTTTCAGAGTTTCCCATGCCTCCTTGGATTTCTTAGCTGCTGCTATCCTTGGAAACACACTCTCATTTACAGCTTGATACAAACAGAAGAGAGCTTTAGCATCTTTCTTCCTATTATTCTTCAACACATCCTTCTCTGCTTGAGTTAAGGAATTAAAAGCCTGCTCGTCAACTGGTTCTGTGAAACCATCTTCTACTAGTTGACACAAGTCTTGTGAGACAAACAGGGCTCTCATGGTAATGGCCCAATAATCATAGTTCTTTCCATTAAACCGTGGAAGCTGAACACTTCCAAGACTCATACCAGTGCTTGGTCCAGCCATTGCTTCAAAACTGAACTCTGACTTTAAACAAACTGTCTTTCCATTACTGAAAGAACAAACTCCTTTTTAAATACAAAGCAACAGCACTATTATCTTTGAGAAATACCTGAACTTTGACCTCTGTTGAGCTTTTCACGCTGCTAGAGAAAACACTGCAACCGGTCTTCTTCTTCAGCTTCTTTGAGTCCTTCAAAGAGCCTGAACTCGCTCTGATACCATGTTGGAATTTTGAGAATTCCAAACAAACAGTAATGGAGAGAATAATCTCCCCTCTACAACACAGAGAAATTTAAACAAACTTGACAAGAGGACAGAGTTTCCAGACTTTGAAACAAACTTCTATTACTTTCAAAATTGTTACAAATTCTTCCTCTTCCGAGAGGGATAACAACAATGGTGACTGCTACAGACGCAGAGCACTAGTGACTCTCTGTCTCTCTCAAAATAATACTCTGTCTTCAATAGTCAACACACACTGCTGCGTATTTCACTCTTCTTCCGTGCTGCTGTGCGAAACAATAAGACAAATATATTGCATTACATTTGCTCGCAGGCCTTTTTACATTATATATATGGCGCGGCGGGAATAACAAAAAAAAACATAAAACAAAATACAAAGGAAAAACCTTTGCGCAACAATAAAAATCAAATGTATGACGTGCGAGTGGGACCACATCGCAATCGCAAACAACAAACAATTGCAATCGGGGCGCACAATGGAGAAGTTCCGATTGCGATCCAAAACGGATGCGATTCAGGTCATTAACTCCAGCCTATTCTTGGATCGGGTCCGCCACTCCAATCGCATGACCAAGCAACAAAAACTCCGATTGTGATTGAACAACCGGATGCGATGGCGCATAAAATGTGGTGTATAACACAATCGGGTCCGACCTTCAATCGGAGGTCATAACATATCCGCTCCGATTGAGCCTTGCAATTGAGCCTTGCGATTCCATTGAGGTGTCTCC
This sequence comes from Pinus albicaulis, assembly GCA_034641835.2. Classification (NCBI taxonomy): domain Eukaryota; kingdom Viridiplantae; phylum Streptophyta; class Pinopsida; order Pinales; family Pinaceae; genus Pinus; species Pinus albicaulis. Next base: position 999,201,569 of record CM076574.1, read on the forward strand.
ACGTGGTCAAGTGGACCCACGGGCCTCCGCTGCTATGGTGAGGGCGATTTACAATAAGGTTTGGTTGTAATATATACAACCGTTCCGCTTTACGGAACTCCGCCATATCAACAAGACACTTGTTCTATATAACATTGCGATATGCGATTGTGATTTGATCGCATCGCATAGCAAACTCCTTCATCAACAAGACACTGCGGTTGTTGAGAGCTTTAAAGCCCGAAATGACTGGTTTTTAATTTTACCTACTCCTCCGTAGTTCTGATCTACGGCTTTCTCCATTTCTTCTCCAAAACAACTCTGCCCATCACAAAATTAATTTCATCTGCAATTTGTGGCTGCGGCCCATCAAGAATTTAATTTCATCCTTATGGATTCTCCCTCATTCTTCTTAAATACAGAGTGTTGTGCACTCAGAATTCTGCTGCTCTACCTTTGTACTTGTTTTTTTTGTTCTTCCTGCCCAAGGCACGGCAGGTGACTTTAATATTTCAACAGTAGCTTTGATTGGAGTCGGGCTGACGGAAATGTGTGGAGCGTGCAAGTTGTATGGAGTGGCAGTTTTGCAGATTGTGGTCGTGTGATGCAACTCTTGAAAAACGATGGTAATACCGCTAAATCTATAGAATTGAGAGTTGAACGTTTTGACCTTAATTTCGAGAGCAATACCTTGCTGTCCATGAGAATTATCCCGTAGCCGCTGCTATTGCGGTTGTTGACTGTTCCCAAACGGTTATCGTTCCAGCGTAATCCATTGGTATAGATGATGTTGAGGACAATATATGCCCTATTTGTTATGATACGCTGTCCACCGGAAACGAAACAAAATGATCGCCTTGCAATCACCTTTTTCATCGAAACTGCATTGTGGAGCGGTTTTTCTCTAAATTTGAATGCCCTCTGTGCAGGAGAAATTATCGTTTGTAAATATTGCCCCACTGTCCTCGTTCTAAATGTTCCATTAAGCATTTTAAAATAATCCGTTTGAGAAAAATATAGTTTAAGATAATTCTCAAAATCGTACTTATCTATGGAATAGTTTATCGATTCTAGATTTCCGTGCTGTCTTTATCGTTCACGCGACATAATTCACATTTTAAGGTGAATTTTTTTAGTAATTTTGTTTATTTGGAAGTGTTATAAGTCATCGTATTTTTGAAGTAAATGTATGCTTTCAACCCTATGGCAGTCCGTGGGAATGGATTGATGACAAATAGGACTATGAGCTGATGTCATGATTAAGGTGAAATGTGTGTATGCTAATAGTTTTTCCATTTAGCATTTTAAAATAGATGGTCTGAGAAGAATATAGTTTATGATAATTGCAATGTTTTTATCGCTTAAAAGAGAAGTATTCGCATTTGTAGAGATTGATTACTTTGAAAAGTTTTTAATAGGAATCATTGATCTTTTTGGATGAGATTAAAATGAATTTATATTTGCGATAATTCAAGAAAACTTTACAATAAGATATTTCAATATTTCTATTAACTAATATTTTAAGATGTACACATATAGTTTGGCATAAATTTAAAATGTAAATATAAATATTAACCATAAATAAATTATTTTAATGCCCATTTTATATAAAATTATGTTATCATATGCTTTTTCTAATTTCTAGAACATGAGAGAGTGAGTAACATGGATCATTCCCAAGCATCTCAAAATAAATCATGAGTAACTAAGCAAATTATTTATGTAGACGTGTCTCTATTTGAAAGTGAATATAAATTATGTATTTAAAAAAAACTAATATTATAAGTCATAAATAGTTTTCATTAATAGATTGTAGATTTCTGTGGTTTCGATCAACCTCACTGGAGCAAGAGAGTGGAGGAAATATTCATCTCAACAACATTCTATTTGTTCTAGTTTTACAAAAGAATCTACTCTCCATTTCACATGTATAATATAAGGGAGATAGAGTTAGTTTATAGATGTAAAGGTCGTAGTATGGGACAAGAATCCTAGCATCTAAATGCATAGATGATTGGTATTCTTGGAGAAACACCCCACACATTGCTATATCCTCTCCCTCTCAAGATTTGGTTCACAATGAATTAAGTCCAAGTGAACTTTTGAATATAAGATTTCATCATATTTATGAAAATAATATTACGAGCTATAAATTCAATGGTGAATGGAATCCTTGAACCCATGGAGGGTCATGAAACAATATGCAGGGAATGTGCATAAGGTAAAAATTTCAAAATATTGTTTGAAAGTAGTTCTTCATGATCAAAATAAATTGAGGATCTCATTCATTCTGTTGTATGTGCAACCATGTCTCCAATCTATCTGGAGGTCATATATATTATGTGGCATTCATTTACGAGTATTAAACGAAAACCTCGTTTGATTTTTTGAAATATAGGGATGAAATATTAATCAAATTTCAAGAAATCAAGTCTAAGGTAGAAAAAGTTTAAAGGAAATGATATCTTTCTACAAGGAATATGGGGTTAAGAGGGAGTTGATAGCCTCATACAATTCCAAACAAAATGGAGTTGCAGAATGAAAGAATAGATATATTGAAGAAGGTGTCACATTTCTAGAAAAAAAAATCAAAATTAGCCAATGGAATATATTCAAGAGTCTCAAAGTTTCACATAGTATGGCAGCGGATAGATTGGCAAGTCTAAATGCTAGTGCCCATGGTGGTATACAAGCTGTTGAAGAACTTTTCATGACAAGTTCCTTAGAATATTAGTATCAAAGACATAGAATATTATTCTTAGATAAAATTCAATTGATCTCATAGTAATGACAGAAATATATCTTCAATTTTGTTAATTGTACCATTAGGTGTGAATGTACTCTATTTTTTATTGTCATGCATAGAAATCAAACTTCACATCTGATTCATAGCTTTCTAGAGTACGAAGCTCCACAAAACATCCATCATGCAAAGGGGTGTTATTTTGAAATAATGTGTACTCATTTATATTCAGTTTTGCAATGGCCAATTGTGTGTGCAGAAATCATAATGCACACATGAGATATAATTATAACAGTAATTTGATATTTAAGTCCTCAAACAAGCCAATATTTTGTAAACAATATAGCATAAAGTAACAAGTCTTTGCTATTTCTGTATCTCATGTGTTGCGACGTGTCTTCGAAATTGTGATTACCTACAATGTAGGCTTGGCACAATTATGTACTACTCTATTTTTCAGGTTAATATAAATTCTTTTCCTTGCACAAAAAAAGGCACACGGCTAAGAAATGCTCATTATGCACTACAGAGTGTTATTGAAAAATAAACGTGGCATATTCTATCAAAAGAGAAATATTTTCTCCCTTGTAAATGTCAAAATGTCATTTCGAAAGATTTCCTACCCCACAAGTTGCATGTATCCTGATTGCAATGTAATGTTGCAAAAGACATTGACTAAATATTGACAATTGATGATTAAATTAGAAGATTCAGGAAGTAAAGTATATCTACATGTCATCTTACATAACTATTAACTTCACAGTAATTCTAGTAAGAAATATATTCTCATCGATCAATAATATATACTTGATAGAATAGTTCAAAACTCAAAAGGAAATCAATATGAATTGATGTACCTAATAATGGATTGTGACCATTATCCTCCATACATACCTTATAATTGGAACATTTAAGTGACAGGTATTCTTCCCAGAACCTCGAAAACATCAATTTTAAAAAGCCTTGGGAGATCTCAGCCTTAGAAGTCCTTTAATTATTCCCATCACAGAGGAAGGAATTACTATTCGGTATTGAAGGAATTGACACCTTATATTAGAATTTAATTATTTTTTACCTTGAAAATCACGTTCTACATCTGTGGCCTAAATGGCTTTTATCATAGAAGTCATGGTGATGGGTAAGACTATTCATCGGACTATAATTAATGAAGGTTCTTCCACCTGCATCATGTCTATCATGTGTTGGAAATCCATCAAGTATCCTCCACTAAGTCAGTCTCATAATACACTTGAAGCTTTTGATGTTAAAGATTCTCGACCGTATGGTATTCTTAAATCTATACCAATACAACTAGAGGGAAAAAAATAGTGGATATGAATGTAGAAATTTTCGATGTTAACCTCAACTATAATAACCTACTCATTTGTAGTTGGACCTGTTTCTATCACTACATGTTCAAAAGAATACTCGAATCTTGCTAAATATTTTGTGGAAAAGGATGCCACAGATGTGCCTCCTTCCTCCTCTCCCCCCAGTTGTGGTCCTCTCCATATTGAGCGACCTAGTAATGATTCCATTATCCGACCACCTCCCAACGGTGTTCTCTAGAAACAATTATATAATATGAATGTGTGAGCTGCTCAACATTAAAATATTGTGGAAGATATCGATTAAGAGCCTTCGGAGATCTCATCCTTGGAAGTCCTTCAATTATTCCCATCACAGAGGAAGGAATTACTATCTGTATCAGCGGAATTTACCCCTCAGATTCGAATTTAATTAATCTTTACCTTGAAAATCACGTTCTGCATCTGTGGCCTAAATGGGCTTTATCATACAAGTCACGGTGATGGGTAAGACTATTCATCAGACTATAATTAATGAAGGTGCTTCCACCTGCATCATGTCTACTGTCTGTTGGAAATCCATTGAGTCTCCTCTAGTAAGTCAATCTCATAGTACACTTGAAGCTTTTGATGTTAGAGTTTCTCTACCATATGGTATTCTTATATGTATACCAATCCAGTTGGAGGGAAAAAACAGTGGATATGGATGTAGAATTTGTCGATGTTAACCTCAACTATAATAACCTACTCATTTGTAATTGGACCTGTGCAATGGTTTGCGTGATCTCCACCCTTTTTCGTGTCCTTCGCTTTGCCCATCATGGAAAAATCATTATTGTTGATCAACTTCATTCTTGTCACCTCATTCTTTGACTGGAAAAGCAATGTATGTTGGGAATACGAATGTTCCTTATGACAGTGTCGAAGCGGGTCTCTTTAAAGACTCATCATTGATGGGTATATTCTCATTTTCACCTCCTAAAATTGCTTGAGTAAACATGATTTCATGTGGTCATGACCCTTGGATCATTCCAAGCCCTGACCAGATTGACAATTTTGGTGATGTTATGCCACTTATCCCTATTGAATAGATGTATCAAAGAATCCTTTTGGCTTCTGCGGCTGCATTTGTTTCCAATGATCAGTTGGTTTTGTCTTTGGACACATACTCGCAATCCCTCTGGTTTGGTTCATGTCATTCTGATGATCCTTTGAAGGAGACGTTTCTAACTGATTATAGTATATTGGAAGTTATGTCCCTCAAAGAAAACCCATGGAGTGATTATCATCATTGTTCCTTGTTTCCTCTGAACCTTGGTGAAATTGATACTTGTCTGGAAACCCTTGTTTCGCCCAAATCTAGTGGTCAACTCCAAAACCCCATATTGGTTCATGAAGTCCTATCTGAAGGAAACATGGGAAAAATTTCAACTACCATTTTGATCGACATCTCTATTAAACGAGAGATTTTCGAGCATATTCATATTATGGGTTCTTGTTTTCCTCACGAGATCAAGGTTTACACCTCCCTATTGAAATAATTATGTGATTTCTTCGCCTAGTAATATTAAGATATTTTTGGCATCTATCCTAGTATCGTGGTGCATGAGACTCAAAAACCTAACATTTTGGGCATCAATCCTACATTTCCAGACTCAAAACCTGTTTGTTAGCGTGTTCATTCAGTGCACTCAAGAAAGGTAGCTTCCATAAAGGGAGAAGTTGAAAACCTTCTCGAAGATGGTTTCATTTATCCCATACCTTTGACATAATGGGTCTTTAACATTGTTCCTAGTACCATAAAACAAGAAAATATTCGTGCTTATGTTGATTAACGTGGTATCAATCGAGCTTCTCCTAAATATAACTATCCCACTCCTTTTATCGATCAGATAATTGATGAATGTGCGGGGAGTGAATTGTTTTCCTTTACGGTTGATTTTCTCGTTATAACCATATCAACATTATTGTTATTGATCAGCATAAAACTTCCTTTATCTATCCTTGGGGGACATTTGCATTCAAAAATATCCCTTTTCGCCTAAAAAATGTTGGGGCTACCTTCGAGCGCTCAATTTCCTATGCATTTCACGATATTAAAAAAATCATCCAGCAATACCTCAATGACCTTCCTGCTCATTCTACGAAATGTCAAGATCACCCTGCTCACCTTCGAGTGATCTTTCTGGGATGTAGACGCTATAACATTCGATAGAATCCTCACAAGTGTGTCTCCTGCATTGAATTGATTCATCTCTTCGGTTTTACAGTTTCGAAAGAAGGAATACGGATTCATCCACTAAACTCGAGGATCTCATTAATTTTCCTCCTCCTTCTTCTGATTATGAACTATAGAGCTTGGAAGGGAAATATAATTTTTTGCTTCATTTTGTCCTGAACTATGCTAATATTGCTAAAGGATTTACTCGTTTGTTGAGAAATGGGTCCTGTTTATTTGGGATGAAATTGCTCAATCCTATTTCGATGCTTTAAATATAATCTTGTTAGTGCTCCTTTGTTGCATCCTCCTAATTATCGAAGTTAGTATTTCCTATATATACCCGCCGCTGACGGAAGCATTAGCATGGTGCTTGTTCAAGGTGATGATGATGGGAATGAGCATATTACCTACTGCTTGAGCTGCAATATCTTTAATATTAAGACACATTATACTCATGTAGAGAACCTTGCTTTGGGAGCTATACATGTCATCCAAATCTTTCGCCATTACACTCTCTTCCACAACTATTGTGATTTTTTATTTTAATCCCATGAATTACATCTTAGCTCGTCAGTTGATTGGGGGAAAAATATTAAAAAATGGATTGTCATCCTCCAAGGTTTCAATTTATAATTTTCTAAATCTAAATTGAAGAAATATCTACTTGTTACTGAGTTAATTTGCACTCTTCCATCTATAGTTCCACCCACTCCTTTTAATCAAATGATTCAAGATGAAACACTTTCTCATTAGTACTCTTGTCCCATTTGTAACACCTCCAGTTTAAGGAAACTTTTTTTTTTTTTTCTATATACTGGGGTTCCATCTTTCTTTGACTCCTCTAGTGTCTCTATTAAACTCCAGATCTATTTTCCACCACATCCTCCTAATAATTTTCAAGATTTCTTGTGCACATTAAACACCATATAGTTTAAGTTTAGACCCTAGGTTCATTCATCTCTTTTTTTTTTATACCTTCATATAAGTCATACCTACATATATCACTCATGGCTATAACACATATGTTACTTTTATCTATATATATATATAGATATCCTTGATAACATTTCTTGAGTGCACATAGATATATATATATATATATAAAACCTTTATATATATATATATATATATATATATATATATAAGCCACATATAAAAATTTATTTGATGCGCATCCTTATACATAGTTCATATATATTTAAACTATACCCCTTGGAGTTATTCTTGAATATTTCCACCTATTAGCATGTAATATGTATATGCATATATAATAAACAGCACATGTATACGCCTTTGTAACTGTAGTCGTACACTCCCAACATCCAATTCGCATCGAGGAAATATCCCTTGATGATACTTGGGAGTAGCAACTACGTGCATAATATATTTATAACACTCATATTAAATAAATTCTGAATTTTATACATAGATCGATATACCGTATAGGTCCATCACCACCGAGACTTTTCTAACCCTAATCTCCACCGTTTTGGCATTGCGTTCGGTTTATTACCTGCAGGACTGATCGCGGCTTAGCATTTTGAATTCTGTTCATAATTATTAAATAGCCGCTTAATGAAATGAGATTCAGATCTGCGAACAATTCTAAGGGTAGTGCAATATCCTGCGGTTGATTATTATTGGCATTCCGAGCCAGTGCATATCCGTGTTGCTTCATACATGGAGGGCGCAACCGGCGGCCAGTTCTTGGACATAATACACGCATCGCACCGTATTCGACTGGTGTTAGCGTGTAAGTGTAGTTTTGTTACCTTTGATGGTGTTTCAGGCTGGGACGGCGCCTCCCTCCCGAGGAAAGAGTACGAGCTGTCTGTGTATTTCGTCCCCTACCCAGCAAGAGTTTGACGGGTGGTTTCTGGTAGTTGTCAATTCATCTGGCCAATTACTGTATGCGCCGTTCACTGCCGCGGAAATTTATTACGCTTAGGGTTATACTCTATCTATGTGCATACGAGGTGCCGCTTCTTCCCATCACCAGGTACCCCCTATAGACGTGGCGGCGCTTCCTAAATCAATATAGGGATTTACTGACTTCGGGAGCAGTGTAATTAGGGTTACGGGCTTCCTTTTATTGAGGCTCTGGGATCATATTTCTTCAGTTGACCATTCCCATTCATTTCTGAACAGAGACTCGTGGTCTTTCACCCCTCACTTCGATTGTGTTGGATGGTCAAGTCGAATCAGTTTTCGGCTTACTGTTTATATTCTCTGGTTCTCTTTTTTTTTTTTTCCTACTACAGGGTTTCTTCACGACTTGCGATCATTTCCTAGACTTCCTCCTGTTCCGTGCCGCGGGGTCTTAGCAGAGGTGTCGGCTACTGCAAACCAGAGAGAAGTTTAGCGTAAGATTTCAGCTGCGCTTATTTCCCTTTTCATCCGGGGACTTCTTTTATTCCTTTGTTGTTAAAAATTTTCGTATCTCTTCAGATTCAGATTGGTTCTTGCATTATTTTCCAGTTGGGGCTCTGGTTCGATTTATAAACACCGATTTTTTTTTTTTTCTAACCTGCTCTACTAAAATTCCTAAAGGGTTGCAGGCTACATCTTGGTATGTCACGGCCGCTTTCAGCAATCGTTTTGTATGAAGCAATCTGTCCTTTTATTTTTGTTTAAATCCTTGGAGCTGCTTAGATTTATTTGCATCTTGAGTTAGGTAATTAGGAGTGTATATCTCGTGACTTAGATTTATGATTGTCTACTTACAGGTAACCGCTACCCCCTACATCCAGCTGCAGGAGTGATGCATCAGCTTGCGGAAGTGTGCTTTCGTTCAGATCTGTTATCTCTAACTATTCGAACTTGTATTATGTCTAAATATTTTTTTTTTTTTGTGCTTATTACCTGGCTCACGCCCGGCTATGGTAAAAGGCGCCATGGCCAGACAGATTCGTTATCTGCCAAGTGAATTCGTTGCAAGTTATGGCAACATGACCAGGGCCTCGACTCTCCCTTGGGTAATCTCTGTATGCTAACTGAAATTTAACTTCGGAAATCAGATAGGTTTACTGCTGGTGGCGTTCCTCACGAACGGAGGTCAATTTACGTCTCCTGTAGTGTTTTAACCCTATATCTTACTGCATACCCAATAAGTCCAACTACTTTGCATCGACTTCAATATACAGTGGAATTTATATAGTTTTTTTTTCTTGTTTTTATTAAACTGTGAAATCTCCGCATGGTCTCGTGGTAGTTAGATTTAGAACTGCTATTTACATGCCGTAGCATCGTTTTATCCGTCACTCTGTTCGACGTGCCGTGGTTTAGAACTGTCAGTACAGTCCGTGGTTTAGGTTTCTTATACATTTACTCAGTTAGCCGTAGAACTCATACCTATATATCTCATTTCAACATACTCGATTTATGTTGGTATTTACTTTTTTTTTGCACATATATAGTTCATTTAACTATGATTCGTATTTATAATTACTTGCTGACCTATATGGGTTCACATATATGAGTCATATTTGTATCTCCCCTTTTATTTTATTTTTTTTGACATATATGGTTCATAGATATATGTATAGCTCATGTTTAGTATATGTAAAAAGGACCTATGGTTATTTATTAATATATAGCTATTTTTGGTTAAATGCTTATTCATGGATTAATAGTTCATTAGATAGTATACATTGAGCATAGATTAAATCCCAAACCATAACATTTATTTCAATGTTTAGAAATGAATTCGAAATACAAGATACCATATATTTACTATGAATGTTGTAACACTTCTATAGTGTAACTTTACTCTTTGGTTTAATAGGAATACATACTCTAAGATCCTTGTTCTTAAACTCTATATTTCTTTTGATGTATACCTATCGGCATTCAATAGTATTTAACTGGAGAACCTTAAGTATCAGTTAAGTCTTTTGCTACAATACTTGTTTTCAAGGATTAAGGGTAGACTGAGAAAGGAAATATTTACACTTGTAACTGTTATAATAGTAATATAGAGTAGAATTACTCTTTTTCGGTCACAAGTTCGAATTTCATATTCTAATATCTTACTTTGTTCCTTGTTTGTTTTGCATCATGTACTTCAGTTCTGTTACAATATTCTCCTAGCATACGTATGAGCATATAATGTCACCTTGTATCACATGAAACAACAAAATATTTAATTATCTGTAGAGACTAAGTAACTTCGTACGAAACGACCTTGGTTTAGAGTTTCGGGTTTCTTTGGGTTTAAGGATTTAGAGGGAATCATAACGGAATCAAACTGGAAGGTGAAAGCCTTAGGATGGATTCTGGTAAATGTAGTACTAAAATCAATCATACCATTAAATTTGATTTTGTATGTAGCCAATTCATACTATCATAAAACAAAATAACCAGAATTTCAGAACATACCACAATTGAAATTGACCAACCTCCCAACCTTAGAGTCCTCTTTATCTCCCAGAAGTCACCCCCGAGCTGAGATCACCCCCTAGAACAGATCAACCTCTGATCTGCTTAGGAGCAGATTATTTAAGCTCATAATTCCCCAAAGCATGTTTTTAATTCTGCGTCTAGAATAGCAGGATGCTTTCTTTCCTGTTTAGCCTAGGCTTCCCATTTTGGGATTCTTTAAAGCTGTTTTATGCTTTTCCTCAGCTTTTCCAGCTTTTCTCTACCTCTTCCCAACTACTCCTCTTCATTGGGGAAATTTAGATTCCTCCTCAAATCTAAATTAATTTCTTTCAAGGATTTTTGAAAGATTTTGGGGATTTGTTGCCTTATCCATCCTCATGGATTTGGCAAGTGATCTCTAATTCTCATCTTGGTCAAAATGAACAATCATTTTATTTATTTCCTCAAATAAAATATGCCAATACATTCACACCATACTTATCCCTTGGGGTCCACCCCCTTTAGGATTAAAGTTCAATGTCTAACTTTAAAAATTCAACACACAAATTGGGGTGTTACATATTCCCCCTCTGAAAATAAACACCGTCCTCGGTGTTATTACTTAACTACTAGAGTTCACTTAAACAAAAATGGATATTTCTCCATCATTTCAGCTTCCCTTTCCCAGGTAGCTTCTTCAGCAGTAAAGTGCTTCCACTGCACCTTTACTCTGGCCACTATTCTGTTTCTCAATTCAATTTCTTCCCGCTCCAATATTTGAAGCAGTTCTGGCAGAAACTCCCCTTCTGGTTCCACCTGTACAACATTCCAATCAACTATGTGAGAATCATCATGCACATATCCTTTTAATAATGAAACATGAAACACATTATGCACTCTAACATGGGGTGGTAAGGCCAGCTTGTAAGCCACTAGTCCCACCCTTTCTAGAATTTCAAAAGGCCCACAATATCTAGGTGCAAGTTTTGCACAACTTCCAGCATAAAGTGTGCTCTTTTTGGGTTTTATGCGTAAATACACATGATCCCCCACTTTGAATTCTCGGTGCACTCTTTTCTTATCAGCATAGCTTTTCTGGCGATCTTGTGCTATCTTGATATTTCTTTGTATCTGTTTGATAATTCTTTCCATCTCTTGTAGTGCATCTGGTCCCAACACCAGTTTATCCTCTGGTTGACTCCAGCTCAAGGGAGTACGGCACTTTCTCCCATAGAGTGCCTCAAACGGACTCATCTTAATAGAGGATTGGTAGCTATTATTATAGGAAAACTCAGCTAAATGCAGATACTCTTCCCACTTTGATGGCCTATCCATCACATACATTCTCAACATATCCTCCAGAATTTGATTCGTCCTTTCTGTTTGCCCGTCAGTTTGAGGGTGGTAGGCAGTACTGAAATTCAGCTTAGTACCCATCCCTCCAAACAATCCTTTCCAAAATGCTACTGTAAACTTAGCATCCCGATCTGAAACAATTACTTTGGGAACTCCATGAAGCCTTACTATCTCCTTCAGAAAAACATTTGCTACTTGAGCTATTCCGAAAGTAGATTTCACTGGTATAAAGTGAGCAGCCTTGGTTAAAGTGTCTACTACCACCATTACTGAATCATGTTGGTATTTGGTTTTAGGTAGTCCTGTTATAAAATCCATGGAAACTGTGTCCCATTTCCATTCTGCAATTGGCAAAGGGTTTAGAAGACCTGCTGGATGTTGATGCTCAACCTTGACCAGTTGACATTCCATACACCTACTTAGATACTCTGCCACATCTCTCTTCATTCCTGGCCAGAACAACTTCTTTTTCAAGGCTGTTAACATCTTCTGGTATCCTGGATGTCCTGCATAAGGCTGTTTGTGATATTCATCCAAGATTTCTCTTTTTAATGACTCTACATTTGGAATATACAATCTGTTTTTGTAACATAGTAGCCCTTTTTGATTTTGTGTAAAATCAAATTTTTCCCTTTTCTGTAGTTCCACCAAGAGTGCTTCATAGTTGGGATCTTGATTTGATGCTTTTCCCACCAATTCCTCCATCTCCATCTGGGCACTACTCCCAATGATGTTTAAATGTTGCCAAGCATTTCTACTTAATGCATCAGCAACTTTATTTTCTTTCCCCTTGATATGTTTAATGTCCATATCGAATTCACTTAAAAAGGACAGCCATCTGGCTTGCCTTGCATTCAGATCAGTTTGAGAAAACAAATATTTAAGACTAATATGATCAGTCATCAATGTGAACTTCTTCCCCAGAAGATAATGCCTCCACATTTTTAAAGCATGGATAACAGCTGCAAATTCCAAATCATATGCACTATAATTCTGTTCATGTATTTTCAGTTTCCTAGACTCATAGGCAATGACTGAATTTTCCTGCAACAGGACTCCTCCCAGCCCTTCTCTGCAAGCATCTATACATACCACAAACTCTTTATCAGGATCAACAATTTTTAATATAGGGGCTGAAATAAGTTTTTGTTTTAACTGCTCGAAACTATGTTGACATTTTTCAGTCCACACAAACTTGACACCCTTTCTTTGCAATGAAGTGATGGGATGTGCTATGGCAGAAAATATTTCCACAAATCTATGATAGTAGCCTGCCATCCCCATGAATGACCTTACTGCTGAAACATCAGTTGGGACTGGCCATTGCTTAATTGCTCTTATCTTTTTAGGGTCAACGGCAAGCCCTTTTTCAGAAATAATATGACCCAAATATTGAATCTTATCCTTGTAAAATTCACATTTACTGAATTTGGCATATAGCTGATTTTCTTTCAGAGTTTGCAACACTATCCGCAGATGTTCCTTGTGTTCTTCTTTGTTTTTAGAGTAGACTAAAATATCATCTATGAACACCAAAACAAATTTATCCAAATATTTGTTCAACACACTATTCATCATGCACATAAAGGTGGCAGGGGCATTCGTCAGACCAAAAGGTAGGACTACAAATTCGTAGTGTCCATACCTGGTTCGAAAGGCTGTTTTCCTGATGTCTTCTTCCTTGATTATGAGCTGGTGATACCCAGTTCTTAAGTCAATCTTGGAAAAGACTGAGGCCCCTCTCACTTGATCAAAAATATCATCAATTCTAGGAAGTGGATATCTATTCTTAATGGTCAACTTGTTCAGTTGACGATAATCAATGCACATCCTAAAAGTTCCATCCTTCTTTTTCACAAATAAAACAGGTGCTCCCCATGGTGACACACTTGGTCTAATGTAACCTTTATCCAGTAATTCTTGCAGCTGCATCTTCAGCTCCATAAGTTCAGGAGGGCTCATTCAATAAGGTGCTCGGGAAACAGGTGTTGCTCCTGGTACCAGATCGATTGAAAAATCAATCTCTCTTTTGGGGGGAAGATGAGGGATTTCCTTGGGAAAGACTTCTTTAAATTCTCTGATGACTGGTATAGCATCCAGTAACTCTTCCTCAGTTTTCTGTTCTATTTCCTCTACATGCACTGCATAGATTTGGTATCCTTTTCTAGCTGTTATTTTTAATTGTAAGGCTGATATTTGTCTTATTGAAATGGATTTTGGTTTCCCTTTTAGTGTAAAAGGTTTCCCTTCCTCATCCACACAATGCAGAGTTTTATCCCAGCAGTTCATCAAAGCTTTCTTCTTTTCCAGCCAATCCATTCCTATCAGCAGGTCATAGGATCCTAATGGCAATATGTTCAGATTTACTTCTGTTGGGAACCCATTTAATTGTATTGCTGTTTTGGGCAACTTATGTGTGACTTTTCTCTTAGTTCCAGTGGCCAGCTGTACCAACCATGACTGCTGAAATTTTTCAGGTTTAATTTTACATTTTTCTACAATTCCAGAACTAATGTAACTCAAAGAAGCACCTGGATCAATCAAAACAGTAATAGGTAGGTCAGAAATCTTACCCTCCATTTCCACCATGGTTGCTTGATGTTCTGCTTGCCGATTTTCCAAGGCTGCACTGATAGTTGGTATATTTCTGGCGATGTCATTTACCGTTGTTGCCTCTCGCTCTCTTGCTGATCATATGAATATTTCGATGGGGGAAGTCCCTCATCATATGGGGTTCTCCACAGCCCCAACATTTCAAGGGTTCCTTCATTCTGACTGTCCCTTCCTTTTTATTCCCTTCTACCGGTTTTGAAGCCACTTGGGACTGGGCAGTTTGACTTTCTCTTGGTTTATTGAATTTTTTCCGCTGATGATCTCTACCAAAATTTCTTAGATATGCTGGTTTTGGTCTTTTACCTTTGAACTCACCCTTTTTCAGCCAGCTCTTCCCTTGTTCAGCTTTCCCTTTAAACTTCTGATAGCATAATCTTTCTTTTCTAACAGCTTCATCCATTGTCTTCGGGTTGTCAAACTCATTTTTCTCTTTGTACACAGTAGGTAAGCAATTCAAAAACCTTTGAACCTTTGCTTTCTCTTCCCTTATGTAAGGAACATACCTCAGTAAATTGGTAAACTTAGTGACAAACTCATCAATAGTGATCTGTCCTAGTCTAAGTTCATGGAATTCTTTTGCTTTATCGTCATAATAACGTTCATTCAAATAACGACTTTTGAACTTAGTCTGAAAATCTTCCCAAGTAACTGTTTTTTCATCAATGGCATGCACCATTTTTGTCTCTTCCCACCACGGCGTAACTTTTCCTTTTTGGTACCACGACTAATCTAGAGAACCAGTTGCTCATATTCATATACTTGGAAATACTTGATCATGTTCAACAACCAAGCTTCAGCATCCTCTTCCTTCTCTCCATCATAGGAGGGAGGTTTGATCTTTCTAAATTCTCCTTGCAATTCTCTTTTCTGTTTATGTTGCTGTCTAGCAGCATCCTCATCATCAGACTCATCCATCTTTCTCTTTCCGGAACCTTCGCCTTCCTGGCTGTTCCGGGAAGTTAGTTCCCTGATGAGCTTTTCCTGCTCTTTACTGGCTAATGACAACATGTCATTCTGACTTCTCAATTCAGCCAATTCTCGTTGCAGCCTGTGCAACATAGCCATTACCGGGGCATTGGGATCTGGAGTAGCAAACTCATCCCGCAGATCCACATAAATTCCTTCACCTTCAGCCATTTCAACTGTATACACTCACAACACAGATGTAAATTTTACATAAAAATTTGACAAGGTATGTAGTAATCAGTGAGCACAATAACAACAGCCCAGTTTTTTGCACTTGGGCTCTGATACCATTTGTAACACCTCCAGTTTAAGGAATTTTTTTTTTTTTTTTTCTATATACTGGGGTTCCATCTTGCTTTGACTCCTCTAGTGTCTCTATTAAACTCTAGATCTATTTTCCACCACATCCTCCTAATAATTTTCAAGATTTATTGTGCACATTAAACACCATATAGTTTAAGTTTAGACCCTAGGTTCATTCATCTCTTTTTTTTTTATACCTTCATATAAGTCATACGTACATATATCACTTATAGCTATAACACATATGTTACTTTTATCTATATATATATATAGATATCCTTGATAACATTTCTTGAGTGTACATATATATATATATATATATATATATATATATAAGCCACATATAAAAATTAATTTGATGCGCACTCTTATACATAGTTCATATATATTTAAACTATACCCCTGGGAGTTATTCTTGAATATTTCCACCTATTAGCATGTAATATGTATATGCATATATAATAAACAGCACATGTATACGCCTTTGTAACTGTAGTCGTACACTCCCAACATCCAATTCGCATCGAGGAAATATCCCTTGATGATACTTGGGAGTAGCAACTACGTGCATAATATATTTATAACACTCATATTAAATAAATTCTGAATTTTATACATAGATCGATATACCGTATAGGTCCATCACCACCGAGACTTTTCTAACCCTAATCTCCACCGTTTTGGCATTGCGTTCGATTTATTACTTGCAGGACTGATCGCGGCTTAGCATTTTGAATTCTGTTCATAATTATTAAATAGCCGCTTAATGAAATGAGATTCAAATTTGCGAAACAATTCCAAGGTTAGTGCAACGTCCTGCGGTTGATTATTATTGGCATTCCGAGACAGTGCATATCCGTGCTGCTTCATACGTGGAGGGCGCAACCGGCGACCAGTTCTTGGACATAATACACGCATCGCACCGTATTCGAATGGTGTTAGCGTGTAAGTGTAGTTTTGTTACCTTTGATGGTGTTGCAGGCTGGAACGGCGCCTCCCTCCTGCGGAAAGAGTACCAGCTGTCTGTGTATTTCGTCCCATACCCAGCAAGAGTTTGACGGGTGGTTTCTGGTAGTTGTCAATTCATCTGGCCAAGTACTGTATGCGCCGTTCACTGCCACGGAAGTTTATTACGCTTAGGGTTATACTCTATCTCTGTGCATACGAGGTGCCGCTTCTTCCCATCACCAGGTACCCCCTATAGACGTGGCGACGCTTCCTAAATCAATATAGGGATTTACTGACTTTGGGAGCAGTGTAATTAGGGTTACGGGCTTCCTTTTATTGAGGCTCTGGGATCAGATTTCTTCAGTTGACCATTCCCATTCATTTCTGAACAGAGACTCGTGGGCTTTCACCCCTCCCTTCGACTGTGTTGGATGGTTAAGCCGAATCAGTTTTCGGCTTACTATTTATATTCTCTGGTTCTTTTTTTTTTCCTTCCTGCAGGGTTTCTTCACCACTTGCGATCATTTCCTGGACTTCCTCCTATGCCGTGCCGCGGGGTCTTAGCAGAGGTGTCGGCTACTGCCAACCAGAGAGAATTTTAGCGTAAGATTTCAGCTGCGCTTCATTCCCTTTTCATCCGAGGACTTCTTTTATTCCTTTGTTGTTAAAAATTTCCGTATCTCTTCAGACTCAGATTGTTTCTTGCATTATTTTCCAGTCGAGGCTCTGGTTCGATTTATAAACACCGATTTTTTTTTGTTCTAACCTGCTCTATTACATTCCTAAAGGGTTGCAGGCTACATCTTGGTATGTCACGGCCGCTTTCAGCGCGCGTATTATGTGAAGCAATATGTCCTTTTATTTTTGTTTCAATCCTTGGAGCCGCTTAGATTTATTTGCATCTTGAGTTAGGTAATTAGGAGTGTATATCTCGTGACTTAGATTTATGATTGTCTACTTACAGGTAACCGCTACCCCCTCCATCCAGCTGCAGGAGTGATGCATCAGCTTGCGGAAGAGTACTTTCGTTCAGCTCTGTTATCTCTAACTATTCGAACTTGTATTATGTCTAAATCTTTTTTTTTTTTTTGTGCTTATTACCTGGCTCACGCCCGGCTATGGTAAAAGGCGTCATGGCCAGACAGATTCGTTATCTGGCAAGTGAATTCGTTGCAAGTTATGGCAACATGACCAGGGCCTCGACTCTCCCTTGGGCAATCTCTGTATGCTAACTGAAATTTAACGTCGGAAATCAGATAGGTTTACTACCGGTGGCGTTCCTCACGAACGGAGGTCAATTTACGTCTCCTGTAGTGTTTTAACCCTATATCTTACTGCATAACCAATAAGTCCAACTACTTTGCATCTACTTCAATATACAGTGGGATTTATATAGTTTTTTTTTTTCTTGTTTTTATTAAACGGTGAAATCTCCGCGTGGTCTCGTGGTAGTTAGATTTAGAACTGCTATTTACACGTCGTAGCGTCGTTTTATCCGTCACTCTGTTCGACGTGCCGTGGTTTAGAACTATCAGTACAGTCCGTGGTTTAGGTTGCTTATACATTTATTCAGTTAGCCGTAGAACTCATACCGATATACCTCATTTCAACATACTCGATTTGTATTTGCATTTACTTTTTTGCACATATATAGTTCATATAACTATGATTCGTATTTATAATTATTTGTTGACCTATATGGGTTCACATATATGAGTCATATTTGTATCTCCTTTTTCTTTTCTTTTTTTTGATATATATGGCCTATAGATATATGTATAGCTCATGTTTAGTATATGTAAAAAAGCGACCTATGGTTATTTATTAATATATAGCTATTTTTGGTTAAATTTTATTCATGGATTAATAGTTCTAATAGATAGTATACATTGAGCATAGATTAAATCCAAAGCCATAACATTTATTTCAATGTTTAGAAATGAATTCGAAATACAAGATACCATATATTTACTATGAATGCTGTAACACTTCTATAGTGTAACTTTACTCTTTGGTTTAATAGGAATACATACTCTAAGATCCTTGTTCTTAAACTCTATATTTCTTTTGATGTATACCTATCGGCATTCAATAGTATTTGACTGGAGAACCTTAAGTATCAATTAAGTCTTTTGCTACAATACTTGTTTTCAAGGATTAAGGGTAGACTGAGAAAGGAAATATTTGCACTTATAACTGTTATAATAATAATATAGAGTAGAATTACTCTTTTTCGGTCTCAAGTTCGAATTTCATATTCTAATATCTTACTTTCTTCCTTGTTTGTTTTGCATCATGTACTTCAGTTCTGTTACAATATTCTCCTAGCATACGTATGAGCATATAATGTCACCTTGTATCACATGAAACAACAAAATATTTAAATTCTATAGAGACTAAGTAACTTCAGATTTAAACCGACCTTGGTTTAGAGTTTCTGGGGTTTCTATTCTATGGATTTATGGTCTACAACTAACCAGAATCTGGAAGGTGAAAGCCTTAGGATGGATTCGGGTAAATGTAGTACTAAAATCAATCATACCATTAAATTTGATTTTATATGTAGCCAATTCATACTATCATAAGACAAAATAACCAGAATTTAAAAACATACCACAATTGCACTTGACCAACCTCCCAACCTTAGAGTCCTCTTTATCTCCCAGGACTCACCCCCGAGCTGAGATCACCTCCTAGAACAGATCAACCTCTGATCTTCCTAGGAGCATCTTATTTAAGCTCATAATTCCCCAAAGCATGTTTCTAATTCTGCGTCCAGAATAGCAGGATGCTTTCTTTCCTGTTTAGCCTAGGCTTCCCATTTTGGGACTCTTTAAAGCTATTTTATGCTTTTCCTCAGCTTTTCCATCTTTTTCTCACCTCTTCCCAACTACTCCTCTTCATTGGGGAAATTTAGATTCCTCAAATCTAAATTAATTTCTTTCAAGGATTTTTGAAAGATTTTTGGGGATTTGTTGCCTTATCCATCCTCATGGATTTGGAAAGTGATCTCTAATTCTCATCTTGGTCAAAATGCACAATCATTTTATTTATTTCCTCAAATAAAATATGCAAATACATTCACACCATACTTATCCCTTGGGGTCCACCCCCTTAGGATTTAAGTTCAAATGTCTAACTTTAAAAATTCAACACAAAAATTGGGGGTGTTACACCATTGTTTGAGGATATCATTATCTACCTCCGGACCTAACATTTTCGACCATATTTATCTCACGCTGAGCAACACCAAATCATTTCCAGTCCCAACCTTATCAAATCATTGGGGATACTCTTTATTGTATTGGTGTCGATTGTTTCCTTCGTTGATGTTTGACTCTTAAGGAAGTTGAGAAAGTTTTAAATGACTGTCACTCGGGGGAATGTAGTGGTAATATGTCTGGTTACACTACTACTCAAATGATTGTTCATGCCAGTTATTTCTGGCCATGCATTTTCAAGGACTGCATCCTTGTTGTTCAAAAATGTCATGACTTCCAAATATATTCTAGAAAATATTGCACTGAACTTAGACCCTTACACCCAGTTTTTACCTTTGTAACCTTTATGAAATTGGCCATCAATTTTACTACCAGTAACCCACTCTTGACTGGGGGAATGCATATATTAAATTTTCCTTGAGAATATCCATGGGAAGATACTCTCATGAACTTCTTGATAGAGATAGACATGGGCTTTAGAGTACTTCTTCCTAATATCTCTCAACAAATCTCTTTCTACTGCCCTCAAAGAAACCAGTGCTGCTGCGTCTAGTGGTTCTTAGAAACCTTGTTCCACAAGCTCCCATATATCTTTTGAAGAAAATAATTCCCTTATTGTAATGGCCCAATAATCATAGTTCTTCCCATTAAATTGTGGTAGTTGGGGATTTGTTAGGCTTGTGCTTGCTACTACCATTCTGACTGTGTAAAAAAACAATCTTCTTAACTGTGTAAAACATAACCTTTCTCCCTGCTGGAGAAATCCACATCTTCAAACCAATTGTCTAGATTTTGCAATGAAGAGCGAGCTCGTGCATTTTTCACCGAGAGCCTAGACCAGCTCCGATACCATGTTGGAATTTCTGAATACAACAACTAGAGGAAATTTGTTTCCCCCTACAACATATAGACTTCAAATAATGCAGAAATTAATAGTCAATACACACAGGCAGCATAATACATAGGAGAGGAATGAATTTCATTTTTTTATTCAACTGTCTTCTAAAACATAATGAAATTATATCTCTTATAAAAAATGGTCGTAGCCTGTGAAAGGTAATGCAATTCATTGCAATTCAATTACTGAAGGGATGTCCAGTAACCAATCATCCTTGGGCTATCAAAAAGACCCATTTGTACATTTAAACGACATGTAGGCCATATTCTATATTATACATGAAAACATCTAAAAACGCATTCAAAACATGAAAGCAAGGAATTCAAATGTTGTGCAATGCGGTTGTGAGTTCACATCGCATCCGTGCAAATCAGCGATCTCAAACTTTAACTATTGCGCTATCTTTTAGACGTTGTGAACTACAATGTGTGATAGGGACGTGGCACCATCACATCACATGCAAAATAACATAGCCTACGAGCGCTTATGGTAAAATTTAACTTTCTGCGATTGTAATGTGTGATAACACAATCACATTGCATTTCAAATAACATAGATTGGGGGTGGGGGAAGGTGAATTAAAAAACCTTGCAGGCATGATGTGCAATAGCATGATCACGTCATGAAACAAACAACTTAACTTTTAGGGCCGGAAAGGTAATTTGTGAACATTGCGAAATGCGTTGTGTGGTGCAACTTAAGTGTGGTAAGTGCGGTAAGAGGATAATAAAGAAAATGGATGCAAAACAAGGCTTGGTCCATGCAGTAAGGATAAGGTGAGTCCCTCTGATATCGCATTGGTAGAGACATAACAAATGATGAAGGGCTTAAGGTTAAGACTTAAATCTTATGAAGTGCGGGTGGCGATGTGGTAAGTTGTGTAAGTGAAAAATGAAAAATACAAAGGAATAAGCGGAATAACAAAGGGTTGGGGCATATGGTAATGTGATTGGATGTACTGTAGGACCCACCGATATAGCATTGGTGGTAGAATAACATTTGTGGCAAAAGTGTTAGGAGGTAAGGTAAAAGTTTTGCCATCCGAGAAAAAGGTAATTCAAACACGATGGTTGAAGAAATAAATGAAGAGTTAAAGGCTCGGGTACCATGTTTTGATCTTTGTGTGGATTCTTAAAAATGCCTCAAGCTTATTGGATCCTTGCTTGTCCTTCTGTGCACAAAATTGATGAAGTGTGGGCTACTGCCAGTTCTCATTCATGGTGGTGGTTGGGAGTATAATTCCAACATTACTATCACTGTTGACTTGGTGCACTAGCTCCCTTGTTAAGATTATGTTGTTAAAATATATGTAACGCGTTTTGGATGCCATTCTTATACTAAATCCATTATCATAGAGCCTTCCCCATTTCTATACAACAATTTCTTATAGTTTCAGTACAAATGATATCCTCCAAAATACAAGGAATTACTATTCACATCTAATTTTCATTTAAAGTGATAGGGTTTATCAAGATTTGATTATAGATTAAGTTCGGGTTCTACTAATTCTGTGCATCACTCTTATTCCCTCCTTGGTGTGACTCCATGAGAAGTTAATCAATTTTTTTTCTTAGAATCTAAATCTTGATTCTTTGATGTATCTACCTACGCTTCTTCGATTTTACAGTTTAGAGATGAAAATAATGGCAAATTTTACCCCACATAAGACTCAAAAGTTATTTTCCAAGCTACTGTTCATCCATCTCCAGGTCCTGCTCTCCTTTTCAGGTCACTTCCTGCCCTTGTTCTTCTTGTTTAGTGCACCACCTATTTATCTCCTAAGAATTTTGATTTCTTATCTTTAGTTATCGTTATAACTCATTTATTCTTCCTACGACTTCCTGCTTAAATCTCGGTAATATTCTTTAGTTTTGAATGGTCATTCATGTTACTTACACATTTAGCTCTTCACGGATTTTGATAATCCAGTTAAACACTTACATATCAACAATGGTCCTAACCCTTCTAGAGATCATTTAATTTTCATTCAAAACACATCTACATCACCCAATAAAAATATGGGTTTGACATCTACATTATATCTCTCATTACATGTGGGTTACTCGAACCCTATTTCCATACGTTGTAGTCTAAATAGACTGCTTTTTCTCCTTGAAAATCATATAAATTATGGTAAGATTTTAGGAAAATCCTGCAGGGATTTTTGTAAATCCACGTTATAACTAGCAAAATTTAATATTTTGGGTTCCCTACAGGTTTTTGATGGTGCTGAATCCATTTCCACCATCAAAATCATGATTCAAACAGATTTCTTAAACTTTTTTGGCTAGGATTCCACCCAATTTTGGCCATCCAGGCAATTCTTCCGTGTCGTTAGACAACTCCTTTCAAAACTCGATTTTTTCATATATAATACTATTGCAATATCCCAACAGTTCTTTATTACTTTGAATATTTTTTTTTTTTAACCTAGTGGACTATGGTTACAGTACCACCAAGAAGATGGTAATTACTTCTTCCGGCTCAGGTGATTATTTGCTTAATCTCTCTTCTATTTTAATAAATGTAATAATTTATTCATGGGTTTTGAAGCCTATAGTCACTGACCTGTTTTGGATTTTATTTCTTCCAAACAGGTGTGCATGTGATGCTCATAAACTAGGACTTCCTTTTGGATGTTAATTACCACTCGTCCAATACTTCTTTAACCTATCCAGGTCGGTGGCCCTTTTCAATCGCGATGTTGAGTCAAAAACTACCTTTCACATAAATACATGTTGTTTGATGTAAGCAAAACATCATCTGGAATGTTGTATCATGACATTTTTTCATAATAAACCTTTGTTAAGAAGTGGCATAGAATATTTTTATTAATGTTTGCGCTAGTTTCTTGTATATCCGAGTACTAACAGGAAGAATCTCTTTTAAAGAGAACTGGACAAGATTATGAAATTTTGTAATGAGTCACTATTATATGTGATATGAAATAGATGGACGGTAAGGTATTTTCCCAATATCCCAGTATTTTTTTAAAAAATTAGACCTGGGTATTTTATATTGTATGTTAAATTGATTGTGTAGACATTTTCATGACAACCTGTACATATAATTATTTTTCTTATGTCCCATTATACTTTAATATATGCCAATTTTTTTGCTTTAAATTTTTTATGATTGTATGCCATATAATTTTCAGCAATGAATTCGGTAGATATAATTACAATTCCAGACTCTTTGTTGTACACCTATTTTTTGTATCTCCATTCCAGTAATTATATTGCTTGAGTGAACTTATTGAAATAGCATATATACCTTCACGATTTACTCCTTCAAAAGAACTTATTCATAACTGGTATGACTTTCCTGACTCTGCATTGGATATGTCGTAATTCTCCACATCGTACCCGTTTTACCCTTCCTATAGAGAGTTGCCTATAGTTCTAATCAAATGAAATTATTGCTTCCAATTTTTGTTTATAAATTGACTAATATCACTATCTCCTACTAGAACTTTATTCTTCATATAGGTACCTAATATCAATAATAATTTATTCTTCATATAGGTACCTATTATCAATAATAATTAATCCCTGCAAAAAACATGAGGGTATGACAAGTGTTCTTTAACATTAACATACTAAAAAATTCTAACCTCCATTTGCATAGCTCACATTTTATTATTCTCATAGGATGATACTATAAAGAAAAAATTGGAGAAGTTTTTTTCTATCGTGATGAGTTGTATCCTTAATATGTATTTCTCAAAACATACTCACGTTATGTATTTTATACTTTCAAAGTTTTTAATTAATACTAGATACTAGTGACTACTCATAGGACACTTCGTGTTTATGATTTAATAACTTCCCTATAGTAACTCAAATGGCTACCATAGCTGGGAATAAAATTTTCCAAGAAACCTATTTTGGAATTTAATTTTTTGATAAGAAATTTTTCTTCTCGGAGGGACCTCCATCATAATTAACCTTTTAATTTCCTATCAAAACCTCTACTATATATATATACATATTGTTTCGTAATAGGTCTAATTTTCACACTTATCCTATCCATTTCTGGCTTAAGTCATGTTACAGAAATTAATAAAACTTTAAGTGGTAGTAGATAACTTTTAAGGAACCAATAATAGAAATTATTTTAATAACAATAATTATTCCGTAGAGTCATATATTGAGATCTATATTAATGAAAAGATAATGGACTTTGTAAGAAATAAATAAAAACAATATACAACATTTTATTAAGGTTATAGCCATTGAATTATTATTATGTTCTGTTCAGAATGAACACTATCTATGATCTTTAGATCATTAATATCAATAAAAAAAAATCATATCGATTAAATAAGGTGATATTTGACAATTTACATACCATCAATGATTTTAAATAGAAAAAATTCACGAGACCCAAATAAACAAACCAGAATAGTTAAGGGTAATCTCATGGGAAATGAGCACCACCACCCAACCTAGAACTAATCTCCTCTAATTCACCCAGAGCTGAGAATACTTGTTTAGGGTTTTCAAACAATATTGTCTTTATCTCCCATGATGTTTTTATTATTTCTTTCTTAATATTAACATGTTTCTATAGCTGAGAAACTTAATGGATCTTACTCTTCCATCCATTAATCTTATCTAGAATTTCATCTAGAACTATTGGCATGAAATAATATTCCAATCCCATTCACCAATGATATTTTTTATTTTATTTTATTTGGAATTTATTCCATATTCTATTCTTTAGTTCCTAAGTACTTCGATCCCCCTCTCGTGATTTATTAATTCAAATTATTTATTTACATAGACATGTCACTGTTTTTTTATCATTGTCTTTTCCCCACTATTAGTACTCACATAATTTTATCTTAAAATAAATATACTGCATAAATGAAGCGATATTACATCAAAAAAGTGATGGATAAGAACAAGAGGTTAGTGAAAGAAGAATAAGGATGAAGATAAAGTGATTGGGTTATTTCTCTCTCTCTCTTCACACATGTGAAGGAAGGGGACTATGAAGGGGACTACCATTTCTCTTGTTGGGTTAGGGTTTGTTGTTGCACAATAGAACTTCAAGAAAATACAAAAATAAGGTCGAAGGAAGGCTCACTAGGTCATCCTCAATCCCTAGAAGAAGCATGAAGTCAAGAAAAGGCATTTTCAATTCTCTGAAGCTTGAAATAGTCTCGCACATGTGGAAGTAGCTGTGTGTGGGAGGGCCGAGAATTTTAGACCTATAGTAGAGGCCAAAATTCTATTGCTCGGGGTCAAAGTTGTGTTACTCGAAGAGATTATACTTGGTTTGATTTGGAAAAAAGGAAGCACGTCATCAACAAGGGTGAACTTGGTCTTGCGAGTGTATTTGTCTTAGTCTATAGATCTTGAAATTTGTGCGTTGAATAATCTATAATAAAACAAGATATTTGTAGGTTTTCTTGTCAAGTGGAGAGGTTTTGGCCCTTGCTTGCAACCTATATCTTGTGTTCTTTTGTAGTGTTGATTTTCTTGTTTTGGTATTTTTTTTATGATAATACAAACACAATAAAAATAGAATAAGATAGTAATTAAGAAAAGGTAAAATGACATCATAAGGAGTTAGCAAGTATAAGATAAATTAGTCTAACTATTTCCATATATATTTCTCAACATCATATTATACCTAAAGTTGGCTAAGGGCATGACTATGACCTTGAAGATTATTTTAAATAAGTGTACTTGGTATGAATTAATATTAATAATAGAATAAAGGAATTGTAGGATCTCCTATTATCTCTCAAGAAGGATATGACCTAAATATCTATAAAGGAGAAAGGACTATTCTTAACACTTACTAGCACATTTCATGATCGGAATTTTTAGGTAATTGATAGCGAAGCATCAAGAAATATGAATGTCTAGCACAAGAAACTAAAAACCATTTTAAGATGAAAATATTATTACTTTTTTGAGCTTGGTGACAAAAAGATATATCTTGTAAGAGGAATTCGATCAACCTCACTCAAGCAGGAGAACCGAGGAAATATTCTTTGTCAACATCATTCTATTTTTTCTAATTTTACAAAATAATATAATTTCCATTTCATAAGGGAGATAGAGTCACTTTTATAGATGTAAAGGTCATATTATGGGACCAAAATTGTAGCATCTAAAATGCATATATGATTGGCATTCATGAAGGAAGACCCCGAAGATTGCTAACTCCTCTCCCTTAATATTTGGTTCACATTGAAGTAAGTCCATGCGAACTTTGGAATATGAGGTTTAGTTATATTTACCAAAAAATATTACCATCTCTAAATTCAATGGTGACGGCATCAGTGAACCCAAGGATCATGAAACCATATGCAAGGGTTGTGCATAAGGTAAAAATGTGAAAATATCGTTTGAAAGTAGTTCTTCATGGTCAAAATAAATTGAGGATATCATTCATTCTGATGTATGTTGAACCATGTCGCCAATCTCTCTTGGAGGTCATATATATTATGTGACATTCATTTATGAACATTCAATGAAAAATTCATTTTATTTTCTGAAATACAGGGAAGAAGTATTCATCAAAGTTCAAGAATTAAAATCTAAGGTAGAAAACCTTATAGAAAAAAAATAATATATATTAAGCTTCGAAAATGGGTGATAATACACTTTAAAGGAAATCATATTTTTCTATAAGAAGATGGGATTAAGAGGTAGATGATAGTGTCATACAGTCCCAAACAAAATGCAGTTGCAGAATTAAAGAATCGATATATTGAAGAAAGTGTAAGATTGATGTTACATAATAAATATTTTCCAAAATTTATGTTCGTTGAAGCAACAAATATTGTTGTATATATTCAAAATCGAAGTCCTCACCCATGAATCCTAAAGAATATTTCGCTAGGAAGAAACCTAGTGAGGGCCATTTATGAATATTTGTTTGTCGTGACTATATTGACATACCGAAATATAAGAGAAAGAAGTTGGATGCTACACGCATGAAGGGAACATTTTTTGTCTACAGTAATACTTAAAAGGAACATATGGTCTATAAATAAAAATAAAAGTAAAAATAAAAAAACCTCCTTGTGGACTCTAATGACCAAGAAATTCATTGGCTTAAAGAGGAAGCTACCACAGAGGAAGAAGATTGAAATAATAAAGATGAAGGTCCCAGTTAACCTCTGCTACCTTTTGATGTACTTGAAATTAGAAAGGGACCTAATTGGTTTAAATTTACTCTTTTATATGTAGAGGGACATGGATTATCCAAAGGTGCACTTGGGGAAAGTAAGAATCCCAAAAGAGATTTTAGGTATGCAACCTATATGACTAAGAAAATAGAAGGAGAAACATCCAAATTTGAAGAGGTTTTCAAAAACCAAGAATATAAATATTTCATGAATGGAGAGTATCAATTGATAATGAAGAATGGAGTTTGAAATATCACACCTAGGCATAAAGATGAATGAGTGGCAACTCCCAAATGGCTCTACAATATTAGATATGAGGGAGATGGAATTAGCTATAAATATAAGGAAATATTTTTGGTGAGGGGTTCTCGAAAGAGGAACACATCGATTATGAAGAGAAATTTTCACCCACAGCAAGATACACAACTATGCATTCACTGGTCCCTTCAGCAGCATCAATGGGATGGAAATTATTCAAATGAATGTCAATATTTTATTCCTTAATGAAATTATTGATGGGGAAGTATATATATAGAAATCCTTGGGATTTGAAATAAAATATTGAGAAAATTATGCATTCATGTTAAAGAAGGTATCGAATGGCCTTAAGCAAGCAACAAAGGAATGGTATTAAGGGATGGATGCATACCCACAAATATTGGGCTTCATGAAGAGTTATGTTAATAAAGATATCTATATAAAGGTTGTAAAGGATGATCGAGTAATAATTCTTTTGTATTTGTATTATCTTCTCATGACACGGGTGAAAGGTCATTTCCAACAATGTAAGAAGAAGCTAGCAGTAGAATTTGACATGAAGGATCTAATGATGGTGCACTATTATTTGGGTCTGGAAGCTTGGCATGGACCTCGTGAGATTCATCTCAGTCAGGGAAAGTATGTGATCGAAATGTTGAAGATGCTTCACATGAAGGATTGAAAAATTATGACAATTCTCATGATCACGAAATTGAAGAGGATAAGAAGTTCATAATCAATCTTAGTGGATTCGACCAGCTATAGAAAATTGATTGGATCACTAATGTACTCAGTAAATAATCAAATAAAAATATGTTTTTTATTAAATGTTTTCAATAATTTATAGGTAGATCCAAATCATAATCACTAGATATAATCCAAGCATATACTAAGATATATGAAATGAAAAATACACTTCTTCCTGAAGTATAATAAGGGGAATGATATCCACTCAATTGTATATATAGATTTTCAATGTGGAGGTAGTGAGAAGGATGGAAGAAGCACTAATAGAGAGTATTTTAGTTTGGTATCCTTCATGGTCTCTTAGATGAGCATAAATAAAGAAACAATTTATTTGAGTAGTGTTGAGGCTGAATAAATTGAAGCCGGTGATGTAATCGAAGAAGTTGTTTGTTTAAGGAATACGTTGTCTAACTTATTTGAAGGACCAATGGACCCTACGATGATACATTGTGACAAAAAAACTTGTATAATATTGTACTGATACCTGCGGTCTCATGGAAACACAAAGAATATAAATAACAATTATCACTACATTAAAAAGCTGGTGTCGGACAGTGTGTTGGACGTACGATATATCTCTAGTAATGAACATGTAGTTTATATATTTACAAAATCTCTACATAATAAGAAGCTTATATAATTTAGAGACAAGGTTGGATTGGTTGACATATCCTCCCTAGCTTAGAGGCCGAGATAAATAAATCATTATTTTCTTCACTTTGGGAAGAAAGAATGGAGGGTTGGGTAAGCATTTGACATATGATACTCTTTGATGATGATGTAGGGAATGCAAGATAAGAGTAGTCCTAAATTATTGATATTATTTAAGGATTTGCAATCAAATATAAGAATTGTCTTGGAAGGACGTACCCTATAAATACTCAAGTGGGGTAGGTGCCATGACAGACAATGTTGATGGTGTCTATGAGTCATTGGTATTGCCAACATTGCGCTATGATATTTTGGAGAGATGGAGTTGTTATTTCAGGCCTTTCTATGTGAAAACGTTGTTTGGTATTATGATAAAATATATGGATTACCATTATGACTCTTCTTATGAGATATTCTGACATAGAGAATGTCCATGTGCCATTTATGAATACTTACCGAGTTAAGAGGGAGTGTTGAAAAAATGTGTAACTAGGTTCAATATTTATAAATATGAAATGTACTTTTGAGTATTGTATTATGTAAAATGAA
This sequence comes from Pinus albicaulis, assembly GCA_034641835.2. Classification (NCBI taxonomy): domain Eukaryota; kingdom Viridiplantae; phylum Streptophyta; class Pinopsida; order Pinales; family Pinaceae; genus Pinus; species Pinus albicaulis. The sequence continues at coordinate 999,231,838 of CM076574.1, forward strand.
AAAAAAAAAAAGATATATTGTTTTTTTTATTTTGTAGCATGTGTGCCATGCTCAAGGTAATTTTTTTAGAGGTCAAACACACACTGAGTCCTTCTAGGGTTTATCCACGACCAATAAGTCAAAAGAATCATTATGATATAATGAAAACTCCATCAGGAACATTGTCACATGTAGGTTTTTTGTATTTAAAAGTATTAAAATACCCTCCAAGACCAACTCAGTCTGTTGATTAAGAAATTGCCACAACTTGGGGTAAGTTGTCCTACTTGGAAGCGTATATATAGGAGGGAACTTGACATCATATGGAAACAATTCATTCTCTTATTAGGAAAGCGAACGAGAAGAAGAAAGTAGCTAGTGTAGGAAGAATAAGGATGAAGATCAAGTGATCGGGTTATTTCTCTTTCTCTATTCACATGTGTGAAGGAGGGAGACTAGGGTTTCTACTATTGGGTTAGGGTTTGTTTTTGGAGGATCAAACTTGAAGAAAATGAAGAAAGAATGTCAAAGGAAGGCTCATTAAGTCATCCTAAATTCATAGAATAGGGATAAAGAGAAGAAAAGGTCTCAAGAAGTGTTGAAAGCATTAAATAATATCACACATGTTGAAGAAAATGTTGCTCGGAGGTCCAGTAATTTTAGATTTGTAGTAGAGGTAGATATTCTGTTGTTAGGGTTTGAAGTTGTGCTAATGGTAGAGACTTGTCTAGGTTTGACTTGGACAAAGAAATAACATCAACAAGAAGGATGGAATTGTTCTTGGAAGGGTATTGGTATTAGTTTATAGGCCTTGGAATTCGTCAATTTAATAATCTATAACAAAAGAAGATATTTGTGGGTTTTTGTCTCTAGTGGAGAGTTTTTTTCCTTGGCTTGAAGCCTATATTTTGTTTTATTGTGTAGTATTTATCTTCTGGTTTTGGTTATTGTTTGATGATAATAAAAACATAACAATAATACAAGAAGATAAAAAATAATAAAAATTAAAAATACATTAAATAATATATCGAGTGTGGGATAAATCATTCTAACTATTTCCCTATATATTTCTCAATACTCATGAGTGAGCATAGTCACTCAATAAAAAAAAAGAATGGAAGAGTATGAAAAAATTGCTTCATTAAAAATATGTTTTAGAGCATCTCTCATAATAATTTGTAGAATGGTGCATTGGAAAGTGGGAGTGATTAGCCATTAGCTTCTTACTATTAAAGGAGAAGAAAAGTGTAAGCAACAATGATAATTACATAGGATCTAGTTATATCCCTTCAGGAGGATTGTTGAAAATATCAAAAAATTATAGAAAACTTGATGAACAATTAAAAACTATAGTATTTTTTTTTGGGACATATTAGATGCAAATCCAATACTCTAGAGAAGATAAAAAGGCACAAGAATCTACAATTTCATTTTTTCTTCATTATAGGATTTTTTATTCGTTGAAATTAATGTCCAAGAGAGAAGTTTTTCTTTAGCAAAATAAAAAGAATTATATAATATTATGAGGTTGGAATACTAAAGCATGTTTTGATGTGTCTGTAGTCAAGCTTATAAATAATTATGGTTGCAGCTAATATTGGATTCCAACCTTCAAGTGCGATAAGAAAGGAGAGAGTTTTCATCCATTAAGGAGAGTCATGATGATAAGTCTCGTTGGAGGCTAGAAACATAGAGTCATAAATGGCTAGTATTTGATTAGTTCCAACAACTCAACAATATCAAGATGTCCTCCACATAAATATGCAAATAATAAAAAACCAATATCCCATTGTTCTTAATGCTGAAGAATTGCTATATTTGGAAATTGAATTTTCCAGAGGGGGCATTAGAAAAATTTTGAGGTCTAAAATGGGCCTCCTAAGAAAAATGTACAACAAAAATAAAATTTCTAACCAGTAGGATTCAAGATGATGATGTCAAACATGGGGGATGATTCACTATTTTTTGGGCAAAAAGGTAAAAAGATTAAAAAATAATAAAATTGTAATACTACTTTTTCAACTTGAATTTTCAACTTATCTCCCTATGTTTTTACTCAAATTTCGAGCCAGAGTACTCATTGGATGAAAAATTTAATTCTTCATCTAAGGAGTACCCATGCTGCATACTTTCAATGGACTGTGCTACACGAAAAATGAGAAATACATGAAAGAATGTGATTGTAATCATGTTTCTCAAGTATTTTAGGTACTCCTTGGATGATGAATCAAATTATGCATCCAACAAGTGTTCCCACTTGAAATTTGACTAAAACCATAACAAGATAAGTTGAAAATATGAGTTCAAAAAACAGTTTTTTTTTCTCTTCTCCCTCTAATATATGATTATGCAATCTAATATTATTTTATTATATCCTCTACCATTTTATAGTTTCCTTAGGAGGCCCATTTCACACCTCGAAATTTCCCTAATGTATGAGCAGCGAATATGAGTAGCATGCTAGGAGTAATAGGTTTATCTTTTCAAACAATTGAAAATTGGGAGATTGTTGAAGTTATTGGGTTGGAATTAATGCCAACCTTAGTGCATTGATGTCAACCTTAGTGATGAAATCATAGGAAGAGATGATTGTGTCAAGGGAGATCATTGACATGGTTACGCTGACATTTGGAAACTATGGTTATGTCAAGATTGGGAAACTGTTTAGAAATTATATTTTTGTAGTTGGGTGTATTTCGTTAACTATCCAATTGGAGTTGGATATTTCTTGTGGAACTCTTTTTAGGAGCTTAGTGATATTGGAGCCTTGAGTAGAGTATTGGATGGGTGGATGTTGTTTCTCTAAATAATGACACTAAAAGATTATGTTTGAAGTCACTCTTTTCTTAAAAAATAAACTCACTTAGGTGCCTCTGTAAAGTTCATATTTACATTTTTTTTCAGAAATTCCTTTCTAATGGTATATGAAATTCAAAAATCCTGCAAAGGGTTGAGGAGATATCATAGTTTGAAGTCTAGAAGTTAGTTAAGCTAGAGAAGTATAGAAAGAATAAAAAGTATCTAAAGGGAAATTTTTTGAACCCCTAAACCCCTAAAATAATGTAAGACCCATCCCATTCAGGCTATTTAAAACATCAAAATATTTAGGCCATCAACACCTTTCAAGGGCATGGGTGAAATCTAGTCTCAAATCCAAAGCCATGGAGTAATTTAGTGTGTTTGCATGGTTCCAATATAGTTCTAGTATTTGGATGATTCATATTAGTGAGTACCTATAAATTAAGAATGATGTGGTAGCTAGTTTGTGGATAGGATAACATGACAGCACACAACACATATAAGAGACATGTGATGTGGTGCCTACTTGGACTCTTTGCAAAGGGTTTCTTTGTTAACACTTCCCCATGTTATGGAATTTCATATTTGGGACAACAAAAGATTCTTAAACATTCAACAGTAAGTATCTCACCTATAAATAATTTTTCAAGAGGACTATAATCCAATCATTGATGTGGAAACCTATTTTGGAGCATAATTTTGACAATTTCCACTCTAGTTCTATTCCTTGTTTTTGTAGTTCCATTTTGTTTAGCTTAGTAGGGAACTATAATCTCTCACTTAATCCCAACATCTCTAAAGAAATCAATCAATTCATTTGATCCAAACTCCCCACTCTTTTTGGACGTTAGTCTCTTCATTCTACTTGCTTAAGAATTTTAAACATGAGCTTTGAATTCATCAAACTTTTCAAACACTTGATCGTTGGGTTTGAGAACATAAATCCAAATTCTGCTAGAGTAATCATGAATAGAAGTTACATAGTATAAAAATCCACCCAAATTTTTGTTAGGCATGGGACCACAAACATCAGAATGTATAAGGTACAATATTCCATTAGATATACTAACACTAGTAGTGCACCTTATTTTAACATTTTTCTGAAGTGCACATCCTTTTCATACTGCATCATGATCAATCTTAAAATCAGGTACACCCTTACCAAAATCTTTTAATCTTCCAAAATCCTTGTAGTCCATATTTTCATACCTTCTATGCGAAATCTCACTAAATTTTGTACTCTTGTGAAAGAGAGCATGTAATGAATGACCTAGGAGACAATAAAGTCCTCTAATTTGATGATATTTTTTCAATAATTAAACTTGTCCATCAAGAAAATAAACTCTATACCATTTTTCTTCAAGAGAATATATCGATAATGAATTATTTTTTAAACTTGGTACATATAGAATATTGGTAATGGTACATTACAACTAAATTCTAATTGAAATATGACCTACCAATTCCCTTGACTTCATATTTTTCGTTGTCTCCAAGCTGGACCTTTTGAGATAACTTATTTCCAGGTAATTCAAATTGAAAACCACAATTTTTGGTAATGTGTCTAGATGCACCACTATCGAAAAAAGATCATCATGATTTTCAATAAAACCTGTAAGAGCTAAAATAAATTAGTGGTGAGATTCAGAATCACTTCCTCTAATCCTTCTTTTAGAAGATTTCTCATCTAGGTCAATAAAAAATGCATGATTTCTTCTACTTCTTTTATGACCATCATCCCTCTCATAGTCATATCCTTGATTTCTTTGATGACATTAAGTTTTATAATGACAATATGATTGACAATGAAAGAATTTAATATTGGATAGGTTTATTTTATCTCTTTTATCTCTTCCATCTCTTCAATATGGAGAGGGAGGAGGAGCATTTATATGAGAGATATAATCCATTCTTGAAGAAAATTTATTACATTGTATTTTACCATCACTTTTATGTAATTTTCCAAAATTCGATTTCTTCTTCCTGTTTGCCTTAACATGAGCTGCAAATTCTTTTAAACTAGCATGTTCAATATCTCTTCCAGGATACAGTCTTGATTCTTCTTAAGTTAATTCTACTGATAATTTAACAAAGGTTGGAGAATTCTCTTGCACTAATACCTGAAGAAAATGAGTTGCAATCTCTAGGTATACAACCCAAAGAAACAATGGCCAAATTCCTTATTAAAAACTTTTTCATCTATCACTTTGTTTTTTTCTCTATTTCCAGATATATTGATAAACCATGATTCTATTGTGTAATTTTTTGTCACCTTGATGTTACAGAGTTGTTCTATTAGATTTATGGATTGATTTACATTATTTATGGTATACAATTGAATGATAGTATCGTACGTAGGATTAATAAACTTATGTTCAACAATATAGAAAACTAAATAATCCGTATCAGAATCGAATAGAATTCCTCTTGCCAAAATATCATCTTCATGGTAATTTTCTTTTCCTTCTTGATCAGATGGTTCAATGACTTTACTTGTGACAATTCCCAAGATTGTGTTCCTTTCAATAATCATCACAACTCTTTCCTTCATTGACCTTATACCTCCATCAAGCTTGCTTTTAGTCTTCATGAATGAAGAATTCATGGTGAAAATGTAGAAAAAAAAACAAAATATTTTCAAATTCTCTTCAATATGTTATTAAATTGATCTTCAAATTCTATTCAAGATGATATATTTTCCATTTTCCTTCACCAAATCCATGATAACATGTTGAAATGCTAGTGATGCAATGATTAGAATAATTTTTAGCAAACGATAGCTACTTATATTGATGTAAATTGATCCTTATTTATACTTTGGTTAACACATAAATATATATGAAAAATTCAACGAATTATTCTTAAACAAGAGTAGTAAATAGAGATCACATTAGACAATGATAATAGAAAAAAATGAAGAGAAAAGAGATACTAAGATTAGGCTTACCGCTAGGGAAAATCCCACTAGTGGAAAACCCAAAAAAAATTCCTTATGAGATAGAGATTCTATCCATGGATACTACATCTGAATTATCTAACAAGTCCCAAATTACCAACAATCAGATACACAAAGAAACTTTGTACAAAATATGAGAGAAATATTCCACCTATATCTAGTAAGATTATCTTCCTCCAAGGTGGTTGAAATGTAGGCTAGATTTCATCGTAGTAAAGGGACAAATTTCCCACTCTCATTTCCGATAAATTCTGGATAGGATACACCCAAAAATGTCTCGATCAACTTCAAAATAGTGTCACAAAAGGAGAGTGATCCACTCTACAATTCTTGGCCATAAAAGAGGTAACAAAATAGAAGTAGAAATGATCCTTAGTAGCTAAAGCAACAAGCCCTTGAAGATGATACAAAAAAATTTCAGAATAACCTTTGTATACTTCCTCACACATGCGGATATACTGTGAAATGGAAGGCCAAATTATGTTGATATTTTTGAGCAAATTTATTAACGTTTTGCTATGTGAAATGAATTCCAACGACCTCTTAATAATGGGTGTCATTACAGGGTTAATTAGCCATAGTAGTTATGACATCATGTCCTTCTTGAAGCTGACTTATGGAGGTGATTGAATCGACTTGTAAAGTTTCGATGGGGCAAAAAAATGATTTTTTCTCCTTGTTTTTGATAAAAAATTCTAGCCATATCTACCTTATATTTCAACAAGGGAGATCCAAAATTTTCTCCAATATTTCATGTAGATACAAACAATATAACATTGGTCAAGCTTTTTCATTATGTTTCTACATAGTGCTACTGCATGGCTGGTTTTGGAATTAGTTGTTGTTTTACCCACATCAACTCTATAGGACACTTCTTCCTTAGGTATTTGTTTTTAACTCTTGAGTCTTTGTATCCAAGAAATTATCCAATTTCATTTTACATAAATTATTTCTTTCAGATTCTAAAAGAAAAAATTTGTCTTTGGGTTAGTCAAATATTTGGTATTTTTCCTCTTAGGACTTAGTATTTGGTTTGCTTCGAGGCCCAAAATCTAATTTGTGATATTCTGCAGAAGGTTTCCCTATAGACATTGTCTCGATTGTGGGTTTGTCAGGGTAATATTTTGTCTTTTTTTTTTCTCCAATTGTTTAATCTCTAATACCTAGCTTGTTTTTTTTATTGGTTGTCTAAGTGATAATATTGTGGATAATACAATATGATGTACTCTTTTACTAATTAAAGGAAAAATACTATAAGCATTCTTTGGGTATTTAGTTTTGTCTCATCTTGTTTAGGTCTGTCTAGAGTATTTTGTATTCTTTGCAATTATTCCCCCTCAATAGTGGATGGCAAGTCGAAGATGTATTGTAAGTAATTCAATTCCTCAATGTAGGAGCCTATTTTGTTGGAATTAAGTTGCCACATATTTTGTCTTAGTTAGTATCAACTTTAGAAAATAAATTCTTCACCTTGAATCTAGGGAGTTTAGGGTTTGTCTTTGCTTCTCATATTCTAAGATGAGTGTTGAGAATATCAAACTAGTCCCTAACCTTGTAAAATTATAAAAAGGAGGTTACGTTTTCTACATTTTATGGTTCTTCCTGAATAGATGAATACCTTCATCTATCTATGTAAGGCTGAGAAATATGTACTCATGGATTCACATTATGAGGAGACAATAGATATCCCTGTTGTTGTTAATGATCCACCAGCTATTACTTATCCAATGTCTCATACTGCTCCTTTGTCACCACTTATCATATCTTCCTCAAATGGATTTTATATGCTCCAAATTTTGTCTATGGTTTTTTGAAAGCATTGTGAGTGAATATTAGATATCTTTTAATTATATTTTTTGGGATGACAATTATTTTGTTTTATGCAATTTTTGGCCTTGGTGACAAATCCCTAGTCTCTTGTAATTACAAAATTTTCTCTCTAATTTTTGTTGGTGTAGCTCGTTTTAATAAATGACTCTTGGTGTACGAGCATGGTAGACATTGACATATGTAAAATGATATATCTCTATGTTTTCTTAAACTTTTTTTAACACATAAAATTTCATTTCATCTTTTTGAAGAGAAAATTTTGCATCGGCTTACCAAAAATAAATTCTATCAATATTATTAAATCATCAGTACTTTCCAAATTTATTAATTCCTATGAGCTTGTATCTCCCATCCCTTAGCGATTTTTACCATTTTTGTGGTCGACCTCTAAAATGATATTTCAAATATATAAATAAAGCATTACGGGTTAATCATATAGGTCATCGGAGGAAAGCCTTGTATGTTATATGCACAAACTCCTTGAAGGTATCTTTCAAGAAGCAACGATACGAAGGAAAGCATGTCCCGAAATGGAAGCGATGATAGCAGTCTTGGGCTAGAAATCTTTGAGAGGATTAGAGAGGACATGGATAACGCATCAAATAGAGGCATGGTAGACGATGAAAGTGGACAAGATGTGGAATTTCTTCCTCAGATAAAATAGAGCTGATATTTCTATCCCACTATATATATGAGGAGAATGGAAACATTTAACAAGATATTTCATCTCTCTTCATGGTTGATAAATTACACGGGGAAATTGTTTTATGTTTTTCCTTTCAGAAATATTTTTAAAATATATATAATATATATAAGTATAATAATATCAATATTTAAGTTATAATATCTATTATAATTTTTTTATCATATATATATATATATATATATATATATATATATATATATATTTTTAATTAGTAATAATTTATTTATTTTTCAAGTTTATTTCTAACTCATATTTATTTACATGTCATTTTTGTATTTTCATTAATAGACGTGTCTTTATTGGAAAGTCAATACAAATTATATATTTCCAAAATTTAATAAAAACTAATATTACTAGTCACAAATAATCCTCATTAATATATTGTAGGTCTCTGTGGTGTAGATCTTTAGATAAAAAACTCAGACTCTCCATGGTCTTCATTTTTTAGTCTGTGGAGATCATGAGTTTTTATCCAAAAATCCTTATTAAGTCACAATTTTACACTTTCTTATTTTTTATTTTCGTGTTTTGGTATTTGTTTGATGATAAGAACAACATAATAATAATAGAAGAAGATAATAAGTAAAAAAAGGTAAAATGACATCACAAGGAGTTATCAGGTATCAAATAATTCATTATAACTATTTCCTTGTATATTTCTCAACATCGTATTCGATCTAAGGTTGGCTAAGGGCATGAATACTCTCTTGAAAAAGTTTATAAAGTGAACTATGGTAGAAAGTCATCTCAATAAGAGAATCAATGAATTTTGGGATCTCTTATTATCTATCAAGAAGGATATGACCAAGAAGTATATAAAGGAGAAAGCACTATTCTTAACACTTACTAGCACATTTCAAGATGATAATTTTTTGGTAATTGATAGTGGAGCATCAAGAAATATGAATGCGTAGCACAAGAAACTAAAAAAATTGTTAAGAGGAAAATATTCTTACTTTGTTGAGATTAGTGACAAAAATGGCTATCTTCTAAGAGGAATTCAATCAACCTCACTGGAGCAAGAGAATGGAGGAAAAATTAATCTCAATAACATTCTATTTGTTCTAGTTTTACAGAAGAATCTACTTTCCATTTCACATGTATAATATAAGAGAGACAGAGTTAGTTTATAGATGTAAAGATCGTAGTATGGGATAAGAATCCTAGCATCTAAATACATAGATGATTGGTATTCTTGGAGAAACACCCCACACATTGCTATATCCTCTCTCTCTCAAGATTTGGTTCACAATGAATTAAGTACAGGTGAACTTTTGAATATAAGGTTTAATCATATTTATGAAAAAATATTACAAGCTCTAAATTCAATGGTGAATGGAATCCTTGAACCCATGGATGATCATGAAATAGTATGCAGGGGATGTGCATAAGGTAAAAATGTCAAAATATTGTTTGAAATTAGTTCTTCATGATCAAAAGAAATTGAGGATCTCATTCATTCTGATGTATGTGCAACCATGTCTCCAAGCTATCTGGAGTTCATATATATTATGTGACATTCATTTATGACTATTCAACAAAAACTTTGTTTGATTTTATGAAATACATGAATGAAATATTAAACAAATTTCAAGAAATGAAGTCTAAGGTAGAAAAAACTTATAGAAATAATAATCAATATATTTATGTCTAAAAATGGTGGTGAATGCACCTTAAAGGAAATAATATCTTTCTGCATGGAAAATGGGGTTAAGAGGGAATTGATAGTCTCATAAAATTCCAAACAAAATGGAGTTACAGAATGAAAGAATAGATATATTGAAGAAGGTGTAACATTGATGTTACATGATAAAGGTTTTCAAAAATTTATGTGGGGTGAAGAAACAAATACTGTTGTATATATTCAAAATTTAAGTCCTCACCCATGAATCCTAAATAATCTACCACTACGAAGAAACCTAGAAAGGATGATCTCTCAATATTTGGTTGTCTTAACTATATTCACATACCGAAAGATAAGAGAAAGAAATTTGATGCTACATGCCTAAAGTGAAAATTTGTTGTGTACAATAATACTTAAAAGGAACATATGATCTACATAAAAGAAGCACCTTGAATAGAATTTAGTTAAGATATGCTATTTTATGAAAGTATTTCATTTAAGAAATAAAAATACCTCATGGTGGATTTTCATGACTAAGAAATTCACATATTTAAAGAGGAAGGTACCGGGAGGAAGAAGATTGAAATAATGAAGATGAAGGTTTGAGTTAACCTTTGCTACATTTGGTCATCTTTGATAGTAGAAAGATGCCTAATTGGTTCAAATATAATATTTTATATGTAGAGGGACATGGAGTAGCCAAAAGGGCATTTGGGGAAAGGAAGAATCCCAAAAAATATTTTAGGTATGCAACCTATATGACTAAGATAATAATAGAATAACCATCCACCTTTGAAGAGGTTTTCAAAAACGAAGAATTAAAATATTCCATGAATGAAGAGTATCAATAGATAATGAAGAATGGAGTTTGAGATATCATACCTATGCCTAAAGATAAATGAGTTGCAAATCCCAAATGGTTGTATAATATAAGCATTTGGTAGATGGAATTACTAATAAATATAAGGCATGATTTTTTGCGAGGGGTTATCTCAAAAATAACACATCGATTATGAAGAGAAATTTTCAATGACAACAAGGTATATAACTTTACATTCACTAGTATCTTTGATAGCATCGGTGGGATAGACCATTGTTCAAATGGATGTCAATATTGCATTCCTGATTGACACTATTAATGGAAAAGTCTATATATAGAAACCCTTTGGATTTGAAGTAAAATATTGGGAAACTTATGCTTGCACATTCAAGAAGGCATTGTATGGAGATAAGAAAGCACCAAGAACTGGCACACTTGGCCCAATTTCCGATGGCGAAAATGTCCCTCTTGCGGCACATAGGCATCCGAAGAGTGACACTTTGAAGCGGGGAAAAATTTGGTTTCTCTTAAAGTCACAATTCCGACACTTGAGTTAATTTTCAGAAGAGCGACACTTTTTCTGACGTTTCAAAATTGTTGTCACCCTTCCAATGTCACAAAGCTAATGTCACTCTTCCGACGATTCAGATAGGTTTCGCTATAGCAACTTTTGCAGGCAAGCGATGCTATACTGATGTTTACAGTTAGGTGTTGATATACTGACATTTTTAGGTAAGTGTCGATATACTGACATTTTCAGCCACATGTCGCTATATCAATGGTTTCATCTAGGTGTCACTATACCGATGGTTTCAGCGAAGTGTTGCTATACCGACAATTTCAGCTAAGTTTCGCTATAATGATGGTTTCAGCAAGGTGTCACTATAGTGATATTTTAAACTAGGTGTCACTTTATCAATGGTGTCAGTCAGGTGTTGTTATATTGACGTTTGTAGGAAGGTGTTAGTAGATTAACGTTTGCAGGGATGTGGACCCTAAACATTGCACGTTCGATGTCAACCCAGAACTCGACAGTATCATTGGAATACCGACGAACACAAAAGGATATTTTAAAAAAAGTTGGAGACTTTATCATCAAAATATTGATGCTAACAAAATAATATTTAAAAAAAACATCGCAAGAATGCGTACGGTTCCAGTTTCCCCACCAACACAAGATTAACCAAAAAAATCTAGCGTGCAGACACAAGTACCATAGAGGAATCTAGTGTCATCTTGACAAGAAAGTGCATCTATTGGTTCTTCAATGCTGGATCGAAATTATGTTCCATCTTTTAGGAATTCTTGTGTGCTGGTCATGGATATAATGAAAATTCTTCCATTTTCTCTATGTGTTCTATAAGATCGGTCTTACCATTTTACGTTGGTGGGCACTCAATTCTCCTTTTATTATTCTATATATTCACAATATGAGCGAACAAGGGTAGGAAATCTTCAATGTATTCAATTATGGCTTCACTCACTCATTTCTACCAAGGATTTCATCTATTTTCTATATTTATTGGTATTTTTTTCTTCATCGATGGCCATTAAGTTTTCTTTGGTAACAATATTTTGTTGGCCTATTGGTTTAGTTATAAAATATTTAATATGCAACTTTGTTCATGTCAATATTTACATAAAATGCTTGGACAATACCTGTCCATTGATAGATACTTACACTGCGATGCTCAACGTTTTGAGTTCTAATATTATGCTAGGATTTTTAGTGATAATTTTGTTGAAGTCCATGTTTTGCATGCTTTTTCAATTCCATAATTTTATGGTGGTTCAATTTATCTCTGTGAAATTTCTAGAAAAAAAATCAAAATTAGCCAATGGAATATATTCAAGAGTCTCAAAGTTTCACATAGTATGGCAGCGGATAGATTGGCAAGTCTGAATGTTAGTGCCCATGGCGGTATACAAGTTTTTGAAGAATTGTTCATGACAAGTTCCTGAGAATATTAGTATCAAAGACACAGAATATTAGTCTCAGAGAAAATTCAATTGATCTCATAGTAATGAAAAAAATATATCTTCAATTTTGTTAATTGTACCATTAGGTGTGAATATCCTCTATTTGTTATTGTCATGTATAGAAATCAAACTTCACATTTGATTCATAGCTTTCTAGAGTACCAAGCTCAACAAAACATCCATCATGTAGAGGGTTCTTATTTTGAAATAATGTGTACTCATTTATATTCAGTTTTGCAATGGCCAATTGTATTTGGAGAAATCAAAATGTACACATGAGATAGAGTTATAACAGTAATTTCATATTTAAGTCCTCAAACAAGCCAATATTTTGTAAACAACATAGCATAAAGTGAAATGTCTTTACTATTTATGTATCTCATGTGTTGTGACATGTCTTCGATGTTGTGATTAACTACAATGCAGGCCTGGCAAAATTATGTATTAGTCTATTTTTCACGTTAATATAAATTCCTTTCCTTGCACAAAAAAAAGGGAGATGGCTAAGAAATGCCCATTATGCACTACAGAATGTTATTGAAAAATAAACGTGGCATATTCTGGTAAAAGAGAAATATTTTCTCCCTCGAAAATGTCAAAATGTGATTTCAAAAGATTTCCTACCCCACAAGGTACATGTATCCTGATTGCAATGTAATGTTTCAAAAGACATTGACTAAATATTGGCAATTTACGGTTAAATTAGAATATTTAGGAAGTAAAGTATATCTACAAGTCATCTTACATAACTATTAACTTCATTGTAATTCTAGTAAGCAATATATTCTCATCGGTCAATAATATATACTTGATAGAATAGTTGAAAGCTCAAAAGAAAATCAATATGAATTGATGTAGCTAGTAATGGATTGTGACCATTATCCTCCATACAAACCTTATAATTGGAACATTTAAGTGACGGGTATTCTTCCCAAAAACTCGAAAACATCACCTTTAAAGGGCCTTCGGAGATATCGACCTTGGAATTCGTTCAATTATTCCCATCACAGAGGAAGGAATTACTATCCAGTATTGGAGGAATTGACCCCTCAGATTCGAATTTAATTAATGTTTACCTTGAAAATCATGTTCTACATCTATGGCCTAAATGGCTTTTATCATACAAGTCATGGTGATGGATAAGACTATTCATTGGATTATAATTATTGAAGGTGCTTCCACCTGCATCATGTCTATCGTGTGTTGAAAATCCATCGAGTCTCCTCCACTAAGTCAGTCTCATAATACACTTGAAGATTCCGATGTTAGAGGTTCTCGGCCATATGGTATTCTTAAATATGTACCAATCTAGCTAGAGGGAAAAAATAGTGGATATGGATGTAGAATTTGTCGATGTTAACCTCAAATATAATAACCTGATTGTTTGTATTTGGACTCATGCAATGGTTTTCGTGATCTCCACCCTTTTATGTGTCCTTCATTTTCCCCATCATGGAAAAATCATTACGGTTGATCAACTTCATTCTTGTCACCTCATTCCTCGACTGAAAATGTACTGTATGTTGGGAATACGATTTTTCCTTATGAGAGTGTCAGAATGGGTCTCTTTAAAGACTCTTAATTGATGGGTATATTCTCATTTCCGTCTCCCAAAATTTCTTCAGTAAACATGATTTCATGTCGTCATGACCCTTGGATCATTCCAGGCCCTGACCAGATTGAAAATTTTGGTGATGTTATGCCACTTATCCCTATTGAACAGATGTATCAAAGCGTCCTTCTGCCTTTTGTGGCTGCATTTGATTCCAATGATCACTTGGTTTCATCTTTGGACACATACTCGCAATCCCTCTAGTTTGCTTCATGTGATTATGATGATCCTTTGAAGGAGACGTTTCTAACTGATTATAGTATATTGAAAGTTATGTCCCTCAATGAAAACCCATGTAGTGATTGTCATCGTTGTTCCTTGTTTCCTCTTAACCTTGGTGAAATTGATACTTTTCTGGAAACCCTTGTTTCCCCCAAATTGGTGGTCAACTCCAAAACCCCATCTTGGTTCATGAAGTCCTATCTAAAGGAAACATGGGAAAAATTCCAACTACTATTCTGATTGACATCTCTATCAAACCAGGGATTTTCTAGCATATTCATACTATGGGTTCTTGTTTTCCTCATGAGATCAAGGTTTACACTTCCCTATTCAAATAATTATGTGATTTCTTTGCCTAGTAATATGAAGATATTTTGGGCATCGATCCTATTATCATGGTGCATGAGATTCCTACATTTCCAAACTCAAAACCTATTCATTAGCATGTTCATTTAGTGCACTCAAGAAAGGTAGCTTCCATAATGGGAGAAGTTGAAAAACTTCTCAAAGATGGTTTCATTTATCCCATACCTTTGACATAATGGGTCTTTAATATTGTTCTATTACCATAAAACAAGAAAATATTCGTACTTATGTTGATTAACGTGATATCAATTGGGCTTCTCCTAAATATAACCATCCCACTCCTTTTATCAATCCGATAATTGATGAATGTGTGGGGAGTGAACTGTTTTCCTTTATGGCTGATTTTTCTGGTTATAACCATATCAACATTATCCTCGTTGATCAGCATAAAGCTTCCTTTATCTATTCTTGGGGACATTTGCATTCAAAAATATCCCTTTTCACCTAAAAAATGTTGGGCCTACCTTCCAGCGCTCCATTTCCTATTCATTTCACGATATTAAAAAAATTATCCAGCCATACCTTGATGACCTTCCTGCTCATTCTACGAAATGTCAATATCACCCCACTCACTTTCGAGTTAACTTTCTATGATGTAGAAACTATAACATTCGATTGAATCGTCACAAGTGTGTCTCCTACATTGAATCGATTCATCTCTTCGGTTTTATGGTTTCGAAATAAGGAATATGGATTCATCAACTAAACTCGAGGCTCTCATTAATTTTCCTCCTCCTTCTTCTCATTATGAACTACAGATCTGGGAAGGGAAATATAAATTTTGTGTCGTTTTATCCCAAAATATGCTAATGTTGCTAAAGGATTTACTTGTTTGTTGAAAAATGGGTCTTGTTTATTTGGGATGAAATTGCTTAATCCTATTTCGATGCTTTAAATATACTCTTGTTAGTGCTCCTTTGTTGCATCCTCCTAATTATCGACGTTATTATTTCCTATATTTACCAGCCGCCGACAGAACCATTGGCATGGTGCTTGTTCAAGATGACGATGATGGGAATGAGCATATTACCTACTACCTGAGCTGCAATATCTTTGATATCGAGATACGTTACACTCATGTAGAGAAGTTTTCTTTGGGAGTTATATATGTCGTCCAACGCTTTCACCATTACACTCACTTGTGCACAAATATTGTGATTTCTGATTTTAACCCCATGAATTATATCCTAGCTCATCAGTTGCTTGGGGGAATATATTACAAAATGGATTGTGATCCTCCAAGGTTTCAATTTATAGTTTTCTAAACTTAAATTGAAGAAATATCTACTTTTTGCTGAGTTAATTTGCACTATTCCATCTCTAGTTCCACCCACTCCTTTTAATCAAATGATTGAAGATGAATCACTTTCTCATTAGTACTCTTGGCCGATTGTATGAGGATATCATTATCTACCTCCAGACCTGAAATTTTTGACCATATTTATCTCACTCTGAGCAATGCCGAATCCATTACTAGTCCCAACCTTATCAAATCATTGGGGATACTCTTTATCATATTGGTGTCGATTGTTTCCTTCATTGATGTTTGACTCTTGAAGAAGCTGAGACAGTTTTAATGAATGTCACTCGGGGGAATGTAGTGGTAATATGTCTAGTTACACTACTACTCAAATGATTCTTTGTGCAGGTTATTTCTGGCAGTCCATTTTCAAGGATTGCATCCTTGTTGTTCAAAAATGTCATGACTTCTAGATATATTCTAGAAAATATTGCACCAAACATAGACCCTTGCACCCAATTTTACCTTTGTAACCTTTGTGAAATCAAGCATCAATTTTACTACCTGTAACCCTCTCTCGACTGGGGGAATGCATATATTAAATTTTCCTTTAGAATATTTGTGGGAAAATACTCTCATGAAATTCTTGATAGAGATATACGTGGGCTTAAGTGTGGTAAGTGCGGTAAGTAGATAATAAAGAAAATAGACGCAAAACAAGGCTTGGTCCATGCGGTAAGGATAAGGTGGGTCCTGTCGATATCTCATCAGCAGAGACGTAACATACAATGAAGGGCCTAAAGTTAAGGCTTAAATCTTGCGAAGTGTGAGTGGCGACACGGTAAGTTGTGTAAATGCAAAATGAAAAATACAAGGGAATACGAGAAATAACAAAGGTTTGGGGCATATGGTAATGCAATTGGATGTGCTGTAGGACCCACCAATATAGCATTGGCAGTAGAATAACATTTGTGGTGAAAGCATTAAGAGGTAAGGTAAAAATTTTGCCATGCAGGAAAAAGGTAATTCAAACACGGTGGTTGAAGAAAGAAATGAAGAGTTAAAGGGTCGGGTACTATGCTATGATCACTGCGATGATTCTTGAAAACGCCTCAAGCTTATTGGATCCTTTCTTGTCCTTCTGTGCACAAAATTGATGAAGTGTATGCTATTTCTGGTTCTCATTCATGGTGGTGGTTGGGAGTATAATTCCAACATTACTATTGTTGTTGACATGGTGCACCAGCTCCCTTGATAAGATTATGTTGTTAAAATATATGTAAGGCATTTTGGGATGGCATTCTTATACTAAAGCCATCATCATAGAGCCTTCCCCATTTCTTTACAACAATTTATTATAGTTTCAGTACAAATGATATCCACCAAATACAAGGAATTACTATTCACATCAGATTTTCATTTAAAGTGATAGGGTTTATCAAGATTTGATTATAGATTAAGCTCGGGTTCCACTAATTATGTGCATCACTCTTATCTCCCTCCTTGGTGTGATTCCATGAGAAGTTAATCAGTTTTTTTTCTCTGAATCTAAATCTTGATTCTTCGAGGTATCTACCTACGCTTCTTCGATTTTATGGTTTAGAGATGAAAGTAATGGCGATTTTCCCCCCACATAGGATTTAGAAGTTATTTTCCAAGGTACCCTTTGTCCATCTCCAGGTCCCGCTCTCCATTTTAGGTCATTTCCTGCCCTTGTTCTTTTTGTTTAGTGCACCACCTATTTATCTCCTGAGTAGTTTGATTTCTAATCTTAAATTATCGTTATAACTCATTTATTCTTCCTTCGACTTCGTGCTTAAATCTGGGTGATATTCTTTAGTTTTGAATGGTCATTCATGTTACTTACACATTTAGCTCTTAGCGGATTTTGATAATCCAATTAAACATTTACATATCAACAATGGTCCTAACCCTTCTAGAGATCATTTAATTTGCACCCCAAACACATCTACACCACCCAATAAAAACATGGGTTTGACATCTACATTATATCTCTCGTTACATGTGCGTTACTCGAACCCTATTTCCATACATCGTAGTCTAACTAGACTCCTTTTTTGCCCTAAAAAACATAGAAATTATGGTAAGATTTTAAGAAAATCCGATAGGGATTTTTTTAAATCCACGTTATAACTATCAAAATTTAATATTTTGGGTGCCCTAGAGGTTTTTGATGGTGCTGACTCCATTTCCACCATCAAAATCATGATTCAAACAGATTTCTTAATTTTTTTTGGCTGGGATTCCAGCCAATTTTGGCCATCCAGGCAATTCTTCCATGTCGTTAGACCACTCCTTTGAATACTCGATTTTTTCATATATAATACTATTGCAATATCCCAACAGTTCTTTATTCCTTTGAATATTTTTTTTTTTGACCATAGTGTACTTATCCCAACAGTTCTTTATTCCTTTGAATATTTTTTTTTTTGACCATAGTGTACTATGGTTATAGTACCACCAAGAAGATGGTAGTTACTTCTCCCGGTTCAGGTGATTATTTGCTTAATCTCTCTTCTTTTTAGTTAAATGTAATAAGTTATTAATGGGTTTTGGAGCCTACACTCACTGACCTGTTTTGGATTTTATTTCTTCCAAACAGGTACGTGTGTGATGTTGATAAACTAGGACTTCCTTTTGGAAGTTAATTATCACTCGTCCAATACTTCTTCAACCTATCCAGGTCGGTGGCCCTTTTTAATCGCGATGTTGAGTCAACAACTACCTTTCACATTAATACGTGTTGTTTGATGTAACTAGAACATCATCTGGAATATTGTATCATGACATTTTTTCATAATCAACCTTTGTTAAGAAGTGGCCTACAGTATTTTTATTAATGTTTGTGCTAGTTTCTTGTATATCCCAGTACTAACGGGAAGAATCTCTTTTAAAGAGACCTGAACAAGATTATGAAATTTTGTAACGAGTCACTATTATATGTGATATGAAATAGATGGATGGTAAGGTATTTTCCTAATATCCAAGTATTTTTTTAGTAAATTCAACCTGGGTATTTTATGTTGTATGTTAAATTTATTGTATTAATGTTTGTGCTAGTTTCTTGTATATCCCAGTACTAACAGGAAGAATCTCTCTTAAAGAGACTTGAACAAGATTATGAAATTTTGTAACGAGTCACTATTATATGTCATATGAAATAGATGGATGGTAAGGTATTTTCCTAATATCCAAGTATTTTTTTAATAAATTCAACCTCGGTATTTTATGTTGTATGTTAAATTTATTGTGTAGACATCTTCATGACAATCTGTACATATAATTATTTTTCTTATGTCCCATTATACTTTGATATATGCCAATTTTTGTTGCTTTAAATTTTTTATGATTGTATGTTATATAATTTTCGGCAATTAATTCGGTAGATATAATTACAATTTCAGACTCTTTGTTGTATATTTATTTTTTTCTCTCCATTCCAATAATTATATTGCTTGAGTGCACATATTCAAATAGCATATATACCTTCATGATTTACTCCTTCAAAAGAACTTATTCATAACTTGTATGACTTTCCGACTGTGCATTGGATATGTCGTAATTCTCCACATCGTGCTTGTTTTACTCTTCCTATAGAGAGTTTCCTGTAGTGCTAATCAAATGAAATTATTGCTTCCAATTTTTGTTTCCAAATTGACTAATATCACTATCTCCTACTAGAACTTTATTCTTCATATAGGTACTTAATATCAATAATAATTTATTCTTCATATAGGTACCTATTATAAATAATAATTTATCCCTCCAGAAACCATGAGGGTACTGACAAGTGCGCTTTAAATTTAACATACTAAAAAATTTTAACCTCCATTTGCATACCTCACATTTTATTATTCTCATGGGATGGCACTATAAATAAATAATTCGATAAGTTTTTTTCTATCATCATGAGTTGTATCCTTAATATGTATTTCTCAAAACATACTCACGGTATGTATTTTATACTTTCAAAGCTTTTAATTAATACCAGATACTAGTGACTACTCATAGGACACTTCGTGTTTGTGATTTAATAACTTCCCTATAGTAACTCAAATGGCTCCCATAGCTGGGAATAAAATTTTCCAAGAAACCTATTTTGGAATTTAATTTTTTGATAAGAAAATTCTCTTTTCGGAGGTACCTCCATCATAGTTAACCTTTTAATTTCCTATCAGAACCTCTACTCTATATATATACATATTGTTTCATAATAGGTCTAAGTTTCACACTTATCCTATCCATATCTGGCTTTAGTCGTGTTACACAAATTAATAAAACTTTAAGTGGTAGTAGATAACTTCTAAAAAAACCAATAATAGAAATTATTTTAATAACAATAATTATTCTGTACAGCCATATATTGACATCTATATTAATGAAATGTTAATAGAATTTGTAAGTAATAAATAATAACAATATACACCATTTTATTAAGGTTATAGGAATTGAATTATTGCCATGTTCCGTTTAGAATGAACGCTATCTATGATATCTAGATCATTAATATGAATAAAGAAAAAACATATAGATTAAATAAGGTGATATTGGACAATTTACATACCATCAATGATGTTAAATAGAAAAAAATCACCAGACCCAAATAAACAAACTAGAATAGTTAAGGGTAACCTCGTGGGAAATGAGCACCACCACGAAACCTAGAACTGATTTCCTCTAATTCACCTCGAGCTGAGAATACTGGTTTAGGGTTTTCAAAACAATATTTTCTTGATCTCCCATGATGCTTTTATTATATTTTTCCCAATATTAGCATGTTTCTATAGCTAAGAAACTTAATGAATCTTACTCTCTCATCCATTAATCTTCTCGAGAATTTCATCTAGAACTATTAGCATCAACTAATATTCAAATCCCATTCACCAATGAGATTTTTTTATTTTTTTTGTTTGGCAATTATTCCATATTCTAGTGTTTAGTTGCCAAGTACTTTGATCCCACTCTCGTGATTTATTAATTCAAATTATTTATTTACATAGACATGTCACTGTTTTTTTAGTCATCGTCTTTTCCCCACTATTAGTACTCACATAATGTTATCTTAAAATAAATATATTACATAAACGAAAGGATATTACATCAAAAAAGTGATGGATAAGAACAAGAGGTTAGTGAAAGAAGAATAAGGATGAAGATAACGTGATTGGGTTATTTCTCTCTCTGTCTTTACACATGTGAAGGAAGGGGACTATGAAGGGTACTATGATTTCTCTTGTTGGGATATGGTTTGTTGTTGCATGATAGAACTTGCAGAAAATGGAAAAAGAAGGTCGAAGGAAGGCTCACTAGGTCATCCTCAATCCATAGAAGAAGCATGAAGTCAAGAAAAGGCCTTTTGAATTCTTTGAAGCTTGAAATAATCTCACACATGTGGAAATAATTGTGTGTGGGAGGGCCAAAAATTTCACACTTGTAGTAGAGGCCAAAATTCTGTTGCTCCGCGTCGAAGTTGTGCTACTCAAAGAGAGTATGCTTGGTTTGATTTGGAAAAAGGATGCACGTCATCAACAAGGGTGAACTTGGTCTTGGGAGTGTATTTGTCTTGGTGTATATATCTTGAAATTCATGCATTGATGAATGTATAATAAAATAAGATATTTGTAGGTTTTCCTCTCAAGTGGAGAGGTTTTGGCCCTTGATTACAACCTATATCTTGTGTTCTTTTCTAGTGTTGATTTTCTTTTTTTGGTATTTTTTTATGATAATACAAACATAATAACAATAGAATAAGATAGTAAGTAATAAAAGGTAAAATGACATCATAAGGAGTTAGCAAGTATAAGATAAATCAGTCTAACTATTTCCATATATATTTCTCAACATCATATTAGACCTAAAGTTGGCTAAGGGCATGACTATGCCCTTGAAGATTATTTTAAATAAGTGTACTATGGTATAAATTCATCTTAATAAGAGAATAAAGTAATTGTAGGATCTCTTATTATCTCTCAATAAGGATATGACCAAGACATCTATAAAGGAGAAAGGACTATTCTTAACACTTACTAGCACATTTCATGATGAGAATTTCTAGGTAATTGATAGTGGAGCATCAAGAAATATTAATGTCTAGCACAAGAAACTAAAAACATTTTTTAAGAGGAAAATATTATTACCTTTTTTAGCTTGGTTACAAAAAGATATATCTTGTAAGAGGAATTCGGTCAACCTCACTCAAGCAGGAGAACTGAGGATATATTCTTTTTCAACAGCATTCTATTTGTTCTAATTTTACAAAATAATAAAATTTCCATTTCATGTCTATAATATAAGGGAGAAGAGTCACTTTTACAGATGTAAAGGTCATAGTATGGGACCAGAACTCTAGCATGTAAAATGCATATATGATTGGCATTCATGAAGGAAAACCCCAAATATTTCTAACTCCTCTCTCTTAATATTTGGTTCACATTGAAGTAAGTCCATGTGAACTTTGGAATATAGGATTTAGTTATCTTTACAAAATAATATTACCATCTCTAAATTCAATGGTGAATGCATTGATGAATCTGAGGATCATGAAACCGTCTGCAAGGGATGTGCATAAGGTAAAAATGTGAAAAGATCATTTGAAAGTAGTTCTTCATGGTCAAAATAAATTGAGCATATCATTCATTATGATGTATGTGGAACCACGTCTCCAATCTCTCTTGGAGGTCATATATATTATGTGACATTCATTTATGAAGATTCAATCAAAAATTCATTTTATTTTCCGAAATATAGGGAAGAACTATTCATCCAAGTTCAAGAATTAAAATCTAAGGTAGAAAACCTTATAGAAATAATAATAAAGATATTAAGGGCCGAAAATGGATGATAATACAGTTTAAAGGAAATCATATCTTTCTGTAAGGAAGATGGGATTAAGAGGCAGATGATAGTCTCATAGATTCCCAAACAAAATGGAGTTGTGAAATTAAAGAATTGATATATTGAAGAAAGTGTAAGATTGATGTTACATGACAAATATTTTCCAAAATGTATGTTGGTTGAAGCAACAAATAATTTATTGTATATATTCAAAATCGAAGTCCTCACCCATGAATCGTAAAGAATCTTTCACTCGGAAGAAACCTAGTGAGGGCCATTTATGAATATTTGTTTGTCATGACTATATTGACATAACGAAGTATAAGAGAAATAATTTGGATGATACACGCATGAAGGGAATATTTTTTTTCTACAGTAATACTTAAAAGGAACATATGATCTACAAATAAAATAAAAATAAAAATAAAAAAACCTCCTGGTGGACTCTAATGACCAAGAAAATCCTAGGCTTAAAGAGGAAGATACCACAGAGGAAGAGGATTGAAATAATGAAGATGAAGGTCACAATTAACTTGTTCTACCTTTGGACATACTTGAAAGTAGAAACAGACCTAATTGGTTTAAATATACTCTTTTATATGTAAAGGGACATGGATTAGCCAAAGGTGCATTTGGGGAAAGTAAGAATCCCAAAATAGATCTTAGGTATGCAACCTATATGACTAATATAATATAAGTAGAACCATCCACCTCCGAAGAGGTTTTCAAAAACAAAGAATGGAAATCTTCCATTAATGGAGAGTATCAGTTGATAATGAAGAATGGAGTTTGAGAGATCACACCTAGGCATAAAGATGAATGAGTGGAAACTCCCAAATGGCTCTACAATATTAGATGTGTGGTAGATGGAATTAGTAATAAATATAAGGAAATATTTTTGGTGAGGGGTTCTCCGAAGAGGAACACATCGATTATGAAGAGAAATTTTCACCCACATCAAGGTACACAACTATACATTCGCTGGTATGTTTGGCAACATAAATGGGATGGAAAATTCTTCAAATGAATGTCAATATTTCATTCTTGAATGACACTATTGATGGAGAAGTATATATATAGAAATCCTTGGGATTTGAAGTAAAATATTGAGAAAATTATGCTTTCAGGTTAAAGAATGTATTGAATGGCCTTAAGCAAGAAACAAAGGAATGGTATTAAAGGATGGATGCATACGCACAAATATTGGGCTTCTCGAAGAGTTACGTTAATAAAGATATGTATATAAAGATTGTAAAGGATGATTGAGTAATAGTTCTTTTGTATTTGTATTATCTTATCATGACACATGTGAAAGGTCATTTCCAGCAATGAGAGAAGAAGCTAGCAGTAGAATTTTACATGAAGGATCTAAGGATGATGCACTATTATTTGGGTTTGGAAGCTTGGGATGGACCTCATGAGATTCATCTCTGTCAGGTAAAGTATGTGATTGAAATGTTGAAGATACTTGACATGATGGATTGAAAATTTATGACAATTCTCATGATCATGAAATTGAAGAGGATAAGAAGTTCTTAATCAGTCTTAGTGGATCCGACCCGGTATAGAAAATTGATTGGCTCGCTAATGTACTTGGTAAATAATCTATTAAAAATATGTTTTTTATTAAATGTTTTCAATTATTTTTATGTAGATCGAAAGCATAATCACTAGATATAATCCAAGCATATACTAAGATATATGAAATGAAAAATACAGTATTTCCCGAAGTATAACAAGGGGAATGATATCCACTTAATTGGATATATAGATTCTCACTGTGGAGGAAGTGAGAAGGATGGAAGAAGAACTAATAGAGATAATTTTAGTTTGGTATCCTTCATGGTCTCTTAGATGAGCATAAATAAAGAAACAATTTGTTTTAGTGTAGAGGTTGAATAAATTGAAGCCTGTGAAGTAATCTAAGAAGTTGTTTGTTTAAGGAATACGTTGTCTGACTTATTTGAAGGAACAGTGGACCCTATGGTGATATATTGTGACAACACAAACTGTACAATATTGTACTGATACCTGCGGTTTCATGGAAACACAAAGAATATAAATAACATGTATCACTACATTCAAAATTTGGCGTAGGACAGTGTGTTGGACCTACGATATATCTCTAGTAATGAACAGGTAGTTTATATATTTACAAAATATCTTCATAATAAGAAGCTTATATAATTTAGAGACAAGCTCGGATTGGTTGACATATCCTCCCTAGCTTAGAGGGAGAGATAAAAAAATCATTATTGTGTTCACTTTGGGAAGAAAGAATGGAGGGTTGGGTAAGCATCCGACATATGATACTCTTTGATGATGATGTAGGGAATATAACATAAGAGTAGTCCTAAATATTGATATTATTTGAGGATTTGCAATCAAATATAAGAATTGTCTTGGAAGGACGTACCCTATGATTACTCAAGTGGGGTATGTGCCTTGGCAGACAATGTTGATGGTGTCTATGAGTCATTGGTGTCGCCAACATTGTGCTATGATATTTTGGAGAGATAGAGTTGTTAATTAAGGCCTTGTATGGGAAAATTTTGTTTGGTATTATGATAAAATATATGGATTACCGTTATGACTCTTCTTATGAGATATTCTAACATAGGTAATGTCCATGTGCCATTTATGAATACTTCCTGAGTTAACAGGGAGTGTTGAAAAAATATGTAACTAGGTTCAATATTTATAAATATGAAATGTACTTTTCAGTATTATATTATGCAAAGTGAAAGAAAAAATATATTATTTTTAATTTTGTAGCATGTGTTCCACGCTCAAGGTCACCTTTTTAGAGGACAAACACTCATTGAGTCCTTCTAGGGTTTCTCCAAGGCCAATAATTCAAAAGAGTAATTATCACATAATGAATACCCCATCAGGAACATTGTCACCTATATTTTTTCTTGTATTTAAAAGTGTTGAAATACCCTCCAAGACCAAGTTATTCTGTCGATTAAGAAATTGCCACAACTTGGGGTAAGTTTTCCTACTTGGAAGCCTATATATAGGAGCGAGCTCGACATCGGATGGAAAAAATTCATTCTCTCATTAGGAGAGCAAAGGAGAAGAAGAAAGAGGCTAGTGCAGGAAGAATAAGGATGAAGATTAAGTTATCGGGTTATTTCTCTTTCTCTATTCACATGCCTGAAGGAGGGAGACTAGGGTTTCTACTACTGGGCTAGGGTTTTTTTTGGAGGATCGAACTTGAAGGAAATGAAGGAAGAATGTCAAAGGAAGGCTCATTAAGTCATCCTCAATCCATAGAATAGGGATAAAGAGAATAAAAGGTCTCAAGAAGTGTTGAAAGCATTAAATAAGGTCACATGTGTTGAAGAAAATGTTGCTCGGAGGTCCAATAATTTTAGATCTGTAGTAGAGGTATATATTCTGTTTTTAGGGTTTGAAGTTGTGCTAATGGAAGACACTTGTCTAGGTTTGACTTGGAAAAATAAATAACATCATCAAGAAGGATGGAATTGGTCTTGGAAGGGTATTGGTATTAGTTTATAGGCCTTTTAATTCGTCAATTTAATAATCTATAATAAAAGAAGATATTTTTGGGTTTTCGTCTCTAGTGGAGAGTTTTCTTTCCTTGGCTTGAAGCCTATATCTTCTGTTATTGTGTAGTATTTATGTTCTTGGTTTGGTCATTGTTTGATGATAAGAAAAACATAATAATAATACAAGAAGATAAAAAATAAGAAAAAATAAAAATACATTGAATAATATGTTGAGTGTGGGATAAATCATTCTAACTATTTCCCTATATATTTCTCAATACTGACGAGTGAGCATAGTCACTCAAGCAAAAAAAAAGAATGGAAGGGTATGAAAAAATTTCTTCATTAAAAATATATGTTAGAGCATCTCTCATAATAATTTGTAGAATGGTGCATTGGAAAGTGGGAGTGATTAGCCATTAGCTTCTTACTACCAAAGGAGAAGCAAATTGTATGCAACAATGATAATTACATAAGATCCAGTTATATCCGTTCAGGAGGAGTGTTGAAAATATCGAAAAATTATTGAAAACTTGATGAAAAATTTAAAAGTATAGTATATGTTTATGGGAACATATTAAATGCAAATCCAATAATCTAGAGAAGAGAAAAAAGCACAAGAATCTACAATTTCATTTGTTCTTCATTATAGGATTTTTTATTCATTGAAATTAATGTCTAAGGGAGAAGTTTTTCATTTGCGAAATAAAAAAAATTATATAATATTATGAGGTTGGAATACTAAAGCATGTTTTGACGTGTCTGTAGCCAAGTTTATAAATAATTATGGTTGAAGCTAATATTGGATGCCAACCTTCAACTGAGTTCATAAAGGAGAGAGTTTTAATCCATTAAGGAGAGTCATGATGATAAGTCTTGTTGTAGGCTAGAAACATAGAGTCATAAATGGCTACTATGGGATTAGTTCCGAAAAATCAACAATCTCAAGATGTCCTCCACATAAATATGCAAATAATAAAAAACCAATATCTCTTTGTTCTTAATACTGAAGAATCGTTATATTTGGAAATTGAATTTTCCACAGGGGGCACTAGAGAATTTTTGAGATCTAAAATGGGCCTCCTAAGGAAAATTTACAACAAAAATAAACTTTATAAGAACCAATAGGATTCAAGATGATGATGTCAAACATGGGGGATGATTCACTATTTTTTGGGCAAAATGGTAAAAGGATTAAAAAATAATAAAATAGTAAAACTACTTTTTCAACATAAATTTTCAACTTATCTCACTACGTTTATACTCAAATTTCGATCCAGAGCACTCGTTGGATGAAAAATTTAATTCTTCATCCAAGGAGTACCCATGTTGCATAATTTCGATGGACCATGCTACACAAAAAATGAGAAATACATAAAAGAATGTGATTGTAATCATGTTTTCAAGTATTTCAGGTACTCCTTGGATGATGAGTCAAATTATGCATCTAACGAGTGTTCCTGCTTGAAATTTGAGTAAACCCATAACAGGTTAAGTTGAAAATATGAGTTCAAAAAATAGTTTTTTTCTTTTTTCCCTCTAATATATGATTATGCAATCTAATCTTATTTTATTGTTTCCACTACTATTTTATAGTTTCCTTAGGAGGCCCATTTCACACCTCGGAATTTCCTTAATGTATGAGCAGCCAATATGAGCAGCATGCTACGAGTAATAGGTTTATTTTTTCAAACAATTGAAAATTGGGAGATTGTTGAAGTTATTGGGTTGGAATTAATGCCAACCTCAGTGCATTGATGTCAACCTTAGTGATGAAATCATAGGAAGAGATGACTGTGTCAAGGGAAATTATTGGCATGGTTATGTTGACTTTTGGAGACTATGGCTATGTCAACATTGGGAAACTTTTTGGAAATGATACTTTTGTAGTTGGGTGTATTTCCTTTCGTATCCAACTGGAGTTGCATCTTGCTTGTGGAACTCTAGTTAGGAGCTTAGTGATTTTCAAGCCTTGAGTATAGTATTGGATGGGTGGATGTTGTTTCTCTAAATAATGACACTAAATGAATGTCTTTGAAGTCACTCTTTTCTTAAAAAATAAACTTACTTAGGTGCCTATGTAAAGTTCATATTTAGATTATTTTCAGAAATTTCTTTCTAATGGTATACGAAATTCAAAAAGCCTCCAAAGGGTTGAGGAGATCTCATTGTTGGAAGTCTATAAGTTAGTTAAGGTAGAGAAGTATAGAAATAATAAAAAGTATCTAAAGGGAAATTTTTCGAACCTCTAAACCCCTAAAATAATTGAAGACCCATCCCATTTAGGCTATTCAAAACATCGAAATATTTAGGCCATCAACACCTTTCAGGGGCATGGGTGAAATCTAGTACCAAATCCAAAGCCATGGACAAAATTTAGTGTGTTTGCATGGTTCCAATATAGTTCTAGTCTTTGGATGTTTGATATCAGTGAATACTTATAAATTAAGAATGATGTGGTAGCTAGTTGGTGTATAGGATAACATGACGACACACAACACATATAAGAGACATGTGATGTGGTGCCTACTTGGAATCTTTACAAAGGGGTCTGTTTGTTAACACTTCCCCGTGTTATGGAATTTCATATTAGGGACAGCAAAAGATTCTTAAACATTCAACAATAAGTATCTCACCTATAAATAATTTTTGAAGAGGACTATAATCCAATAATTGATTTGGAAACCTATTTTGGAGCATAACTTTGAAAACTTCGACTTTGGTTCTATTCTTTGTTTTTGTAGTTCCATTTTTTTTGGCTTAGTAGGGAACTATAATCTCCCACTTAATTCCAACATCTCTAAAGAAATCAATCAATTCATTTGATCCAAACTCCCCACTCTTTTTGGACCTTAGTCTCTTCATTCTACTTCCTTAAGAATTTTAAACATGAGCTTTGAATTAATGAATATTTTCAAACACTTGACCATTGGCCTTGAGGACATAAATCCAACTTTTGCGAGAGTAATCATGAATAAA
This sequence comes from Pinus albicaulis, assembly GCA_034641835.2. Taxonomy (NCBI): domain Eukaryota; kingdom Viridiplantae; phylum Streptophyta; class Pinopsida; order Pinales; family Pinaceae; genus Pinus; species Pinus albicaulis. The sequence continues at coordinate 999,261,321 of CM076574.1, forward strand.
AGTTACATAATATAAAAATCCACCCAAATTTTTGTTAGGCACGGGACCACAAACATCAAAATGTATAAGGTACAATATTCCATTAGATCTACTAACACTAGTAGTGCATTTTATTTTAACATTTTTTTGAACTGCACATCCTTTTCATACTCCATCATGATCAATCTTAATATCAAGTACACCCTTAACAAAATATTTTAATCTTCCAAAATCCTTGTAGTCCATATTTTCATACCTTTTATGCAAAATCTCACTAAATTTTATACTCTTGTGAAATGGAGCATGTAATGAATGACCTAGGAGACAATAAAGTCCTCTAATTTGATGATATTTTTTACATAATTAAACATGTCCATCAAGAAAATAAACTCTATAGTAATTTTCTCCAAGAGAAGATATCGATAACCAATTATTTTTTAAAGCTGGTACATATAGAATATCGGTAATGGTACATTACAACTGAATTTTAATTGAAATATGACCTACCAATTCCCTTCATTTCATATTTTTCGTTGTCTCCAAGCTCAACCTTTTGAGATAACTTATTTCCAGGTAATTCAAATTGAAAATCACAATTTCTGGTCATGTGTCTAGATGCACCACTATAAAAAAAAAATGATCATGATTTTCAATAAAACCTATAAGACCTAAAATAAATGAGTGTTGAGATTCATAATCACTTTTTCTATGCCTTATTTTTGAAGATTTCTCATCTAGGTCAACAAAAAATGCATGATTTCTTCTGCTGCTTTTATGGCCATCATCCCTCTCATAGTCATATCTTTGATTCCATCGATGACATTGAGTTTTATAATGACCATATGATTCACAATGAAAGAATTTAATATTGGATAGGTATATATCTCTTTTATCTCTTCCATCCCTTCTATCTGGAGAGGGAGGAGGAGCATTTATATGAAAGATATAATCGTTTCTTGAAGAAAAATTATTACGTTGTATTTTACCATCACTTTTATATAATTTTCTAAAGTTTAATATCTTCTTCGTGTTTACCTTAACATGAGCTGCAAATGCTTTTATACTAGGATCTTCAATATCTCGTCCAAGATAGAGTCTTGATTCTTCTTAACTGAATTCTATCTATAATTTATCAAAGGTTGGAGCATTCTCTTGCACTAATACCTGAAGAAAATGAGTCGCAAGCTCTAGGTATACAACCCAAAGCAACAATGGCCAGATTCCTTATTAAAAACTTTTTCATCTATCACTTTGTTTTTGTCTGTATTTTCAGATATATTGAAAAAGCCATGATGCTATTGTGTCATTTTATGTCACCTTTATGTTACAGAGTTGTTATATTAGATTTATGGATTGATTTACATTGTTGATGGTATACAATTGAATGATAGTATTGTACATAGGCTTAATAATCTTATGTTCAGCAATATAGAAAACTAAATAATCCATATCAGAATCGAATAGAATTCCTCTTGCCAAAATATCATCTTCATGGTACTTTTCTTTTCCTTCTTGATCAGATGGTTCAATGACTTTACCCCTGATAATTCCCAAGATTATGTTCCTTTCAATAATAATCACAACCCTTTCCTTCCTTGACCTTATAGCTCCATCGAGCTTGCTTTTAGTCTTCATGAATGAAGAATTCATGGTGAAAATGTCAGAAAAAATAGAAAAGATTTTGAAATTCTCTTCAATATGTTATTAAATTAATCTTCAAATGATGATCAAGATGATATATTTTCCATTTTCCTTCACCAAATCTATGATAACATGTTGAAATTCTAGTGACGCAATGATTAGAATAGTTTTTAGCAAATGATAACTACTTATATTGATGTAAATTGATCCTTATTTATACTTTAGTTAACACATAACTATCCATGAAAAAATTCAACGAATTATTCTTAAACAAGAGTAGCAAATAGAGATCACATTAGACAATTATAATAGAAAATAATGAAGAGAAAAGAGATACCAAGATTAGGCTTACTGCTAGGGAAAATCCCACTAGTGGAAAACCAAAAAAAAATTCCTTATGAGATAGAGATTCTATCCATGGCTACTACATCTGAATTATCTAACAAGTCCCAAATTACCAACAATCAGATACATAAAGAAATTTTGTACAAAATATGAGAGAAATATTCCACCTATATCCAGTAAGATTATCTTCCTCCAAGGAGGCTGAAATGTAAGCCAGAGGTCATTGTAGCAGAGGGACAAATTTCCCACTCTCATTTCCGATAAATTCTGGATAGGATACACCCAAAAATCGCTCGATCAACTTCAAAATTGTGTCACAAAAGGAGAGTGATCCACTCTACAATTCTCAACCATAAAAGAGGTAACAAAATAGAGCTACAAATGATACTTAGTAGCTAAAGCAACAAGCCCTTGAAGCTGATACAAAAAAATTTCAAAATAACCTTTGTAGACTTCCTCACACATGTGGATACACTATGAAATGAAAGACCAAATTAGCTTGGTATTTCTGAGTGAATTTCTTGATGTTTTGCTATGTGAAATGAATGCCAACGACCTCTTTATAATGGGCGTAATAACAGGGTTAATTAGCCATAGTAGTTATGACATCATGTCCTTCTTGAAGCTAACTTGTGGAGCTGATTGAATCGACTTGTAAAGTTAGGATGGGGAAAAAAATTATTTTTTCTCATTTTTGATAAAAAATTCCAGCCATATCTACCTTATATTTCAACAAGGGAGATCCAAACTTTTGTCCAATATTTCACATAGATACAAACAGTATAACATTGGTCAATCTTTTTCATTCTGTTTCTACATAGTACTACTGCATGGCTAGTTTTTGAATTAGTTTTTATTTTACCCACATCAACTCTTTAGGACACTTCTTCCTTAGGTATTTGTTTTTGACTCTTGAGTCTTGGTATCCAAGAAATTTGCCAATTTCATTTTACATATATCCTTTCTTTTAGATTCTAAAAGAAAAAAATCATTTTTGGGTTAGTCAAATATTTGGTATTTTTCCTCCTAGGACTTAGTATTTGGTTTTCTTCGAGCCCCAACATCTAATTTGTGATATTCTGTAGAAGGTTTCCCTGTAGACATTATCTCAATTGTGGGTTCGTCAGGGTAATATTTTGTCTTTTGTTTTCTCCAATTGTTTAATCTCTAATACCTAGCTTGTTTTTTTATTGTTTGTCGAAGTGATGATATTGTGGATAATAGAAGATGATGTGCTCTTTTACTAATTAAAGGACAAATACTATAAGCATTCTTTGGGTATTTAGTTTTGTCTCATCTTGTTTAGGTCTCTCTAGAGAATTTTGTATTCTCTGCAATTATCCCCCCTCAATAGTGGATGGCAAGTCGAAGATGTAGTGTAAGCAATTCAATTCCTCACTGTAGGAGCCTATTTTGTTGGAATTAAGTTGCGACATATTTTGTCTTAGTTAGTTTCAACTTTAGAAAATAAATTCTTCACCTTGAATCTAGGGAGTTTAGGGTTTGTTTATGCTTCTCATATTCTAAGGTGAGTGTTGAGAATATCAAACTGGTCCCTAACCTCGTAAATTTAGAAAAAGGAGGTTACATTTTCTACATTCTATGCTTCTTCCTGAATAGATGAATACCTTCATCCATCTATGTAAGGTTGAGAAATATGTACTCTTGGATTCACATTATGAGGAGACAATAGATATCCCTCATGTTGTTAATGATCCACCAGCTACTACTTATCCAGTGTCTCATACTCCTCCTTTGTCACGACTTATCATATCTTTCTCAAATGGATTTTATACGCTCCAAATTTTGTCTATGGTTTTTTGAAAGCATTGCAAGTGAATATTAGATATCGCTGAACTATCTTTCCTGGGATGAAAATTATTTTGTTTTATGAAATTTTTGGCCTTGGTGACAAATCCCCTAGTCTCTTGTAATTATGAAATTTTCTGTCTAATTTTTGTTGGTGTAGCTTGTTTTAATAAATGACTCTTGGTGTACGAGCATGGTAGACATTCGCAAGAGCAAGTATGCTCTAAGTTATTTTTCTTGGCATCATCGGTTTTAGTGGAGACATGTAAGAGTGTGGTGATTCTTACCTTAGTTTTGTGACCTTTTAATGGTGTTTTTGCATAGGTGGTCATTTAGAAGTATTTTGTTAGTCTAGAAATTATTTTGGAAATATGTTTTTTATGAGTTTTTCTAGAAGGTGTGTTTTTTATCTGATTTAGTTTCTCAAGTTTATATAGTGAACATTTCAGTTTTGTAAATAAATAATGGACTCAAATTGACGCATGTAAAATGATATATCTCTATGTTTTTAAAAAAAAAATTATCACTTAAAATTTCATTTCATCTTTTTGAAGAGAAAATTTTGCGTTGGCTTATCAAAAATAAATGCTATCAATATTATCAAATCATCGGTACTTTCCAAATTTATTAATGCCTATGAGCTTGTATCTCCCATCCCTTAGCGGTTTTTACTATTTTTGTGGTCGGCCTCTAAAATGATATTTTAAATATATAAATAAAGCATTACCGGCTAATCATGTAGGTCATCGGAGGAATGTCTTGTATGTTATATGCACAAACTCCTTGAAGGTATCTTTCAAGAAGCGACGAGAAGGAGGAAAGCATGTCCCGAAATGGAAGCGATGATAGCAGTCTTGGGCTAGAAATCTTTGAGAGGATTAGAGATTACATGGATAACGCATCAAATAGAGGCATGGTATGGGAAAGATGTATACCTGGCACGGAAAGTAAAGGAGGGGCAGCCACGGAAAATGAAGGCGGACTTCAGGGCCACTTGATATCTAGCATAGTGTTCAGATGGATTGATGATGACAGCGAAGATGGGTGGGAATTCCAGAGCATTTGGAACAATGTGAGTGTAAGTCAATTAGACGAAATTGGACAGAAACCCTACTGTGAATGGCGTCCTCCGAACTACAGTGGCCAAAAGAATATTAAGCTGCAATGGCCGAAAACGTTAATGTTGCTTTGCTGCGTACTAGCTTTGATTGGAGTTGGGAGGACGGAAATGTGTGAAGCCTGCAAGTTGTATGGAGTGGAAGTTTTGCAGATGGTCGTCGTGTACTGCAACTCTTGGAAAACGATAATAATACCGCTAATTCTATAGAATTGAGAGTTGAACGTTTTGACCTTGATACTCAATTTGGAGAGCAACACCTTGCTCTCCATGAAAATTATCCCGTAGCCGCCGCTATTGCGGCTGTTGATTGTTACCAAACGGTTATCGTTCCAGCACAATTCATTGGTATAGATGACGGTGAGGGCAATATAGGCCCCATTTGTCATGATACGCTGTCCAGCAGAAACGAAACAAAACGATTGCCATGCAATCACCTTTTTCATCGGAACTGCATTTTGGAGTGGTTTTTCTCTAAATTTAAATGCCCTCTGTGTAGGAGAAATTATCGTTTGTAGATATTTCCCCGCTGTCGTCGTTTTAAATGTTCCATTAAGCATTTTAAAATAAACGGTTTGAGAAAAATATAGTTTATGATAATTCTCAAAATCCTACTTATCTATGGAATAGTTTGTCCCGTTGTAGATTTTCGTGTTGTCTTCCTCCTTTTAAGTGATTCTCTGAGCTTTCTCGTTAACCCGACATAATTCGCATTTTCAGGTGATTTTTTTTTAGTAATTTTGTTTTTTTGGAAGTGTTATAAGTCATCGTATTTGGAAGTAAATGTGTGCTTTCAACCCTATGGAAATCACTGGGAATGGATTGATGAGAATTAGGACTATGCGCTGATGTCATGATTAAGGTGAAATGTGTGTATGCTAATAGTTTTTCCATTTAGCATTTTAAAACAGATGGTCTGAGAAGAATATAGTTTATGATAATTGCAAAGTTTTTATATCTTAAAAGAGAAGTATTCGCATTTGTAGAGATTGATTGCTTTGAAAAGTTTTTAATAGGAATTATTGATCTTTCTGGATGAGATTAAAATGAATTTATATTTGCAATAGTCCAAGAAAACTTTACAATAAGATATTTCAATATTTCTGTTAACTAATATTTTAAGATGTACGCAGAGTTTGGCATATATCTAAAATGTAAATATAAATATTAATCATAAATAAATTATTTTAATGTCCATTTTATATAAAATTATGTTGTTATAGGTTTTTTCCAATTTCTAGAACATGAGAGAGTTAGTAACATGGATGATTCCCAATGTAGCATTTAAAAATAAATCATGAGTAACTAAACAAATTAGTTATGTATTGGTAAAAGTAGTGAAAGTGGACCAGATGTGGAATTTCTTCCTCAGATAAAATAGAGTTGATCTTTTTATCTCCATATATATGAGGAGAATGGAAACATTTCGTAAGAGATTTCATCTCTCTTCATGGTTGATAAATTACACGGCCAAATTGTTTTATGTTTTTCCTTTTAGATATATTTTTAAAATATATATAATATATATAAGTATAATAATATCAATATTTAAGTTATAATATCTATTATAATTTTCTAATATACATATATATATTGAATTAGTAATAATTTATTTATTTTTCAAATTTATTTCTAACTCATATTTATTTACATGTCATTTTTATATTTTCATTGATAGACGTGTTTCTATTGGAAAGTGAATACAAATTATGTATTTCCAAAATTTAATAAAAGCTAACATTACTAGTCACAAATAATCCTCGTTAATAGATTGTAGGTTTTTGTGGTGTCGATCTTTAGATACAAAACTCAGAATCTCCATGGTCTTCATTTTTTAGTCTGTGGAGATTGCCAGTTTTGTATCTAAAAATCCTCATTAAGTCACAATGTTACACTTGTGTATTTTTTATTTTCGTGTTTTGCGATTCGTTTGATGATAAGAAAAAAATAATAATAATAGAAGAAGATAATAAGTAAAAAAAGGTAAAATGACATCAGAAGGAGTTATCAAGTATAAAATAATTCATTATAACTATTTCCTTGTATATTTCTCAACATTGTATTCGAGCTAAGGTTGGCTAAGGGCGTGAATACTCTCTTGAAGAAGTTTCTAAAGTGTACTATGGTAGAACATCATCTCAATAAGAGAATCAATGAATTTTGGGATCTCTTATTATCTCTCAAGAAGGATATGAGCAAGAAAGGACTATTCTTAACACTTACTAGCACATTTAAAGATGATAATTTTTAGGTAATTGATAGTGGAGCATCAAGAAATATGAATGGGTAGCACAAGAAAATAAGAGGAATATATTCTTACTTTGTTGAGATTAGTGACAAAAATGGCTATCTTGTAAGAGGAATTCAATCAGCCTTACTAAAGCAAGAAAATGGAGGAAATATTCATCTCAACGACATTCTATTTGTTCTAGTTTTACAGAAGAATCTACTTTCCATTTCACATGTATAATATAACAGAGATAGAGTTAGTTTATAGATGTAAAGGTCGTAGTATGGGACAAGAATCCTAGCATCTAAATGTATAGATGACTGGTATCCTTGGAGAAACACCCCACACATTGATATATCCTCTCGCTCTCAAGATTTGGTTCACAATGAATTGAGTCTAGGTGAACTTTTGAATATATGTTTTGGTCATCTTTATGAAAAAATATTACGAGCTCTAAAATCAATGGTGAATGGAATCCTTGAACCCAAGGAAGATCATGAAACAATATGCAAGGGGCGTTCATAAGGAAAAACTATCAAAAGATTGTTTGAAAGTAGTTCTTCATGATCAAAATAAATTGAGGATCTCATTCATTTTGATGTATGTGGAACCATATGTCCAATCTGAATTGGAGGTCATATATATTATGTGACATTCATTTATGAACATTCAATGAAAACTTCATTTTATTTTCTGAAATACAAGGATGAAGCATTCATCAAATTTCAAGAAATGAAGTCTAAGGTAGAAAAACTTAGAGAAATAATAATAAATATATTAAGGTCTGAAAATGGTGGAGAATACACTTTAAAGTAAATAATATCTTTCTGCAAGGAATATGGGGTTAAGAGGGAGTTGATAGTCTCACACAATCCCAAACAAAATGGAGTTGTAGAATGAAAGAATCGATATTTTGAAAAAGGTGTAAGATTAATTTTACATGATGAAGATCTTCCAAAATTTATGTGGGGTGAAGTAACGAATATTGTTGTATATATTTACAATCTAAATCCTCACCCATGAATCCTAAAGAATCTTCTACCAGGAAGAAACCTAGTGAGGACGATCTCTGAATATTTGGTTGTCCTAACTATATTCACATACCGAAGGATAAGAGAAAGAAATTGGATCTTACATGCATGAAGAGAAAATTTGTTGTCTACAGTAATACTTAAAAGAAACATATTATCTACTTAAAGGAATCACCTTGAAAAAAATATAGATACGATATACTATTTGATGAAAGTATTGCATTTAAGAAATAAAAATACCTCCTAGTGGACTCTCATGACTAAGTAATTTCTATATTTAAAGAGGAAGGTACTAGGAGGAAGAGGATTGAAATAATGAAGATGAAGGTTTGAGTTAACCTATGCTACCTTTGGTCATACTTGAAAGTAGAAAGATGCCTAATGCATTCACATATACTCTTTTATATGTAGATGGACATGGAGTAGCCAAAAGGGCATTTGGGGAAAGTAAGAATCCAAAAATATATTTTACGTATGCAGCCTATATGACGAAGATAATAGAAGAAGAAACATCCACCTTTGAAGAGGTTTTCAAAAACCAAGAATGGAAGTATTCCATGAATGAAGAGTATCAATAGATAATGAAGAATGGAGTTTGAGAGATCATACCTATGCCTAAAGATAAATGAGTGGAAAATCCCAAATAGTTGTACAATAGTAGCATGCGGTAGATGGAATTACTGATAAATATAAGGAACAATTTTTTGGAAGGGGTTATCTCAACAAGAACACATCGATTATGAAGAGACATTTTCACCCACAACAAGGTACAACTTTACATTCACTAGTCTCTTCAGTAGCATCAGTGGGATAAACCATTATTCAAATGGATGTGAATATTGCATTCCTGAATAACGCTATTGATCGAAAATTCTATTTATAGAAACGCTTGGGATTTGAAGTAAAATATTGAGAAACTTATGTTTTCATGTTCAGGAAGGCATTGTATGTAGATAAGAAAGCACCAAGCACTAACACATTTGGCTGAATTTCCAACAGCCTAAATGTTGCTCTTGCGACACACACATACTAAGAGCGACACTTTGAAGTGGGGAAAAATGTGGTTTCTCTTAAAGTCTCAATTCCGACACTTAAGTTAACTGTCGGAAGAGCGACACTTTTTCTGACATTTCCAAATGGTTATCACTTTTTCGACGTTAGCAAGCTAGTGTCACTCTTTCGATGATTCAGGTAGGTTTCACTATACCAATGTTTGTAGGTAGGTGTCGCTATATCGATGTTTATAGTTAGGTGTCACTATACTAACATTTTTAGGTAAGTGTCACTATACTAAAATTTTCAGCCACGTGTCGCTATACCGATGGTTTTAGTTAGGTTTGACTATATCGACGGCTTCAGCCAGTTGTCGTTATACCGACAATTTTAGTGAGGTATTTCTATATCGACGGTTTCAGCACGGTGTAACTATAGCGACGATTTCGAACAAGTGTCTCTCTACCGACGGTATCAACCAGGTGTTGCTATACCAATTTTTTCATGGAGGTGTCAGTATGCTGATGTTTGCAGGGATGTGGACCGTAACCGTTGCATGTTCGAGGTGTACCCGTAACTCGACAGTATCATCAGAATACCAACAGAAACAAAAGGATATTTAAAAAAAAACGCCATTGGAGACTATATCGTCATAATACCAACACTAACAAAATAATATTTAAAAAAAAATGTTGGAAGAATGGATACAGTTTCAGTGTCCCCACCGACACTGGATTAACCAAAAAAATCAAGCGAGCAGACTCAAGTACCATATAGGAATCTAGTGTCATCCTGAAAAGAAAGTGCATCTATTGGTTCTTCAAGGTTGGATTGAAATTATATTCCTTTTTTAGGAATTCTTGTGTGGTGATCATGGATGTACTGAAAATTCTTCCATTTTCTCTATGGGGTCTATAATATCAGGCTTACCATTTTACATTTGTGGCCACTCAATTCTCCTTCTATTATTCTATATATTCACAATATGAGTGAACAAGGGTAGGAAATCTTCAATCTATTCAATTTTGGCTTCACTGACTCATTGCTACCAAGGATTTCATCTATTTTCTATATTTCTTTATATTTGTTTCTTCACCGATGGCCATTAATTTTTCTTTGGTAACAATATTTTGTTTGCCTATTCATTTAGTTATAAAATATTTAAGATGCAAATTTGGTCATGTCAATATTTACATAAAATACTTGGACAATCCCTGTCCATTGATAGATACATACACTGCAATGCTTAACATTCTGAGTAATGATATTATGCTAGGATTTTTAGTAATAATTTTGTTCAAGTCCATGTTTTTCATGCTAGTTCAATTCTAAAATTTAATGGTGGTTGAATTTCTTCCTGTGACATTTGTAGAAAAAAAATCAAAATTAGCCAATGGAAAAATATATTCAAGACTCTCAAATTTTCACATAGTATGGCAGTGAAAAGATTGGAAAGTTTGAATGCTAGCGCCATGGTGGTATACAAGTTGTTGAAGAACTGTTCATGACAAGTTCCTGATAATATTAGTATCAGAGACACAGAATATTAGTCTCAGAGAAAATTCAATTGATCTGATAGTAATGACAAAAATATATCTTCAATTTCATTAATTGTACCATTAGGTGTGAATATCATCTATTTGTTATTATCATGTATAGAAATCAAAGTTCACATCTGATTCACAACTTTCTAGAGTAGAAGCTCAACAAAACATCTATCATGTAGAGGGGTGTTGTTTTGAAACAGTGTGTACTCAATTATCTTTGGTTTGGCACTGGCCAATTGTATGTGTAGAAATCATAATGTGTACATGAGATTCAATTATAACAAGAACTTGATATTTAAGTCCTCAAACAAGCCAATTTTTGTAAACAATATAGCATAAAGTGACAATTCTTTGCTATTTATATATCTCTTGTGTTGTGAGGTGTCCTTGACATTGTGATTACTTGTAATGTAGCGCTATCACAATTATGTACTACTCTATTTTTCAAGTTAATATAAATTCCTTTCCTTGAACAAAAGAAGGTACACGGGAAAGAAATGCCCATTATGCACTACAAAATGTTATTGAAAAAGAAACATGGAATATTCTACCAAAAGATAAATCTTTTCTCCCTCGGAAATGTCAAAATGTCGTTTCAAAATATTTATGGCCCCACAAGTTGCATGTATCCCGATTGCAGTGTAATGTTGCAAAAGCCATTGACTAAATATTGGCAATTGCTGGTTAAATTAGAAAATTCAAGACATAAAGTATATCTACAAGTCATCTTACATAACTATTAACTTTAGGCTAATTCTAGTAAGCAATATATTCTGATCGGTCAATAATTTATACTTGATAGAATAATTCAAAACTTGGAAGAAAATTAGTATGGATTGATGTAGCTAGTAATGGATTGTGACCATTATCCTCCATATAGAATTTCTAATTGGTACTTTAAAGTGACAGGTATTCTTCCCAAAACCTTGAAAACATCAATTTTAAACATAAATATCTATGGAGTACTAATTTCAAATTAACATTGATACAGGACCATACCTTGAACTAGGATAGTAGGAAAATCTAAAATCCCAAATGTCATCCTCCATAATTAATAGCCCACATATTCCCAACCTTTCTTCTCCAAATATAACCGTAAATCCTTAATAGTCACAAATCCCTTGAAATGTTACAATAAAATTAAAAATGCAAGAGAGTTTTTAAAGACTATAACCATCTGTGATAGGAACTACCACATTTTAAAAACTAGCACATCATTACTTACATATAAAATTTGTAGTATTTAATGCAACCCTTTCCAAAAGTGATATCCAAAAATTTGACTATCTACAGCTAACCATAGATAATAGCTTGTACTATTCATAAATGTTTCGAACATTGGTCAACACAACTTGACACAAATTTCCAAAGATAATGCCATATAGGTATTGTGTATTTTCATTGTGTTAATCATGTGTGCACAATTGAAGAAATATCAAGCCACAATATCATTAACGACTTAATCTTTGAGTGTGAATAGTAATCACTCTAAGAGATCCCATAGTCCAATTCTTTGAATAGCGAAAGGCCCTATTGCGAACAGTGAAAAGAAATGTGATTATAAGGTTTTGCTAGGTTCTGGAAAATGAAAAACACGAGTTATCGGGAGTTTGCAAAAAACACCAACAACACCAACCTCCAATGCATTTTCTCCTAAAATACACTTTAATGTTAATCTTGAACATGTTTCCATATTGCCTTGAAAACATAATTTAAACCAGGGAAAGATAAATAAACTTAAAAATAAATGGATGCCCTACATGAGTTTATAAGGGATTAATTAATTGCAATATGAAGTGGTTACTCAGTAAAATAAACACGCAGTAATCCAATAATTGGTCTCCTAATTGACACTGGAAACTCAAAATTAATTAAAAATTCATAAGAAGTTGTTGACGTATAAAAGATATCTTTTCAACGCCTATTTATCCTACATTAATTATCAATCCGAGAACAAATTTTTGTTTCAAGAGTGTACTCTGTTTGAGGTTACAATTGAGCTAAGAGTAATGCTGTGAGAGATGTAGTATAGTATTCTAAATACAAGAGTAAACAGATGCTTGAAAAGAAATATAATTACAATAACATAAATTCAAATACTTTGAAACTTAACTATTCACTCTGCAAAACATCGATCAAGGATACAGTAGAAATAACTCATTCCTTTAGAAATTGATGCAATTTAAATCACACTGGAACAAGGAAATCAATCTAGGAACTTGGAAGAAATAACCAATGTTCTCTACAGTTGACAGTCCTACTCTTTAAGAAATCAAAGTGAAATCAAAATTAAACTAACTGTTGTTGAAAATAAACTAAGAAGAACTTATTTTAAAATAAAGAATTGGAAATGAACAACAATATGTAATTGAATATCTATGTGCATACACTGTAAACTATAAATAAACAACCTTTCTGCAATCTGAATCTAACAAATTAGAAATGAATAGAGCACTGGAATTGAACCGCAATTACTAACTAATGATTCTGAACATCAGACATGAACTTAATGAAATTAAATAGCAAATCTACTTAAACACCAACCCTGTCGAAAAAAAACGTTATTAAGTAACAATCGAAATGAACAACAATCCAATCGAACAACAAACAAAGTTAAATATGGAAGAGGAAAGCCTTATAAGTGATAACAAGATGAATAATACAGGAATCACGATCCTTGTTGAAATGGAAGAGCAATAAAATTCATTAGCGCACATAGCAATACCAATAAGAAATTCAACATTAATTAAGTAACTCTGCAGTCGTAATGAAACCAAACACAATTATCACACAACAGTAATTAAAGCATAGAAATACAAACAACAAAACGATTCCACCAGGGCCGGGCCCTTAGGACCAATAAAACACTACTGGGTTACTTCAAATCTTGAGAGATGAAATAAAAACGTGTCTTTGTATTAATTGAACATAAAAGTGTTTACAGTAACCGCTCTCTGATCATGAGAGTCAATAAAGTGCAGAATTACAAAAGGAATGTTTTAACCAAATTATTCTGCTCTAATCTCTAAAGGCATTGCCTTATATAACAAACTAGACGAACAAGACAAGGAACGAGATTTGCTTCCCTTCTTTCTTTAGCTGTCACTTGATTTCCTTTGACTGAAGCCGAGATATCCTCTGCCTTCTCTTAGCAATGTGTTCAGATTTCCTTCTCTTTGGTAGGATTTGGTCTATCGATGGAGGAACATCAGTTACTCTTTCTTTAGCCTCATCTCTGGTATAGCTTTTCACCTCACTTGATTCCTATTTTTAGCAATAAAAGGAAATTTTTAGTTACATTTTACAATAAAAATAAGTCTTTGCAATTCTACCATAATTCTGTAATAAGTCACCTTTATAAAGTAAAAAGAATTACGTTTAAAGTAAAATAATGAGAAAACACATAGTGAATTCATACCTTTCCCAACGCTCAACTTACCCCCCTGCTTACCCTTTTTCATGTTCTCATGAAAACCATAGTTTACATGCAAAGAAGTTAAAGAATAAGTTGGAGAATGTTTTTCATCAAAAGGCCTAAAACCATGCATTGCAGCTAATGCTTTGAAGACATGCCCTGTCTGACCTTCGGGTATTTCATAAATGGCTTTATAGTATGTTGTAGGATACCATGTAATGGGGCTTCGAAACCTACACCCTAGCGAGAATGGGCCTTCCCTCAAAATGAGGTTGCTATAGAGAACCAAGCGGTCTACAGCTAATCCAAAAATTTTATAGTTAAATGACTCTCTATTTTGAATATTCCGATTGGAAATTCCCCATCGGACCTTAGATGCTATGCAGGCCTGGTTTCTAATAGATAGAAAATATTCTATCCCATTCAAGATAATCGCTTTATGGATAGGCCCCAATGCTTGGATAACACCTTCTCTTGCCATCAAATTCTTCTGCCTAGCCCATAATTGTAATGGGTGTTTAGGTTCACTCTTAATCCACAAGTCTAACTCATTTTCTTGCCTTTGAATAACATTATAGGATTCGAGCCATTTTAACTAATTAACAACAAATGAAATAAATGCTTGGTATTGGATGTCACCCATAAAAGGGCTAGGATTTCTCTCAATATCATTTTCCAATATGAGATTATAAAAATAGAACTCACACAGGAGACGTTGTACCTTTACCCCATAGAGTTTACAGCATGTTACAAAACCATCTATACTGTTTAACTCTATATATTTTCCTGCTCTAATTGATTTAATTTTTAACTATAAATATCTCTCTAATAAAAATAAAGCATAATTCTTGGCAGGGCATTTACAAGCTAAAACATCCGTGTACAACGAGCAGAGAATATCGATTCGATTCTGGGCTATTTTTAATTTATTCATTACCTTTCCAACCTTCTCCTCTGCCTTTTGACACTTCTCATGGGCTTCAGCCTCTGCTGCATGGATGATCTTCATCTACTGCTACAACTCCTGGTATTTTCTTCTAGGAACAGTGTCTTCTTCAAGTTTTTCCCTTTCCTGTCGAGCTTGTGCCAACTCCTCTTGGAGTCTGGCTAATGTAGGATCACTAAAAGTGTTTTTACTACAGGCTTGTGCATTTTCACTTGAGGTTGCTCCATCAGGAATAGCTGCATCTAGAACAGCTACCTGCTATTCTGTATCTTCATGATTAGGTTCAACCATAGTCTCTACAACTAGGGGCTTTGTTTTAGTGGCCACTTTCCTCTTTTTCAGGGCTCATTTGGTGACTATGCTTCTTTTCTTCGAGGTTCGTTTGGGAATTTATTTCATTTCAAGAACCCTAATGGTCTACGTAAGTTGTTCCACTAGCCTCTGAAGCTTCAGTCATTCCCTCCAAAGTTTTTCAGGTTCAGTTACTTTCTTCCTTTTCCTTGATGGAACAGTTGTTCCTTTTTCTAAACCTAATTCCTTAACGGGGCTTTGCTCCTCAGCAGTCATGCCTTCAGTTGGGCTTGCTTCTCTGTTTTCTTCTTGGAGCACTTCTTCAGTGTTCATATGCTCCTGGATGCATTCTACAGGGGTAATACCCTCAATTGGCTCTGTTGTTCCCTGAGAATTTTTAGTTTGGAACACTGCTTCAGTGTTCACCTTTTCCTGTCCAAACTTCTCAGGGGAAGTAACCCCAGTTGATTTTCCTATTTCGTTAAGGTTTCCTACTTCTATTTCATCCGACATTCCCTTAGCCGTTTCTTTATTGGCAACATATTGCTCCTACAATTGGTTTATATCAACATTAAGGTCCAGTGGGCTATGGGGCTGCACATGTTCACTCATATTGGCCAAAATTTGGGCCAATTGGTCTTCTTGCAAAGGGCTTTGTGGTGAACTTGGAGTGGTGTTTTTGGGAGGCTCTTCTCCTTCTCTTTCACTATTGTGATTATTTTTATCCTCTTTACAGGTTTGGTAACTACCTTCTTCCTCATCAGAGTAGCGAATTTCTCCCTCTACACTAGTATGAGAACTTCCTTCTTCTTCCTCAATTTCCTCTTCTTCATCATTTCCTTCTCCTACTCTACTTTGTTTCTCACCACTGGTGTTGTGGCTTTGTTCCTCACCACTGATGTGGTGGCTCATTTCTTCTTCATCCTCATTAGTACAGGGACTCCCTTCTTCCAATTGTGGGGGATGTTCATCCTCTGAGCTAGGAAATTCCAAGGGCTGGCTACTGCTACCTAGAAGGCTTTTTATCATTCCCCTACTTGTTTTTGAACGGGAGTATTGCCTACGTTTTGGTGGCTCTACTACCAAGCTAGCCATTCTCTTTCGTTTTGGGGTAGGTAAGCTAATCCTCCATCAATCGAAAATATCAATTCTTCCCAACTGGTCTATTGTTGGGAAAGACTATAACTTACTATTAATCTAATTAAGCAATGGTGGATTACCACCATGTCTATGTGCCGAGCTTTTCTTATACTACGGGCAACATCATGCAGTAAGGAATTTAAAAATGCTGGTAAGTTTACAGTACATTTTTGCTTTAATACTTCCAATAACTTAAGGTGGCGAGGTCTTACAACATCTTTCCTTCCATTGCATGTTATATAGGCCTACACTACCTTTTCCAATTCTTTCCATGGTTCTCCCAATGATGTCGGCTGAAATCCTTTGCCTTTGATGACCAATGTCTATCCTTCTTCCTGGAAAACGTTCATGGATTCTTGAAGCCTAACCTTCTTATGAGTCCATACGGTTCCTTGCACTAGTAGACCAGACACCTCTCCAATTATTTCATCTGTTACTTCAATCTGTCTTCCTCTAACCATGGAGTATCCTTCTTGCAAATTCTATAAAAATTCGATAGCTACTATTTCATGAGTTTTTTGTTGCCTTGTGAGGTATGTAATCCATCCCAATTTTTCCATAATTTCTCATGCAGCATCAGAAACAATTAGCACTTGCGGCTTGCTACGAATTGTTTGACCTCCCATATTCTCTACACATTGTTACTTCTTTACAAACACATAGTAATGTAATGGAATAACACATAACGGTGGATTGGAATAATATCGTTAAGTTTTTGTTATTGCCTAGAATATAGGGATCTGATTTGTGTGCAGGTAAAAAATATATATATAGGGATTTG
Source organism: Pinus albicaulis (assembly GCA_034641835.2). Classification (NCBI taxonomy): domain Eukaryota; kingdom Viridiplantae; phylum Streptophyta; class Pinopsida; order Pinales; family Pinaceae; genus Pinus; species Pinus albicaulis. The sequence continues at coordinate 999,278,586 of CM076574.1, forward strand.
ATCTGCATGCGGTGATTAAGAGGCATCCGCGCCCCCCATGGAGGATGATAGCTCATCCTCAACCATCAAATAAGAGAGGAAAGTATTGCACAATAGTTGTACAGAAGGAAAAATCATGCATACTTATGATACAATCAATCAAATTATTGCATTACTGAAATTGATGTGTGTGATTAAATCATAAATAGATATAGAAAGGTTTGTAATGATTTAAAGATAAGGTAAAGGAACAGCTGATGTGAACACAAGTACTAATGCTTTTGTTACCCACTCAAAATAATGTGATCGATTTATGATGAATTTCATGTATAATAAGTTCAAAACCAAGGGTTTAGGAATCATACTTTCATTTGATATTTAGATAGAGATATAGGAAAAATGGTTTAACATTACAATTGATTTGTAAAAATTTGACTCCAATACCATCAGCAGAGCTTTGTTGCTCACAAGTGTCCATAACCTTGACAAAGTTGCTTTCTCACCCCTGGAACCATTTTCCTTTATTTGTGCCTAGGGAAGTGCTCTTTGATGTCATAATGGAGGCCATTCTACAGGCTTGGGAACCAGATAAATCACAATGCCATTCACTGGAAAGAAGTGAAAAGTGGGCAGGCCAACTCGTGATAAGACCTCATGTTCCAAGGACATTTTAGTTTTTTTTTTCAATTGTCCATTGGACCATATCCCTGGTGTGGTGGCCATGATGGGAATGCCACTTCACTTCACTGCTTCCTTATGATGATGGTAGGCTATCTCTTGATGAGAACCCCTATCCTCCATCTGCCATACCATAGAATTGTTAGTGATATATATAGATATTTTTTATTCCTTTTCATATAGCACTTTCCTACTTATATATAAAGGATGGCTCAACACTCCTTAAGAGTAGGGATGGTGGAAGAAGTCTAAACATCTCAATAGAAAAGAATATGCCCTTATTCTTACTCAATAAGTAAAAATCAAAGAAAGTTATAAAGATTTGGGTAAGAACCAACATGATAAATATAATCGACCATATTAATTTTAGTGATAGTAAGACAACAAAGTAATATTGGTGGTTATGTCCTTTTTCCTTTTTCTTATCATTGCAACATAATTTCTTAAAAAAATGACAATTTCTTTTGATTTTCTGATTCCAGTAGGCTTTGATTTGTGTGATCTTGTATAAATAGTATGTTTCCCTTTAGAAGAGTCATTAGAAATCCTCAAAATTCTGTTCTAAAACAAGAAAAAAAATATACTCAAAAAGTGTTGTTCCTTTGGAAAGGAATAGCAGAAACAATCTGCGGAAATATTTTTCCTTTGGAAAGGAACAACAAAAACAATCCACGAAACTATTTTTCCTTTCAAAAGGAATGGCAAAAAGAATCTACGAAACTTTTGTTCCTTTCGAACGAAACAAAAAAAACAATCTGCAAAACAACAAAAATAAACAACACAACTATTGTTCCTTTCAAAATGAACAACAAAAACACTCACAGCAAAGTTGTTGTTCCTCTCGAAAGGAACAGTGAAAATTCACAATATTTGAAATAAAAAGAGTTTGAAGAAACATAATTCCACACAAAAAAACAAGCAAAGTAAATGAAGAATATTTATGTACAAATTTCAAAGGAAAGAAATGCTTTAATGAATGGGTGCCAAGGAGGAGTTATCCCCTTCAACAAGAATTTGCATGGTAGAAACTTCCCGTAATTGTTGGTAGAGGGATTCTTGAGTAAACAATTTATGGTAAAGTCGGACTCAATGATCGTTTAATTTGAAGGAATGTCTAGATCCATCAATGGTGGTTAATGTAATGGTGCCATTATCATGCACTTTTTGTATCTCATAAGGTCCAAGCCATCGTGTCTGGAGTTTCCCCAGAAAATCTTGAAACCTAGAGTCATATAGGAGTGCCCAATCTCCTTCGTGGAAATTTTTTTCTTTGATGAGGGCGTCGTGCCATTTTTCTCTCTGTTGTTGAATTAACGCAGTGTGCTGAAGAGCAGAGAGCCTAATTTCATCTAACTCATTGATTTGTTGTAATATTTTGGCCTGAGCTTCATTTAAATCTAGACCCACCTTCTAGGTTTTTCTTAATGTCTGAATTTCAAACTCTATTGGAAAGATGGGCTCTTTTCCAAATACCAATTGATATGGTGAATACCCCGTAGTACTTCTCCATATTTTTCAGTACACCCACAAGGATTCTGGAATTCTATAGGCCCAGTAATGTCTGTGTGAGGCAACTATTTTTGTCAATATAGATTTGATCACTTTATTTGTGCTCTCTACCTCGCCATTTTCCTATGGGTGGTATGGGGTTGTAATCTTGTGCTGAATGTGGTAGTTCTATAATGTTTCAGTGAGTTTATTACCTACAAACTGCAGTCCTCTATCTGTGATTATGTTCCTTGGGAGGCCATATTGCACAAAGATTTGGAAAAGGAATTGTATTACAGAGTCCTCTATAGCTTTCGAAAGTGCCTCTGCTTCAACCCATTTAGTGACATACTCAGTTGCAACTAGGATGTATGTTCTTTGGTTTGATGGGGGGTTAATGGGGCCAAAAAAATCAAGCACCCATCGTTAAAATGGTTCAATTTCTAGTTATGGGTTCGAAGGCATTTCGTCGGACTATCCAGGGCGACCCACCCTTTGGTAGTTATCACAGGCCTGCACAAATTTTTTAGCATATTTAAAAATTCTAGGCAAATAGTAGCCTGTCTATAAAACCTTATGGGCGGTTCTACGATCTGCATAATGTCTGCCACATGGCCCATTATGTCATTCTTTCAGAATATAAAATACTTCGTCCTCCCGGACGCATCTCCCGATCTGCATATCTGACCGTATATGAAACAGGTAACCCCCAATCTAAGAGAATCGGGTACTACGCTATATTATCGGCTTTCGTTCATTAAGGGTTAGATGTTTAGGTAATTTACCTATTGCCAAATAATTTTCTATATCGGTATACCATGGGGTTCTAACAGTAACAACGAACAAATGTTCATCTGGGAAGTGATCTTGGACTGCTACTGCATCTGTTGGCTTTGGCATTCATGATAGGAAATTAGCTACAGGGTTCTCTTTTCTAGGTCGATCTTTGATTGTAATATCAAATTCCTGCAATAAAATCAACCATCTTGTCACCCTTCGATTTGTAACAGGTTTATTCTCTAAAAATTTAATGGTAGAGTGATCAGTATATAAAACTACAGGATACCCAGCTATATAATGTCTAAACTTATTTACAGCATGTACTACAGCTAAAAATTCCTTCTTGGTCACAGTATAGTTTAGTTCAGCAGGAGATAGATTTTTGCTGATATAATAGACTTGAAATGGTTTTTTAACCTCTTCCTGCCCAAGCACTGCTCCAATCGTTGTGTCTTAGGCATCAGATGAAATTTGGAATGAAAAATTCCAATTTGGGCCCCTCAACAATGGGGCTGTTGATACAAGCTTTTTCAGATCCTTGAAATCATTGTCACATTTATCTGTCCAAATAAAATCAACATTTCATTTTAGTGCATATAAAGGTGCAGTTATTCGAGAATAATGTTCTATAAATCTCCTATAATAACCAAAAAATCCAAGAAAGCTATGTACCTCTGTTTCTGTGGTGGGTGTAGGTATTAACAAAATTATCTGAATTTTGGGTGGATCCACCTAAATTCCAGCTACTGAAATATAATTTCCTAAGATAAGTCCTTCAGTCATCATCATATGACACTTTTCATGGCTTCAACAAAGCCTACTGTCAATAAATCTTTGCAACACTTTTTCTAAATTTTCTAATGCTAGCTCAAAATCATCTCTGTAAGGTGTGAAGTCATCCATATATACTTCGAGCCCTTCATTTATTAAATCTGAAAAGATGCTGAGAATGGCCCTTTGAAATGTAGCAGGGGAATTGCATAGGCCAAAGGGTAATACTCAGTAGGCAAATGTCCCCCAAGGACAGGTAAAAGTAGTTTTGTCTTGGTCCTCAGGGGCAATTTGGATTTGATTGTACCCACTGAAGCCATCGAGGAAAGAAAATAATTTCTTTCCTGCTAATGTATCTAATACCTGGTCAATGAAAGGAAAGGGAAAGTGGTATTTCTGGGTTTCTTTGTTGAGTTCTCAGTAATCTACGCATATTCTCCACTTCTCGTTCTTCTTTCGTACCACAACCAATGGAGAGACCCACTTGCTATCAGATATTGGGTAAATGAAATTAACATCCCACAGTTTTTGTAATTCAGCTTTCACAATATCTTTAAGGTGAGGGTTTAGTCTTCGTTAGGGTTGGTGAATGGGTTTCGCATCCTTTTCAGTATAGATGTGGTGTTGACATAACTGGGGATCAATTCCCTTCATGTATGGATAATCCCATGCAAAGGCTACTTTATATTTTTGTAGTAATTGGACCGTCTTCTTTTCTTTTTCAGCAGTTAGATTTTTGTTAATGTTTAAATTTTTTCCTCGTTCAATTTCTACAATCTTACTATTGTACACAGAAGTAGTGGGTATTATTTGATCAAGAATTTCTTTCAGAGGATCTTCTTTTTCTTTATTATCAAATGCTTCCTTGATCATGTGACATTGTAGATGGGATTTGATTTGTGGTTTCTTAATAAAAATATTAATGATATCATCCTCTGTTTGATCTTTAAAATCAAGGGCATCTTCTATGGTTAGAGGTGATCTCATATTTTCCATAAGATATGATATAGGTTTCTTCCTTGTTTTGATTATTGATAGGCTTGGTTGGGCTGGGGGATATAAGGCTAAATTCTTGACATAGTCTCCCCTTGTTATTGTCATGTTGCCTTGTCGGCAGCTAATATAAGCATCGGTAGTTGCCAGCCAAGGTCTACCTAGAATTAACAGGTGTCCATCTAGCCAGTTCTTTGGGTTGATAACCAGGAAGTCAATGGGGTATTCCCAGGAATCTACAAATACCATTACATCTTGTAGTGTACCTTTTGGTTTGACTACCGATCGGTCAGCCAATTCTAATAAGGTTGTTGTTGGTTCTAATGATGTAATGCCAAGTTTTTGATAGGTGGTGGTTGTTAGGATATTTATTGCAGCTCCCAAATCAACTAAGGCATTTGGGAATAATTTCCCATTGATTTGCACTGTCATTATAGGATTTCTCGGGTCTTCATATTTTACAGTTGTTTCCATTCCTGATAATAAGTGAGATAGAGTATCGACTATTTGGACAGTTGGGTTGGTTGTTGTTCTCCTCTTTGGGTTCTTTATACATAGTTCCTTAATGGTTTTTGCATAAATAGGGATGTATTGGATAGCCTGGAGGAGAGGGATTTTTATACACAATTTTTTTAATTCTCCCAGAAGATCAAAATCTAGATATTCTAATGGACAAGGTATGATTAATCGTTCCTGGAATGGTGGAGAAGAGGTGGTTGCTTGTTGTGGAGTTTGATGTTAATTTTGTTGTTGAACCACCTTCTCTTTTTGCAATGTTTTTTCTACAGGAAACGGATCTTCAGTGTGAACATTTTTTTCTCCCTCTGTTTCTACTATATTCCCAGACCTCAATTGAAGGTCATTACACTCCCTCAGTTCGGTTTCTAATTATGGTGGTTTCATTATTTGGACAGACTAAACTGGCCTATTATTTGGGTTTGGGTTGGGATGGGCTGCGAGTTGTGGTCTTAAATTAGTCTGGGGGTTTTGTGGTAATGTATAGGGAGCTAGCAGTGTAGGTAGAGAGAGGGGAATTTTTCTAGCTGGCTGATTTGTAGGTCTTTTCCAATTTGACTGCCAGGCTTGACTCTGCGAAGTAGAGGGGGACCATTGTGTTGGATAAGCATTGTTTTTCCAAAACGATGGGAAGAAAGGAAAATTTGGCCAATTAGTTTGGCTTGTTTTATTTGGCCATGATGATATAGGAAATGGATTTTGTGACCAATTGGGGAAAGGTGGTTGATTTTCCCACATTCCATTATATTGCTGAACATTATATTGAGGAGGCTGAAAAGAAGAAAATGGATCAGTTGGCATACCTGATTGTCGTGGTTGCCATTGTTAGCGCTGATTAAGTAAGCACACCACCTTCGATTCTTCTTCTACCTCTTCATAGACTACTTTTAACCTAGAAAGTGAGGGACATCCTTCTGTGGGGTGGTATTTCATGCAAATGTCACAAAATTTGATTATATCTAGCGAGCACTCTTTGTGGCTGTGTTTCTTCCTACATCTAAGAAAGAATATTGCTGAATTTTTTTCTGCTTATGCTTGCTTTTGTTTGGCTTGCATAATGTCAAGCTGCGTTGTTCGAGTCCCTAGAATATCTATTTTAAAATCTTCCAGCATATTTCCAATCTTTGCACGAGTTACGCCTTCACTAGAGGTCTTATTATCCCTTGTGATCATGTCACATTTTGTTGATTTTAGCCTTGTATTGCCCATCAAACTCCTGATACACAAATCAATAATGTTAGAATATCTTTCCTGATATATATCACATTTTCCCATAATATTCAATGTGTTGACCCATTGATCTTTCATCCCCCTAATTAATGTAGCCTTCAACACATTATCAGGTAAGGGTAAAGATGCATAAGGAGATCTCTGGAGATTGTATTGAAACTGTTCCACATATTCTTCCAGAGTTTCATTGGGTATTGCTGTCATTTGAAATATTTCATCTTTTAGCTCCCGAGACCTACAATAATCCTGATATTTATTTAGAAACGTAGCTTTCATCTTATCCAGATCATTTATAACACCCCCACGTAGCCCCATAAACCATCGTGAGGCTTCTCCTTTTAATGTGGAAGGAAATAGTTTTAACTTTTGGGGATCGGTGGTATAGTAATACCCCTTGCATAATACATCGAATTCAAACAAAAATGCATCTAGATCTTCTGATGTCAAGCCATGAAATGTAGAAATATGTTGAAGATGAATGGATTTCATAGGTGCATTAACTGCAGTATCCACTATAGGATATTGCAATGTGGAAGTTTGCGGAGATGTTTGATGGTTCTAGTTTTGGTTCTAGGCCATTTGATCAAATATGTGCCAATATCCTTCTAGGATCTCAAGGGAATTCCTAGATTGACTAGGAGGAGTAGGAATGGCCTTGACAGTACTCCCTTGATCCGGAATAATAAGTATTCCTTGCTGGCCTACTGTCTGGGGAGATTCAGGTCCTTGGTTTTGAATGAGGTTGACAGAACTTCCCTTATATGGGCTACTCATTGTTTGGACTATTTCAAGAGGAGATTTTAGTTCTTTTGTTTCTCTTATTTCACCTTCTCCTTCGTGGAGTTTACTAGAGTTTCCTTCTTGAGGAGAAATTAGGAAGGGATTATCAATTTCTTGGGAATCTTACTCAATTCCTTCTGTTTGACTATGTATCTCAGCAAAGGCTAGAGATGGTGACTTTGTGGCTTGAAGAGAACTAGTAGGCTATCTAGAGATAACATTACTAGGTCCTATTGATGGCTGAGATTTAGTCTTCTTAAGGATTTCATCAATGAAAGTTGTTTGCCCAAGGGTCACCGGTCCCTTAGGTTTTTCGGGTTTAGGAGGAATTTTGTTTTGTTAGTTTCTTTATTCATTCAAGAAAACAAGCTTTCATTCCTACCTAAAGAAAGATGTTTACCCAATTCTGCTATGAAGCAAGCTGTGAGCAAGTATGTTCCTTTCTCGGTGCATAGGTTCTTACCTTCTGTCTTTAATACCCAATTCTTCCCAAAAAAAAAAAAAAAAAAAAAAACAAATGTGCATCACTCCTTCTAAATGGAATACACTCTCCCCGGCAACGACTCAAAAATGTTGAGGTATAAAAGGTATCTTTTTAACACCTATTTATCCTAGATTAATTATCAATCCGAGAACGACTTTTTGCTTCAGGAGTGTACTCTATTTAAGGCTGCAATTGAGCTAAGAGTAATTCTGTGAGAGATGTAGTATAGTATTCTAAATACAAGAGTAAACAGATGCTTGAAAATAAATCTAATTACAATAACATAAATTCAAATACTCTGAAACTTAACTATTCACACTGCAAAACATCAATCAAGGATACAGTAGCAATAACTCATTCCTTTAGAAATTGATGCAATCGAAATCACACTGGAACAAGGATATCAATCAGGGAACTTGGAAGCAATAACCAATGTTCTATATAGTTGACAATCCTACTCTTTAAGAAATCAAATTGAAATCGAAATTGAACTAACTAATGTTGAAAATAAACTACGAAGAACTTCTTTTAAAAGCAAGAATTGGAAAAGAACAACAATATGTAATTGAATATCTATGTGCATACACAACAAACTATAAATAAACCACCTTTCTGCAATCTAAAACTAACGAATTAGAAATGAACAGCACACTGGAATTGAACAACAATTACTAACTAATGAATCTGAACAACAGACATGAACTTAACGAAATCAAATAGCAAATCTGATTAAACACCAACCTTGTCGACAAAAAACATTATTAAGTAACAATCGAAATGAACAACACTCCAGTGGAACAGCAAACAAAGTTAAATATGGAACAACAAAGCCTTATAAGTGATAACAAGATGAATAATACAGGAATCACGATCCTTGTTGAAATGGAACAACAATACAATCCATTAGCGCACATAGCAATACCAATAAGAAATTCAACAGTAATTAAGTAACTCTGCAATCATAATGAAAGCAAACAAAATTAGCACACAACAATAATTAAAGGATAGAAATACAAATAGTAGAATGATTTTACCAGGCCTAGGCCCTTAGCACCAGTGAAACACTGCTGGGTTACTTCAGAGTTTGAGAGACGAAATAAAAATGTGTCTTTGTATTAATTGAACATAAAAGTGTTTACAGTGACCTCTCTTTGATCACGGGAGTCAATAAAGTGCATAATTACAAAAGGAATGTTTTAACCAAATGGTTCCACTCCAATCTCTAAAGGCGTTTCCTTATATAACAAACTCGATGGACAAGACAAGGAATGAGATAAGTTTTGAACAAATATCCCTCAGGATCAAAGGATCTTGATGGATTCACTTCCCTTCTTTCTTTAACTATCACTTAATTTCCTTTGACTGAAGCCGAGTTGTCCCCTGCCTTCTCTTAGCAATGCGTTCAAATTTTCTTCTCTTTGGCAGGATTTGGTCTATTGCTGGAGGAACAACAGTTACTATTGCCTTAACCCCGTCTCTGGTATAGTTTTTCACCTCACTTGATTCCTGTTTTTAGCAATAAAATGTATTTTTTAGTTACATTTTACAATAAACATGTCTTTGCAATTCTACCATAATTCTGTAATAAGTCACCTTTCTAAAGTAAGAAGAATTATGTTTAAAGTAGAAGAATGAGAAAACACACAGTGAATTCATACCTTTTCCAATGCTCAATAGAAGTGTGCTATGGTGTTGATCAAATTGACTAACATATAGATTATTGTTTATCACATTCGAAAACTCAGCTCAAAACTGCGTATTTTCCATCAGATTCAAAGGTAGTGTTATGAAATTTTATATTTTCTGATTCGCTACTTTACATACCTCTATAAATTAATAAGGTGGACCACAAATAAAATATGAAAACCACACCATATTTTCACAAGGTGTGAGCCAATATTTGTTGTAAGGAGTGCGATTAGATAAGGTGTGCAAGTATTTTATCAAAGCACATGAACAAGGTGTGGTGTGTGTAAAGAAATTGGTGTTGCATACCTACAAGAACTTTTGTCATTTTTGTTATTCAATTTTTATGTGGGGATCATCTACTTGGTCAAGAGAAAAAAAGACATATTAAAATAATCCAATTGAAAATATTGATCTCATTCCTTCTACCTAGAGGGTGAAAACCATATTGTGGCTCCATGGTAAGTACCTACAAAAGAGATGAAAAACTCAATAACAAGTATGCCCATGTTTTCTTCGCTCAACAAAGAATTTGAGAAGGTTCTCAAATACATTTCAAAAAGAAGAAAATTTTATCTGTATACTGGTCGAGGACCTTCATATAAAATTTTTCATTTGGGACATATCGTGCTTGTTAAGCATTACCAGAAACATTGTAAGCGACATAAACATGTTCACTATCACTAGCAACATTCATCACACTTAATATCCAATATTGTATTACAAGTCTTCTCCAATATAAAATACAAATGACAGGTCAACCATGTCTTGGTTGACCTGAATGATATAATTTAGCTCAAAACTTTTTTATAAATAAGAGGGTTTTTCTATTCATTCTTGGCCATAATCATTATGATCTTCGTCATATCATATCATAACATTCAAGCTCCAATTTGAGTTCCATATTTCTTTTGGGTTTTCTACATATTGAGAGAGAGAAATAGATCGTTGAAGTAGAAGGACATAAAAAGGACACATCCCACAGAGGGGGATTTACATAAACATGTTCTAAATATTCGTCATGAGGTGTTTCAATAAATTTATTATTCATTTGAAGTCCTCCACTAGGCTATTTATATTTCATTTACTACTTCTCTATGTTTGGGACTTACATCAGATACTATATTTCAAGGTTTTCTCATGTTTTATTGTAGGTATGAAGCATAGAGGAAGTCGTTTTCTATTGTTAGGGTTGCATGTCAACAAGAACCTTAGTGAAACATTTTTGGTACACATCATAATAATTTTAATACTAACAAATGACAAATATGATGGTGTAGTAATTTATAACCTTGGTGACTATTGTTTCAAATATATTCAGTGTTTTTCCATTATTTTTAGTCGTCTTAGTCTCTATTTTTTATCTCCTTTATTTTTTGGAAAAATTTCTATTTCTGTTGGGGTGCGAAAATAAATAGAAGGTTTCACTTGCTAGCCCAATAAATATACCATAAAACACTTTTCTTCCCAAAAATTGTGAGACCACATTTTTCATGTTGGTTTCCACAATCTGTCATTTTTTAGATTTTTGCAGTTTGGAAATACAGTTGCATGTGTGCTAGGAAGGGTTCTTGTTAGTTGTTAAGCCATATATATCCCTATATCCTCTTACTATTTTCTTGTTGAAAAAATAAAATCCCTCGTATGCTTTATAGTAGACTTCCACCATTTAGGAAGAGAATTGTTGAGCTAAGGAGTCTACTGTGCATCATTTTAGACCAATATTTTTTAGGGTTCTTTCCACTTTTTTCTAGCCCTTTTCGACATCTTTATTCACCACTTTACTCTCTTTATATTTTGATTTTTCCTTTTCCCCTTCAAATCTCCTAGTGTATCATAGTTTTTGGAGCTTCTTGCATCTCCTTTTCGAACATTTACCACTATTGTTTGTTAGCTTTTTTCCCCATTTTTAGAAGATTTCTTCCTTTAGGTCCAAGTAATTTCTTCAGTGGGGTTTTATATGCTTCATTTTACTGTTTATTTATTGCTCATTTTCAGTATTATTTACAGTTTATGAAATTTTATCTTAGGAGCATTGAAACCATCAAAAATGTCTGAACTCACTCACACACTTGACACACACTTGACACGTTTTCCACATAGACACCCTAAGCGAATGATATCTTGGTTAATGTGTCCAAGCCATGACTTAAAATACTACACCATAATAATTCAAACCATAGATTAATTTCACTTAGGCACCAGGGCCAAAACAATATTTGCGGTTAGGTGGAGGATTAGTGGTATAGGCTTCCAATAACATCCATTTATAACTTATAGTGAGACGTAGAAAGTTGACATATTACAGAACTTAAAATCCTTGATCATCCCACAATCCAAAGTGAGAGTGTGTAAAAAATGCGATTTAGACGGGTTTCCTAGATCATGGTGCAAGTGGTTCTCCTTGATGTTACCCACCTCATGGTAGTGAATTTTGTGTTGTGGTTGATCACCAAGAAGCTCAACACTGGACCACCATCATGGGAGAAAGGTCCAATCTTCGGAAAAAATCCTATAAGGCTATTTTTGGGAAAGAAATTGGTACTCTACCCCACCTTTCTCTAGACAACTCTAGTTGTGGGGATCAGATTTCGTCAAGTATGAACTCTCCTCAAAGGCCATCTGAAACAATAGACCTAAGATGTGTTTCAGGATTTAGATCACCATTAGGATAGAGGTCATTTTTTATTTTATAGGATGTGTTTATTTGAATTAGAGTACCATATTAATATAGTTAGTTTAAACTTCGCACCACTGGACTAGGTGTTTGGTTGTTTTTTTTAAACATCTTCTCCTATCATCACCCTTTAGCCTCTTGATTCATATTTTTTATTAACAAAATTTCACCCCGTAGGAATTTCTCATAGAGACTTCATGGCCTTCACCCCTAATATCCTTTAGGACATCTTACTCCCTCTTGTCGATTTTAAACCCATCCTCCTATTCCTTAATTGAGTCCCCATACTAACTCTAGTTCTTCTGATTCTTCCAATTCTTCCTCTAATTTCATATCTTCCCAACACCATACTACCACCATGTCACACACCAATTTTAGTAGTGGAAATGTATTTAGTAACCAAGGTAACCTTACAGTCAAAACCTATACTAGTATGGACACTAAACCTCCCTTGCTTCCTTATGGCTAGAGTGAGCCTCCCTAATTTCAACCAACTCATAAATGATTGTCTTCTACATGACCACAATTAGCATCCTATTACTACAAAATTTACTTCTTACATCCCGAAGTTTGAAGGTAACCCTAGTGAAAACACCAAAAATCATGTTCTCTCTTTTTATGCGTGGTGTACATCAAATTACATTAGCAAAGACTCCATTTGTCTTTGCCTCTTCCAATGCACCCTTACTGGAGTTGATTCCAAATGGTATGTGGATCAATTTCATTCCTCCCATTCTTGCTTCATGACACTTACCAAATTATTTCTTTCCTACATCTAGTTAGCTCTCCAATATAACCTAATTATCAAATTCTTGATTTTGGTCAAATATTTTATACCCACCTTTCTAACCATTTTAAAGAATGGCATAGAAGGAGGAGAATGTGCAGAGTGCCTGTGTTCAAATACCATGTATATATATTAGTTTCTTAGAACTCTTTTAGCCCCCATCGGTAAGCATGTCACCTGTCATTTCCCTAAGTATTAGGAATAAGCTCTCAATATATCCTTAAAATATGATCCAATCTAGAACAAGGCATGTTATGTTTAGAATATCCTTCCTTATATACAAGCAATAATTTTCCCTAACTCCCTCATATTTAGAATGTGGTATCCGATACCTTTCCTAACTCTAAGATTCCTGAGGTCCAACAAATTTCTATGGTTTAAGCAATGGAAAATGACATCGAGCATCAAGAATTAGTTTGCCAACTCTAAAGGATAACCTAATTTTGGCACAAAATCGAATGAAAGAATAAGAAAATCAACATCACAGTGAGAGAATTTTTGATTTAGGATATTGGGAACTTTTATGGCTACAACCATATAAACAAGTGTCCCTCAAGCAAGCTAATAAGGATAGTAAATTATCGCCAAAGTACTATGGTCCCTATAAGGTGCTGCAAAAAATTGGTAATATGACATACAAATTGGAGCTTCCGAATTCTTCTCAAGTGTACCTATTTTTCCATGTTTCATGCTTCAAAAAGGTTATAGGTGACAAAATTCTTGTTAAAATAATATTTCCAAAACTTGACAAGGAAGTAAAAATCATATTTGAGCCTCAAGAGGTCATAGAAACAAGAACTAGAAAACTACAAAATCGATCAACTTTACAATATCTGATCAAGTGGAAGAACTTACCTATTGAATATTCCACATAGGAGGCTGAGAATTTTAAACATAAGCATCCAGAGATACTCAACATTGAGGGCAATCATTTTTTGAAGGAGAGGGGCATGTTATGTCCCTATATTACTAGTGTTTTCCCTTACTATTGTTAGTGTAGACCCCTTGTTGTTATTTTTGTACCCCTCTAGTCCCAACATTTTTATTATTGAAGACCATAAAATCCAACTATTGTTATTTTTTTACCCTTACATTATTATGGTTAGGTTGGATAGGATTATATTATGACCCCATGGACACCTATATATAGAAAGGATGTTTTTACATTTGTATCATCTAGGTATTTTTCATTTATGTAATGTAAAGGAGGTTTCCCCCTTGAAGAGGCTGATTTCTAAGGCATTGCACTATCTTTTATTATATTTTGTTAGATGGTTTCATAACATAAACTGGTGACGAGAACAAAATAAATTTTAATCATGATCTCATATACACTAACACTTGATTGAATACCAACCATATTCCAAATATCAATATGAGGAATTTTTATGGCAAGGATTTGGTTACATGGGTACAACAGATGGAGAAATATTTTGATCTCCATAATGTGCAACACACAAAAAAGGTATGTGTTGCAAATATATATTTAGAATGCAATCAATTTGTATTGTATCAATGGATTTTTTATCGTAAACCACCTGTCACTTGCTCAATTTTTATGGATGAAATGATAACACATTATGAGGATACAAGAAAAAACACCTTCTTTAGGAAACTGATAAATCTCAAGCCAAAGGGTTCAACGGTGGAGTAAATTTAGGACTTCCAAAAATTGAATAAAAGAGTAAATGATATTTTATATGGTCATAGGATTGATGTACTGAGATGTAATTTAAAAGATAAAATCCAACATGAGGTTCCCTATGGTAACTCGATTCATTGGAGAAGACGTTTGGGTTGGAAAGAAAAATTGAAAGAAAAATTATGGATACAAGGAAACCTACTACTCACATCTATAAATATGGAATTGTTTCTACTCCTAGCCTTCCAAAACCTACAAGTTTGACACCATAACAGTTAGAAGAGAAAATAGCGAAAGGGTGTTGTTATAGTTATGATATAAAATACACCAAAGCTCAAAAATGTGTTGAGAATAGATTATTTTACATCGATAAGGAAGAAAAGGAACATAAAACTTCAAAAAAAGAGGATATACACCAGGAAAAAACCCTAGAGAAAGAAGAAATAAATTTGACGATATCTTGTAATGAATTAGTAGGGATTACCACTACTGAGACTCTCATGATAGAAGGACATATCTAGAAGAAAAATGTAATAGTGTTGATTTATTTGGGTAGTCCCATTAATGGTACTCATTGTAATATAGCCAAGGAATTAAATTACTTCCTACATTCAGCAACAAAGTGTCCAGTGATGGTTGTAAATGGAGGAACTATAAATTTATCTAGAAATTTCCATAATGTTAAGCTATACATGGTGGAATATATATTGAATATTCCAATGCTTTCCATTCCAATATGTGGTCACATGGTTATAATAAGAGTCCAATGGATACGATCTTTGGGTACGATAGCTTTTAGTTCTCAAGAAATTTTCTTGAATTGTTTTTTAGAAGGAAAGGAATTTGAATTAAGGGGTATCACATGGAAACCAAGAAAGATAATCAACTCTAATGGCATGAAAAACCTTCTAAGAAAATAGAACAAGGGAATAATTGCACGACTATTCTCAGTAGAGGTTCAAACATCGAAATCATTTATTTCTCCATATCTCCAAAAAGTCTCAGAAAAATATTCCAAGTTATTTGAGGCGCCCAATGGCCTCCCACCTATTCGTGATCATGATCATGCTATTAATTTGATTCTAGTAAATATTCCTCCAAACATTAGGCCTTACATATATCCCTATCCACAAAAGAGTGGAATTGAACGTATGGTTGTAGAAATGTTATAGGTCGGTTTAATTCAACCTAGTCAAAGCTATTTCTATGCTTCAATGGTATTGGTGCACAAGTAGGATGGATAGTGGCACATGTTTTCGGATTATAGGGAGCTCAAAAAGCTCACTATTAAAGGTAAATTTCTGATTCCTGTCATTAATGAATTATTGGATGAATTACGTGGATAAATTTACTTCACCAAGTTGTATGTTCATTCAAAATAGCAAGAAATTAGAGTGAAAATAGAAGACATTCTAAAGAAAACATTTAGAACTCGTAATGGTCATTATGATTTTTTGGTCATGCCTTTTGGCCTTACCAATGCACCTTCTAGAATCTAAGTTTTGATGAATTCCATTTTCAAACCCCTCCTTGGAAAGTTTGTGTTAGTATTTTTTAATGATTACTAATCTACAACAAATCATGGAAGGATCATGTTGAAAATGTTGACAGGGTGCTCAAACTATTAGAGGAGAAACAATTATAGGCAAAAACCTCCAAATTTTTATTTTGAGTACATGAGGTGGAATATATTGGTAATATTATATCACATGAGTGTGTTAAGGTAGACCTTAACAAAATTAATGCCATTAACTAATGGAAAATCCCCACAACCATAAAGCATATGCAAGGATTCTTGGGTTGACAGGTTATTATCACAATCTTATCAAGGATTACAGGAGAATAACAACACCTTTAACAACATTACTAAAGAATTATGGAGTGGAAGTTTTGCAGATTGTCATCGTGTACTGCACCTCTGGGAAAATGATAGTAATAATGCTAATTCTATAGAATTAAGAGTTGAATTTTTTGACCTTAATACTCAATTTCTAGAGAAATACCTTTCTCTCCATGATAATTATCCCATAGCGACTGCTATTGCGGCTGTTGACTATTCCCAAACAGTTATTGTTCCAGCACAATCCATTGGCATAGATGATGGAGAGGGAAATATATGCCCCATTTTTCAATACGTTGTCTAGCGAAAATGAAGCAAAACAATTGCCTTAAAATCACTTCATATTAATAATATTGAAATATTTCGAAACGAAAGATATTGAAATACTAATAATTCATTTAGTTTTCAAATTTATTTCTAACTCATATTTATTTACATGTCATTTTCATATTTTCATTGATAAACCTCTCTTTATTGGAAAGTGAATACAAATTATGTATTTTCAAAATTTAATATAAACTAATATTATTATTAGTCTCTTAGATGAGCACAAATAAAGAATCAATGTCTATCAGTAGCGTTGAGGTTGAATAAACTGAAGCCTGTGAAGTAATCAAAGAAGTTGTTTGTTTAAGGAATACGTTGTCTGACCTATTTGAAGGACCAATGGAGCCTATAGTGATACATTGTGACAACACAAAGTATCATAATATTGTATTAATACCTGCGGTTTCATGGAAACACAGAGAATATAAATAACAAGTATCACTACATTCAAATGGTGATGAGGATTTTGTTTTGGAGCTATGATATATCTCCACTAATGAAAATGTAGTTTATATATTTCGAAAATATCTTCATAATAAGAAGCCTCTGTAATTGAGAGACTATCCTGGATTGGTTGACATATCCTCCCTAGTTGAGAGGGAGATATATTATACTCTTTGAGGATGAGGTAACCATCTCGCATATTATACTCTTTGACGATGAGGTAGGGAATCCAAGATAAGAGTAGTCATAAATTATTGATATTATTTAAGGATTTTCAATACTAGATAATAACTGTATTGGAAGGATGTACCCTATGAACAATCGAGTGGGGTATGTGCCTTGAAAAACAATGATGATGGTTTTTATGAGTCATTGGTATCACCAACATTGTGTTATGATATTTTGGAGAGAGAGAGTTGTTCGTTAAGGCCTTGCTATGTGAAAATGTTGTTTGGTATGATGATAATATAGATGGCTTACATGTATGACTCTTGTTATGAGATCTTCTTTGATTGAGAATGTCCACGTGCCATTTATCAATACCTCCCATGTTATGATGGAGTGTTGAAAAAATGTGTAAGTAGGTTCAACCTTTATAAATATGAAATGTGCTTTTGAGTATTGTATTATGTAAAATGGAAGAAAAAAAATATTGTTTTTAATTTTGTAGCATGGTTTCTTGTTGTCTTGTACAAACAACCCTCCCCATTTCAAATTTTTGTATTAATTTTTAAAATAAGAAATGGGTCCCCTTTCCTTTGAATAGTTATAGAATCGATAAAATGTTTTGAAAAAATAATTTTTTATAAAAGAATATATAAAAATTTCCTTAGCATCACTTATCATAGATTAAGAAATCCTTTTTGCACTCATGAAAATGTTTTAAGCAAATCCTATCCATCATAAAATAGAATCGAACCCCAACGAAAAACAATTTATTACTGAAAAATGAAAGACATAGAAGTGTTTATCGCATTTCTCATATTCAAAGTATAAAATAAAAACTGAAATGTGTTATCATTGAATCCAGATGCAATAAAGCAATCAGAAAAGCACATATCACATGAGCAAGAGTCGAAAACCTTTCCATTTCGAAAACTCCGACGCGATAAAACCGATTGCAATCGTAAATCAGTGATGTCAGACTACATCCTTATGCACCCTTTAAAATTTCTCCGATGCGATAAGTCAAATCGTGATCGCTCATCGCTAAAACACATGACTCATATCCAAAAGACACTCCTCTAAAACCTTGCGATGCGATATGACTATTTGAAAAGCGCGCTTCCCATAAATAAAAAACATGAAGTATTAAACATACACATGTTTTATCAAATAGAACATTTATAAAGAAAATATCATTGATTTGATATGATTTAAAAGTACCGCACACTCCATGCCAGCTCAGAAATAAGCACAATTGCAAATATGAAATGGAAATACTTAAGCCTAACCTTTGAGACTTCCGATTTCCGATATGTGATCATCGTTCATCAGAGATCGGAAAAGTTATGGTATTAAAACTATAAATGGGCCATTATGAATGTGCGATGAGATATCCCATAATGGCACTAAAATCTCACATTATACAAGGAAATCACTAAAAGATAATCATGGTTGAAATCCTTCGCAGATTTCATCTCTGATGGAATAATATTTCTTTAATCTATCATATTTATTATGATTAAAAGCCATTTCTCCTCTGCGCTTTGTATTCATTCTTAAAATAATTTTTCCATCATTCTTCTCATTTGTTTCATTGTGCAGACCTGAGAAACAACTACCAGTCGGGAAAATGTCTAAGAAATCCAAGAAAGCTAAGGTCATCGTCGTTCCAAAAGAGCAACCTGCTAAATTGGTATTAGTAACCAATACTACTTGTCTGGGTCTCAAAAAAACTTCATGGGAAGGATTTTACAATCTACTGGAGACAGAAGATCCAATTATAATTCAAGAAGAAGAAGCAACAACAGATTCAGATAAAAAATCAGAAATCACTCTAAAGGAACTGACAAGCTCCTATATTCACAAAATAGCAGCTCACGCGAATGTGTTCCAATATAATGACTTGGCGAGATGGGTGATAGAAAGTATAAATATAACAGATAGGACGTTCTTCACATTAGACGGAAGGATGTTCGGGTCTTTCAAAGCAGAAGACATCAAGAAGATGTATCACCTACCAAACCCTTAGAAAATCTACAATAAAGAATTTTTGGAAGACTTTACCAAACAAAATGAAGTGGATTTATATCCTACCAAATATTGAAGGCATTTTCCAGAAAAACACAGTCACGAATCTTCGGGTATGTACTCCATAGAATCCTTGGCATCTCCTTATTGCTATGCTGCAGCTATGATGTATAGATTATTTTCAACTGTCAACTCAGAAAAAAATTCTATTGAGATGGTATCTTTAATTGAAGCCACTTTTAATTCCTACATTATGGATTGCCCAACCATTTTATCTGATAAAATGGCAAGAAAAATCCTCGATTATAGGAGAAACAGGTATCTGACTACCCGGGTAATACCCCCATTTTATATGAGTGCTTATATTATTTATACCATATGTTTCAACTCTGAATTCGCTATTTTAGGTTGGAAGTGAACTCCTCAAAAGCCTACTCCTCTCCACATTTATCACAAATATCTGTGGAAATCCTATTACAAAGACCATATATAGAAAATTTTTCATGGGTTTATCTTGCCAGTCCACCAAGTTATATTCAACAAACCCACTCCAAGGTTATTCGACGAGGCCAGCATTGACCTAACCTCAATCGAAAGCTGATTTGGAGAGAAAAAATTCACCTATATCTGGCTATTCAGAAGCGTCACTGATCCCCATTTTCTACCCTTGTACACTCCCAATAAATTGTTAGCTCAAAGAATAGACTATCAAATAAAAAAGAAAGGGATGTCTAGAAACCTGACGAATTCAAAGAAGCAGATGTGGCCTACATTTCCCCTCCGATGTGGATCTCTTTCTCTACATGATTTTAAATATGTAGAGGAAGAAGACAAAAACATAAAAGAGCTCAGATTAGCTTCCATCCCCAAAAGACATTTGATCCAAATAAATTTTCCTATAGCTTTACATCTATGGTATAGGTCGCTAAATTTGAACATGAAGATGATGATTTTGATGATCTATTTGCCTCGGCCGAGGTATTTTCACAATTTAAACATCTAGTAAATTTAAAATTTGAAGCAAGTGACATGGAAAAGTTCATGCAGTTCAGGTTCAAGAGACTACTAACAATACCTCTTGATCAATTGAGAACTACTCCCGTACTACAACAGGAAGAAAACAGTGAAGAAGAGAACACCGAAATAGAGCAGGAAAAGAAGAATACATGAAATAAGGATGATACTCAAACTGAACAAGAAAATACAGGTGAAAAAGATGGTGATTCCTCTGACACCGATATACCTATTAATTCAAATATATTGAAAGAATGGGAGCAGTTTGATCAGCAAATCAAGGGCCAGAACGATTCCCAGAAAGTGGTTACAACACAATCGCCCACAACACAACAACCCATGGTAACCAGTGCTACAGTTGAAGGAGTAGTCGACAATACTAATACCCAAGATGTTGAGATCATCCCAGAAAATCCTTCTAAGGAAATTGTATTAAAGGTTGAAGATATACCTCCCTTGGATGTCTTTTACAATCCAAAGAATAGGGTTGTATTTATAAAACAAAGAAAGAAAAGTGAAATTGATCAGGGTCTATTTTCATCTCCTAAAGTTGAATTAATGAATGTTGTCTAGAAGGACTCTGAAGTTAATCCTTCAGAGGATTTAGCTAAATTATCTGAATATGCAGGGGCTTATACAACAGCGGAAATGGACAAAGCCTCCGAAGTCAAGTAATTGATAAAAGAAAAAGATAAAAAAAATAGCACTGCTGGAAGAAAAGGCAATAGTGGATCATAAAAAAAAATCACAGCTAGAACAATAACTAATTGAAGAAAGACAACAGAGTGAGTAGCTTAAAGAGAAACTAAATGTTGAGAAACAAAAGCTTGACTCACAATCTCTACACAAAGAACAACATTTGTCTCAAGAGATAAAAAAAATACAGGTAATGCTTCAACAGGAAAATATGGCCAAGGAAGAACATAGTCCCTTGTTACAAGCACAAATACAAAAATTTAAGGAGTATCCTAAACTTGATCAGTTAGAAATGGAAGCTCTTGAATTAAGTAAAGCATTGTCACAAGAGCTTGATATTTTATGTCATAAAATATCACTGGCTGACCCTCTATGTGTAATAGCTACATCGCTCATAGAAAAAGCAGTAAATACAATGGTTGAACTCGAGGATGTCCATGAGAAAATTTTGGGGTTCCTCACATGGCAAGACACAAACCAAGGCATAGCTACTAATTTTCCCAAGATCCAAGAATCACACAAGGAAATTTTGTTTGGAGAATGGGAAACATAGTTTATTAAGGAAGAATGAGCTACCTCCAGGGAAAGATTTGTAATGAATAATTTAGTGGAATTAATCAACGGCAAGTTGTATACAACCAACTTAATTTCTAATTGCATCCCAGGGAAACTCCAAAAATTCAAAGAATTAGAGAAACAATGGAAGCAAAATTTAGCCAGTAAAGGGCAACAGATCATTGCAATGCAAGGAATCACATGGGACACATTCTGGTTCTATTTGGTTAAACCACACAGCCAGCAAATGACTACAAAATGCCTCTCCAATGCCATCAGTTATATGATTCAAGAACTTTCGGATGCCACATACACTAGCTAGCTACATTCTCAATTGAGTCATCCTTCCGAAGTGAAAGAAATTTTATCAATTTGCCAGCTGCACATACCAGATGTGAAACACATACAATGAACCTGTTCTTATGGAGATCACAATTCTATTTTAATGAAATCAGATCTCTGATTCTCATGTTTTGACAGTTTCAACAACATTCAAGCAATGTTTTAGATAGTTTGTTTTAGTTTTACTATTATTTAAACCCATTTCATGTATTTAGAAAGGGGTCCTCAATTTGTATTAATTTTTGACTTGGGAAGCTACACTTTTGTGCTTCTAAATATATTATTTTTATTAATGGTGGATCAAGATTTTGCAATTTTATGAGGAAAT
Organism: Pinus albicaulis; assembly: GCA_034641835.2. Classification (NCBI taxonomy): domain Eukaryota; kingdom Viridiplantae; phylum Streptophyta; class Pinopsida; order Pinales; family Pinaceae; genus Pinus; species Pinus albicaulis. Next base: position 999,300,816 of record CM076574.1, read on the forward strand.
TATTTTCAAGAATTTGCACTTTTATTTTTCCTAGAAGTTGTTGTAGGTAAGAAAGTGGGATCAGAGTGTCACTTGCATTAGAATATTACAAATGTATCTAGTATTTTTATCGTTATCATGTTGTTTAATTTTCCTTATGCAATGAAAAATTCTCTTTGAAAATTGTTATTATTTACATATATATCCCTGCGAAACAATCCTTAGTTATATCATTTTTGAAAACTTAGAAGTGTTATCTTTTAAAATATATGTGAGCGATATAAATGAATGCGATATGCTATCATTGTTACTTTGTTTAATTTCTTAAATGAATTAATTCCTATATGTGAATGCATCTTTCTTTTAGACGAATAAGCCATCTATACGATTATTCATCTAATTGGAACAAATCCAAAATCGCATTTAGCATAGGATGCCCAGGTTAAGTAGAGTTATTTGTATTTATTAAGTTATAGATTAGATTAAATTATCATTTCCATTATCCATTATACAAATAGCCATGCATCAACCCATATATCATTGGCAAACTGGTCCCATATTATTTGGTCGTAACCACCATACCAAATGGAAAAAGAGTTGTACTAAGGTCTGGGCCGGGTGGTTTTCCCCAATGTTGAAGCTATGATTTTAGGGGCTTCAACATCATATGCTGTGAATGGAAAATAAATCCAAATCCATAGGCCATTCCAAGAGCAATTCAACCTTGTCATCTTCTTCAACTTCTCCTTCATCTCAAATTCCTAGGGAAGAAGTTGAAAAGAAAACTACTACACCCACTACCAAAACCTTAGTCATATCTGATGATTCATCTTTTGAATCTCCTAAGGTACAATCTCTAATTCATAAACTCCAAGGGTTTTCATTATCGAAAGAAGAGTCTGAGCTATCCCAAGGCAATGTGACTTCATAATACATTCCTTCCCAGCCACTTACTAGACTGCAGAGAAAAAATCTTGGTATTGCACCGACTGAACTTCCTTTGCTAAGTCAAAAAAGAGCTATAAAAACACCTCTAGAATCAGATAGTGAGACTCTTTCATCATCATAATCCACATCTTTCACACCATTACAAACTCAGTCATCTATTTCCAAACATCAATTGACAATCCAGAAGGGTATAGTTGTTTCAACAACATCTACTCAATTGCTTTCAACCACCACTTCACCTTCCTCTACTATTAGTGTAAATATGGCACAACCTCAAACAATAACATGGACCAATCCATGAGCTGTTACAATGCCTGCACCTTTTAGTCAATTACCAACTCATCCTAGGAAATGGTTACCAAAGTTTAGTCCTGATATTGACGTATTAGTTGAAGAACACATTAACAACTTTATGTTGTCCATAAAATTAAATGGAGTAACAAAAGAAGATGTGGTGGTAAAAATATTTCCATATACTTTGCAAGGAGTAGCAGGATCTTTGTATTTTTCATTATCATCACGATCCATTGATAGCTGGGATGTTTTTCAGGAACAATTTCTAACCAATTTCGGAGATGTTAGATCAATAGCAACTTTGATTAATGATCTCTCTAATTTGAAATTATAATCTAAGGAACCCATCAATGACTTCAACTCTCAATTTAACAAGTTATTGAATAAAATTCCTACAAAATCAAAGCCTAGTGAAGAAGTCCGAAGTGAATGGTATATATCCGCTTTGCCTTCAAATATAGCTATCTTTGTAGATAGAGCTTCTAAACCTACAGTAGCTGAAAACATGAAGGAAGAAATTTCTGTACAAAAACGTATCATTGCCTTGGAAAAAAAGAATGCTAGTGAGGAGAGAAAATCCAAAAAGGTTAGTTTCAAGGATCATTCAAAGAAGAGAGCGCCTAAAGATCCATATGATACGGAAGGATTAAAAAAAGTCCTAAAAACTATGTCCAATGAAATGGTTGAAATTAAAAGATAGGTAGCTAAAACTTCCACTAAAGGGCCCTTTAGGAACTTCAAAAGAAATCAGCCAACTGAACCTTAACCACCTAATACAATATATAATGCAGAGTCATATTTAGAGGAAGATGTAGATGAAGATACACTACTATAATCTGAAGAAAATGAAGAAGATGAAATAGTTGAATGCCGTGGGATGTGGGAATTTATTTTGTCTAACTCAGATAATGAAAATGAATAGGAAGCTCTCGCAGGGAACATAAGAATTAAGAATACAGTAGAACCTGTTCAAACATCCCCCAAAAAGAAAAATTCAACTCTTGCTACCAAAGATAAAGCTCCCATAAATAAAACTTCTCCTTTGCCTACCCAAAATAAATCATCATCTTCTAATCCTCCATCAACATCTAAAACACTAGTAGTGTCTGATTCTATGGATTATAACATTATAGAAGACATGAAGAATACCAGAGCAAATATTTCGTTGCATGAACTCAGCAAGCTCAAGTATCAACAAAAGCCATTGTTAAACGAGTTGAATGCAGTGCCTGCTTCTGCTCTTCCAACTAGTGTATTATCCAAGGCAGCCAAAAGATCAGGTAAGCCACCATCCGAGAAAGTAGATGCTACCAATCCTATTTTGATTAGAGAAAAATATAATTCACATACACCACCTTTTATCTTAACTTACGAGATCTATAATAGGAATTTACATAACTTCTTGATAGATTCACAGGCATCATCAAACATAATGCCAACCACAGTGTGCTCTAAATTAATCATTGAACCCCAAAAATCTGCAGTTCATATTGTCCAATTAGATCGAACTAAAGTGCAAGTTTTAGGAGAGATTAATTCAGTCACTATTAGTCTATTAGTTGATCCCAGAGTAATTCAGAGAATTGATATATTAGTTGCTGACATACTGAGTTTTATGGTTTAATTTTAAGCAAGGATTGCTCTGAAAAAATCTATGGTTATCTTTCTACTGATAGGTCTCACATGTTGCTTCCCTATAAAGGGAAGCCAAATCAAATTAAGATTGATTGGGAGAAACCCATGACCCACACAGAAACATATTTTGAACAAGAAAACCAACCTGTAGCTTTCAATAATAATATTCCTGGAAATTACTCAGTCAAATCATTCTTTGGAAATTTTAATGCCCAACAATCACCTTTCTCTGAAAATATCTTCACTTGACAAGTTGAAAACCTCTCACATACCAATACTTCAAGATGTGTTAATATTGCTGATTAATCTGTAAATAAATCTATAGATAAATATTTATTTTGTCTTTGTACTTTGATGGATCAAATTCCAATGATGGTGTAGGAGTAGGATGTATTTTAATTAGTCAAGGAGGGGAAAAAACTATGTTGTCATGCAGAATAAAATTTGAGTGTACAAATAACAATATAGAATATGAAGCTTTTATTCAAGGATTTTACAAAGCAAGAAGCTTAAATGTAAAACATATTAAGGTATATGGTGATTCTGAAATTGTCATCAGGCAAGTTGGGAATACTATTCATTTTCTTTGAAGTCATCTTAAACATTATCAAGCCCTTGTTCAAAATATTACAACTCACTTTCTAGCATTCAATATTTTCCCTATTCATAGATCTCAAAATGCAACATCTGATTTATTTGCTAATGTTTCTACTAAACTCCTTCCAACTGAGACTTTAGTCTAGATAGGTTTTTAGTTGAATTGATTTTTTGACCGTATGTCACTGACAATGTCACCAATTGGCGAGTTTTTAATCATGATGAAGACATCCTAAAATTCTTAACTTCGGAGAAATCTTATGATGATCAAATAGTTGATGAAAGTGATCATGATCTCCAAATAAAATAAAAAAATAGTGAAAATTTCATCCCAAAATTTGTGGTTAAGCCTGAAGATCTCTATGATAGATTCAAAAAGGTCACTAATGCCAAACTTCAAAGTTCTACTTTAAATTTTGAATTAGTAAACCTTGGCACTCAATCTAAACCACAAAATTTCAATCTAGGACTCGAGCTAACACCATAGGAAAGCTTTTCTTTCATCAAAATTCTAAACAAATACAAAAATGTTTTTTCTTGGAATTACGAAGATTTAAGGACTTATGATACTTGTATCATTTAGCATACAATTCCAATGATGTCCGATGAGAAACCAGTGCAAAAAAAGTTAAGGAAAATTCATCCCAACCTGGAAAGTCAAATTAAAATAGCTGGTTCTGAATTATTGTCTTTTCTTGATGGTTTTTCAGGATATAATCAGATATTGGTGCATCCATATGATAGACTGAAAACTACATTCATAACCAAATGGGGAACATATGCCTACCAAAAAATTCCTTTTGGTTTGATAAATGCCGAAGCTACTTTCCAAATAGCCATGGATATAGTTTTCAAAAATTTGATTAATAGGTCAGTTGTTGTCTATCTAGATGACATAACCGTCTTTTCAAAGAAAAGAGCCAACAATCTACATGATTTAAAACAGATCTTTTAACAATGTAGAAGGTATGGCATTTCTTTAAATCCAAAAAAATCATTCTTTGCTCTTAATGGAGGGAATCTCTTAGGATTTTTTCTATCTTAAGATGGCATATATATTTACCCTAATAGAATAAAAGATATTTTTGGTATCCCTTTGCCACATAATAATAAATCCATGCAGTCATTTTTAGGACAGATAAATTTTGTAAAAATATTTGTTCCCGATTTTTCTCTTGTAGTCTTGCCTTTACAAACTATGATTAAAAAAAAAATTGTTTTCAAATGTGGTCATAAAGAAAAGGAAGCCTTTGATTCAATCAAACGGACAATCATTAATGCTCCAGCATTGAATACTCCTATTTTTTCTAATCATTTTATTCTGTACACTCTAGCCACTGAAACTTGTTATGCTGTTGTTTTGACACAACTTAATGATCAGTAGATTGAAGCACCGATATCCTTCTTTAGTTATAATCTGCAAGGAGCTGAACATAACTATTTAGAAGTAGAAAAGCAAGCTTTTGATGTGTTTAAATCTATCAAAAACTTTAGGCCATTTCTCCTAAAAACACATACAAAATTCATTGTCCCATTTTCTGCAGTAAGACAATTGCTAGTACAAAGGGAAGTAGGAGAAAAAAGAGCTAATTGGGTAAAAACCTTACAAGAATATGATATTTATGTTAAACCAGCTAAAATTTTTAGAGGAAAAGGTTTTTGCAAGTTATTAGTAGGAGCTTCCAATATTACAGAACATCAAGATCAAGATAAATTTTTTCAAGTGAATGGGATAAGTATCATAAATTCTGAATCTCAATATATTGATTTGATATTTTACTTTAAAAATGGATATGTTCCTCCTAATCTAAGTTATAAAAGCAAGCATGCTTTGAGATTAAAAGCTAAACACTTTGATATCATTGTTGATGTGTTATTTAGAAGAAATTATGGTTCCATTTTACTAAGATATCTACAAAAAACTGAAGCACAGAAGGTTTTGCAAGAATTACATGATGGACCAGCAGGTGGACATTTTGGACGAGACACTATAGCTCACAAGATAATTCATGTTGGATATTATTGGCCTACTTTATTTCAAGATGCCCATGACTATGTAAGGAAATGTAAGACGTGCCAGACTACGAGTGGAAGACAACGAAAACTAGCTTTTCCTTTACAACCGTAAACATTGAGGAACCATTTGAACAATGAGGACGTGATATTATAGGAGAAATTGTTCCACATTATTCCAAACAACACAGATACATCCTTACAGCAATGGATTACTTCACAAAGTGGGTAAAATAAATTCCTTTAAAGCTAGCCAATTCTGATGCAATCATTGAATTCATTGATCAATTCACCATTACTAGGTTTGGTGTACCTACTGCCCTTGTTTTTGATAATGCATCTTATTTTTCTAGAAGAAGTATAATGGAATTTTCTCTGAAAAGAGGTTTTAAATTAAAATATTCTGCAAATTATTATCCCCAAGGTAATGGTTTGGCTGAATCAACTAATAAAAATCTCATCAAAATCATTAAAAGATCTATTGATCAAAATCAAAAGAATTGGCATAAGTCTTTGACCTTTGCACTATGGGCAGATCGTATAACTCAGAAGTCCTCAATAGGTTCTTCACCTTTTAATCTAGTATATGGGAAAGAAGATGTAATACCTTCAAACCTAGCACTCCCATATCTAGCCCTAGTACAATTTATTGAAGAAAATACTTCATCGTCAGTCCAATTAATATTTGATCAAATCCTCAAATTAGATGAAGAAAGGGAAAAAACCAAAATCACTGATGCTAAACATAAACAACTTGTAAAATCTTATTTTGATGCAAGTTCTACTGAACCTAAAACATTAAAATTTGGTGATCTTGTTTTGAAATGGGACAAATCACATGAAGACAAAGATAAACATACCAAATTTCAAAATATGTGGCTTGGACCATTTCAAATCATTAAAAAGATAGGCTCATCAACATTCATATTTCAAGATCTAACAGGAAAGAGAGAGTCTCTTCCTTTCAATGGGCTTATTTTAAAAAATTTATTTCCCTAGGAAGGTAACCCCTTCTTATCTGTATATATTCATTATGCATGTTTTTTTTTTTTTTTTTTGTCCTTAGAAATAATGTTGTAAATAGTCTTCCATTGACCTTTTACTATTGAAAAGATCTTTGACAAAATATTGTGAATACTTGCTTATGTAGATAGAATTTTTTAAGGAAGTGATTACAATTTTGGAAAGTTAAATAAAATATGAAACTTTGAGAATTTATTTAAAATTTGTAAAATATTCCAAAACCTTGAAAATATTGTAAATCATTCTAAGTTTATAAAGTAGAGAAAGGTTATTCATAAATAGTAAAGACTTTTTCCACAACTTGGCACCTAAAACTCTAAAAGGCCATCTATTTACTCTTGAGGAGAGAATTATTCACCCCATCCACTAAGTTTATGATTTTCATAGTATAATTCTAAAAATATGTCTAATATAAAATATAAGAGGTCTCATCACAAGCCTGCTACCATGATCGTAGGGAATTAACTAAACTGACATTACCAATATTGCATATCAAAACAAGGTAATGGCTTATAATCATAATACAAGGGGTCTCATTATGAGCCAGCTTGTTTAGTTCTATTACAACTGGTGAATGGCATTGTTATCAACTGGCTCCCAAACCAGGACAATGGCTTTTATCTTAAAAAAGTTAAAACAATATAAAAATAAAATATATGTATCTTTTAAAAGTTATACTCTTATATGGATGGGATAATGGATGATTCATGGTTGAAAGGTAACTGTGTTGAGACTATAGACGTTTGCTGGTAGCAGAGGCACTACCTCTAACAAAAGCGTAAATTTCAAAGCTAAGTTGGAGAAGCCCCCTACTTTATCTTTATCAACCAATCAAAGATTGATGAAACCAAAAATGTTTTTATTTTTAAAGGGATTAAAAAGAAATTACAAGTAGTTCTTATTTTATTCAAAGTTAGATTTTATCTAATTATTCTGGGATATTTTTCTTTGTCCTCAAATCTTTCTACTTAGAAAAGATTTAGTTATCACTTTATTTTTTAGAGATGAACGTTTCTCCCAGTGAATCGCCAATTGTTGTGTTGTACAAACAACCCTCCCCATTTCAAATTTTTGTATTAATTTTTAAAATAGGAAATGGGTCCCCTTTTCTTTGAATTGTTATAGAATCGATAAAATGTTTTGAAAAAATATTTTTTTATAAAAGAATATATAAAAATTTCCTTACCATCGGTTATCATAGATTAAGTCCTTTTTGTGCTCATGAAAATGTTTTTAAGGAAATCCAATCCATCATAAAATACAATCAAACCCCAATGAAAAAGGATTTATTTAACGAAAAATGAAAAACATAGAAGTTTTTATCGCATTTTGCATATTCAAAGTATAAAAGAAAAACTAAAATGTGTTATCATTTAATCCTGATGTGATAAACAAATCACAAAAGCGCATATCACATGAGAAAGAGTCCAAAACCTTTCCATTTTGAAAACTCCGACGTGATAAACCAAATCGCAATCACAAATCGGTGAAGTCATACCACATCCTTATGCACCCTTTAAAAGTTCTCCGATGCGATAATTCAAATCGTGATCGCTCATTGCTAAAACACATGACTCATATCCAAAGACACTCCTCTAAAACCTTGCGATGCAATATCATTATTACAAAAGCACGCTTCCCATAAATAAAAAACATGAAGTATTATATATACACATTTTTAATCAAATAGATCATTTATAAAGAAAATCTCATTGACTTGATATGATTTAAAAGTATCGCGCCCTCCATGCCAGCTCAGCAATAATCGCAACCGCAAATATGCAATGGAAATACTTAAGCCTAACCTTTGAGACTTCCGATCTCTGATATGCAATAATCATTGAATGGAGGTCAGAAAAGTTATGGTATTAACAATATAAATGGACCGTTATGAATGTGTGATGAGACATCCCATAATGGCACTAAAATCTCACATTATACGAGGAAATCATCAAAAGATAATCATGGTTGAAATCCTTCGTAGATTTCATATTCAATGGAATAATATTTATTTAATCTGTCATCTTTATTATGATTAAAAGCCATTGCTCCTATCCACTTTGTATTCATTCTTAAAAAAAAATTCCATCATTCTGCTGATTCCTTTCATTGTGCAAACTTGAGAAACAACTACTAGTTGGGAAAAAGTCTAAGAAATCTAAGAAAGCGAAGGTCCATATTGTTCCAAAAGAGAAACTTGCTAAATTGGTATTAGTAACTGATAGTACTTGTCTAGGACTCGGAAAAACTTCACGGGAAGGAGTTAACAATCTACTGGATACAGAAGATCCAAGTATAGTTCAAGAAGAATAAGTGACAGCAGATTCAGATAAAAAATCAGAAAGCACTCTGAAGGAGTTGGCGAGCTCCTATCTTCACAAAATAGTAGCTCGCGCAAATGTGTTCCTAAATAATGACTTGCTGAGATGGGTGATAGAAACTATAAATATAATAGACAGGATGTTCTTTGCATCAAATGGAAGGATGTTTGGGTCTTTCAAAGAAGAAGACATCAAGAAAATGTACCACCTACCAGACCCTCAGAAAATCTACGATAAAGCATTTTTGGAAGACTTCAGCAAAGAAAATGAAGTGAAGTCAGATAATATACCCGGGTAGTCGCATACCTGTTTCTCCTAGCCAGCTACACTAGCCAGCTACATTCTCAATTGAGTCATCCTTCCGAAGTGAAAGAAATGTTATCAATTTGCCAGCTGCACATACCAGATCTGAAACACATACAATGAACCTGGTCTTATGGAGATCGCAATTCTATTTTAATGAAATCAGATCTCTAATTTTCATGTTTTGACAGTTTCAACAACATTCAAGCAATGTTTTAGATAGTTTGTTTTAGTTTTATTATTATTTAGACCCATTTCATGTAATTAGAAAGGGGTCCTCAATTTGTATTAATTTTTGACTTGGGAAGCTACACTTTTTTGCTTCTAAATATATTATTTTTATTAATGGTGGATCAAGATTCTGCAATTTTATGAGGAAATTATTTTCAAGAATTTGCACTTTTATTTTTCCTGGAAGTTGTTGTAAGTAAGAAAGCGGGATCAGAGTGTCACTTGCATTAGAATATTACAAATGTATCTAGTATTTTTATCGTTATCATGTGGTTAATTTTCCTTATGCAATGAAACATTCTCTTTGAAAATTGTTATTATTTACATATATATCCCTGCGAAACAATCCTTAGTTATATCATTTTTGAAAACTTAGAAGTGTTATCTTTTAAAATATATGTGAGCGATATAAATGAATGCGATATGCTATCATTGTTACTTTGTTTAATTTCTTAAATGAATTAATTCCTATATGTGAATGCATCTTTCTTTTAGACGAATAAGCCATCTATACGATTATTCATCTAATTGGAACAAATCCAAAATCGCATTTATCATAGGATGCCCAGGTTAAGTAGAGTTATTGGTATTTATTAAGTTATAGATTAGATTAAATTATCATTTCCATTATCCATTATACAAACAGCCAAGCATCAACCCATATATCATTGGCAAACTGGTCCCATATTATCCGGTCGTAGCCACCGTACCAAATGGAAAAGGAGTTGTACTAAGGTCTGGGCCGGGTGGTTTTCCCCAATGTTGAAGCTATGATTTTAGGGGCTTCAACATCATATGCTGTGAATGGAAAATAAATCCAAATCCATAGGCCATTCCAAGAGCAATTCAACCTTATCATCTCCTTCAACTTCTCCTTCATCTCAAATTTCTAGGGAAGAAGTTGAAAAGAAAACTACTACACCCACTACCAAAACCTTAGTCATATCTGATGATTCATCTTTTGAATATCCTAAGGTACAATCTCTAATTCATAAACTCCAAGGGTTTTCATTATCGAACGAAGAGTCTAAGCTATCCCAAGGTAGTGTGACTTCAAAATACATTCCTTCCCAGCCACTTACTAGACTGCAAAGCAAAAATCTTGGTATTGCACCGACTGAACTTCCTTTGCTAAGTCAAAAAAGAGCTATAAAAACACCTCTAGAATCAGATAGTGAGACTCTTTCATCATCATAATCCACATCTTTCACACCATTACAAACTCAGTCATCTATTTCCCAACATCAATTGACAATCCAGAAGGGTATAGTTGTTTCAACAACATCTACTGAATTGCTTTCAACCACCCCTTCACCTTCCTCTACTATTAGTGTAAATATGGCACAACCTCAAACAATACCATGGACCAATCCATGAGCTGTTGCAATGCCTGCACCTTTTAGTCAATTACCAACTCATCCTAGTAAATGGCTACCAAAGTTTAGTCTTGATATTGATGTATTAGTTGAAGAACACATTAACAACTTTATGTTGTCCATAAAATTAAATGGAGTAACAAAAGAAGATGTGGTGGTCAAACTATTTCCATATACTTTGCAAGGAGTAGCAGGATCTTTGTATTTTTCATTATCATCAGGATCCATTGATAGCTGGGATGTTTTTCAGGAACAATTTCTAACCAATTTCGGAGATGTTAGATCAATAGAAACTTTGATTAATGATCTCTCTAATTTGAAATCATAATCTAAGGAACCCATCAATGACTTCAACTCTCAATTTAACAAGTTATTGAATAAAATTCCTACAAAAGCAAAGCCTAGTGAAGAAGTCCGAAGTGAATGGTATATATCCGATTTGCCTTCAAATATAACTATCTTTGTAGATAGAGCTTCTAAACCTACAGTCGCTGAAAACATGAAGGATGAAATTTCTGTACAAAAACGTATCATTGCCTTGGAAAAAAAGAATGCTAGTGAGGAGAGAAAATCCAAAAAGGTTAGTTTCAAGGATCATTCAAAGAAGAGAGCACCTAAAGATCCATATGATACGGAAGGATTAAAAAAAGTCCTAAAAACTATGTCCAATGAAATGGTTGAAATTAAAAGATAGGTAGCTAAAACTCTCACTAAAGGGCCCTTTAGGAACTTCAAAAGAAATCAGCGAACTGAACCTTAACCACCTAATACAATATATAATGCAGAGTCATATTTAGAGGAAGATGTAGATGAAGATACACTACTATCATCTGAAGAAAACGAAGAAGATGAAATAGTTGAATGCCAGGGGATGTGGGAATTTATTTTGTCTAACTCAGATAATGAAAATGAACAAAAAGCTCTTGCAGGGAACATAAGAATTAAGAATATAGTAGAACCTGTTCAAACATCCCCCAAGAAGAAAAATTCAACTCTTGCTACCAAAGCTAAAGCTCCCATAAATAAAACTTCTCCTTTGCCTACCCAAAATCAATCATCATATTATAATCCTCCGTCAACATTTAAAACACTAGTAGTGTCTGATTCTATGGATTATAACAGTATAGAAGACATGAAGAAGACCAGAGCAAATATTTCATTACATGAACTCAGCAAGCTCAAGCATCAACAAAAGCCATTGTTAAACGAGTTGAATGCAGTGCCTGCTTCTCCTCTTCCAACTAGTGTATTATCCAAGGCAGCCAAAAGATCAGGTAAGCCACCATCCGAGAAAGTAGATGCTAGCAATCCTATTTTGATTAGAGATAAATATAATTCACATACACCACCTTTTATCTTAACTTACGAGATCTATAATAGGAATTTACATAACTTCTTGATAGATTCACAGGCATCATCAAACATAATGCCTAACAAATAACAGAGAAAGGGATGTCTAGGAACCTAAACAATTCAAAGAAGCAGATGTGGCCTACATTTCCCCTCTGATGTGGATCTTTTTCTGTACATGATTTTAAACATGTAGAGAAAGAAGCCAAAAAACTAAAAGAGCTTAGATGAGCATCCATCCCCAAAAGACATCATGATCCAAAGAAAGTTTCCTATAACTATACATCTATGGTAGAGGTCGCTAAATTTGAACATGAAGATGATGATTTTGACAATCTATTTTCCTCGGCCGAGGTATTTTAACGAGTTAAACATCTGGAAAAAGTATAACTTGAAGCAAGTGACATGGAAAAGTTCATGCAGTTCAGGACCAAGAGACTACTAACAATACCTCTTGATCAATTGAGAACTACTACCATACTACAACAGGAAGACAACAGTGAAGAAAAGGACACCAAAATAGAGTAGGAAAAGAAGAATACAGGAAATAAGGCTAATACTCAAATTGAACAAGAAAAGACAGGTAAAAAATATGGTGATTCCTCCTACACCGATATACATATTAATTGAAATCTATTGAAAGAATGGGAGCAGTTTGATCAGAAAATCAAGGGCCAGAATGATTCCTAGAACGTGGTTACAAAACAATCGCTCGCAACACAACAACCCATGGTAACCAGTGTTACAGTTGAAGGATCAGTTGTTAATACTAATACCCAAGATGTTGATATCATCCCAGAAAATCATTCTGAGGAAATTGTATTAAACATTGAAGATATACCACCCTTGGATGTCTTCTACAGTCCAAAGCATAGGTTTTTAGTTAGAAAACAAGGAAAGAAAAGGAAAATTGATGAGGGTCTATTTTCTTCTCCTCAAGTTGAATTAATGAATGTTTTCTAGAAGGACTCTAAAGTTAATCCTTCAGAGGATTTAACTAAATTATCTTAATATGTAGGGGTTTATACAGTAGCGACAATGGAAAAAGCCTCTGAAGCCAGCTAATTGATAAAATAGAAAGATAAAAAAAATAGCGCTGCTGGAAGAAAAGGAAACAGTGGATCATAAAAAAATAACATAACTAGAACAACAACTAATTGAAGAAAGACAACAAAGTGAGCAGCTTAAAGAGAAAATGAATGTTGCAAAACAAAAGCTTAGCTAGCAAGATCTACACGAAGGACAACAACTATCACAAGAGCTAAAAAAAATACAGGTAATGCTTCAATAGTAGAAGATGGCCAACGAAGAACATAGTGCCGTGTTACATGCAAAGATACAAAAATTTAAGGAGTATCCTGAACTTCATCAGTTCAAAATGAAAGCTCTCAAATAAAGTAAAGCATTGTCACGGCAGCTTGATATTTTATGTCATAAAATATCACTGGCTGACCCCCTATGTGTAATAGCTACATTGGTCATAGAAAAGGAAGTAAATATAAGGCTTAAATTCAAAGATTCTGATGAGAAAATTTCGGGGTTCATCACATGGAAAGACACAAACCAAGGCATAGCTACCAATCTTCCCAAGATCTAGAATCACTCAAAGAAATTTTGTTTGCAGAATGGGAAACACAATTAATTAAGGAAGAACAAGCTACCTAGAGGGCAAGAGATCTAATGAATATTTTAGTGGAATGAATAAATGACAATTTTTATACGACCAACTTAATTTCCAATTGCATCCCAGGGAAACTCCCAAAAGTCAAAGAATTATAGAAATAGTGGAAGCAGGATTTAGCCAGCAAAGACCAATAGATCATCACAATGTAAGGACTCACATGGGATGCATTCAGGTTCTATTTGGTTAAACTACACAGCCAAAAGATCAATACAAAATGCATCTCTCATGCCATCAGTTATATTATTCCAGAACTTTCGAATGCCACACATACTAGCTAGCTACATTCCCAATTGAGTCATCCTCCCGAAGTGAAAGAAATGTTATCAATTTTCCAACTGCGCATACCAGATGTGAAAGAGATACAATGAACCTATTCTTATGGAGATCACAATTCTATTTTTATGAAATAGGATCTCCGATTTTCATGTTTTGACAGTTTCAACAACATTCAAGCGATGTTTTAGATGGTTTGTTTTAGTTTTATTATTATTCAAACCCCTTTCATGTATTTAGAAAGGGGTCCTCAATTTGTATTAATTTTTGACTTGGGAAGCTACGCTTCTGTGCTTCCGAATATATTATTTTTATTAATGGTGGATCAATATTCTGCAATTTTATGAGGAAATTATTTTCAAAAATTTGCACTTTTGTTTTTCCTGGAAATTTTTCCAAGTAAGAAAGCGGGATCAGAGTGTCACTTGCATCAGAAGATTACAATTGTATCTGGTTTTTTTATCGTTATCATGTTGTTTAATTTTCCTTACGCAATGAAACATTATATTTGAAAATTTCTATTGTTTACATATATATGCCCATGAAACAATCTTTTAGTTATATTATTTCTGAAAACTTAGAATTATTATCTTTCAAAATATATATGAGCGATATAAATGAATGCAATATGTTATCATCATTACATTGTTTAATTTCTTAAACAAAGTAATTATTATATGTGAATGCATCTTTCTTTTGGACAAATAAGCCATCTATATGATTATTCACCTAACTGGAACAAATCCAAAATCAAATTTATCATAGGATACCTAGGTTAAGTAGAGTTATTTGTATTTATTAAGTTATATATCAGATTAAATTATCATTTCCATTATGCATTATACAAACAAGCAATCATCAACCCATATATCATTTGGAAACTAGTCCCATATTATCCATTCGAAGCTACCATCCCAAACAGAAAAGGAGATGTACTAAGGTCAGGACCGTGTGGTTTTCCCCGGTGATGAAGCTAGGATTTTAGGGGCTTCAACAGTTCCATGCTCAAGGTTGTTTATTTTAGACTTCAAACACCCCTTCTGTGCTTCTAGGGTTTTTCCAATGCAAATAATTCAAAAGGGTCATTGTCACATAATGAAGACCCCATTGGGCACATTGTCACTTGTAATTTTTTTTGTATTTAAAAGTGTTAAAATACCCTCCAAGATGAAGTAGCTTTGTCGATTAAGAAATTGACACAACATGGATTACGTTGTCCAACTTGGAATCCTATATATAGAAGGGAACTTGACATCCTATGGAAACAATTCATTCTCTCATTAGGAAAGCAAATGAGAACAAGAAAGAGAGTAGTGTAGGAAGAATAAGGATGAAGATAAAGTGATTGGTATATTTCTCTCTCTTCACACGTGTGAAGGAGGGATAATAGGGTTTCTATTGTTGGGTTAGGGTTTGTTGTTAGAGGATCTAACTTGAAGAAAATGTAGAAAGAATGTGAAAGGAAATGACATTATTTCATCCTCAATCCCTATAATAGGGATAAAGAGAAGAAAAGTTCTCAAGAAGTGTTGAAGAAAACATTGTTGGGAGGGCCAATAATTTTATATCTACAGTGGAGGTAGAGATTCTGTTGTTAGGGGTCGAAGTTGTGCAAGTGGAAGAGACTTGTCTAGGTTTGACTTGGACAAAGAAATAACATCATCAAGAAGGTGGGACTTGGTCTTGCAAGGGTATTTGTCTTGGTATAGAGGCCTAGTAATTAGTCAATTTAATAATCTATAATAAGAGAAGATATTTGTGGGTTTCTATCTCAAGTGGAGAGTTTTTTTCCTTGGTTTGAAGCCCATATCTTTTATTCTTGTGTAGTATTTATCTTCTTGTTTTGGTCGTTGTTTGATGGTAAGAAAAACATAATAATAATATAATAATATAATAAATAAGAAAATTTTAAAATACATTAAATATTATATCGAGTGTGAGGTAAATCATTCTAAATATTTCCCTATATATTTCTCAATACTGAGGAGTGAGCATAGTCACTCAAGCCAAAAAAAAGAATGGAAGAGTATGAAAAATTTTCTTCATTAAATATATATTTTAGAGCATCTCTCCTAACAATTTGTAGAATGATGCACTGGAAAGTGGGAGTGATCAGACATTAGATTATTACTACCAAAGGAGAAGCAAAGTGTATGCAACAATGCCAATAACAAAGGATCTAGTTATATTCCTTGAAGATGAGTGTTGACAATATCCAAAAATTGTAGAAAACTTGACGAACAATTAAAAAATAGATTATATGTTTATGGGGACATATTAAATGCATATCCAATACTCTAGAGAAGGGAAAAGGGAACAAGAAGCCACAATTTCATTTGTTCTTCATTATAGGAATTTTTATTCATTGAAATTGATATCTAAGAGAGATGTTTTTCATCGGAAAAATAAAAGGAATAATCTAATATGATGATGTTGGAATGCTAAAGCATGTTTTGCAAGTGTCTCTTGCCAAATTTACATTGGATGCCAACCTTCAAGTGATTTGGGAAACGAGAGAGTTTTCATCCATTAAGGAGAATGATGATGATAATTCTTGTTATAGGCGTGAAACATAGAGTCATAAATGGGCACTATTGGATTAGTTTGAAAAACTCAACAATCACAAGATATCCTCCATAGAAATATGTAAATAAGAAAAAACCAATATCCCTTTGTTGTTAATGCTTAATAATTGTGATATTTGGAAACTAAATTTTCCACAGGAGGGCGTATGAGAAGCCAATATGAGCAGCATGCTAAGAGTAATAGGTTTATTTTTTTTCCAACAATTGAAAATGGGGATATTTTTGAAGTATTGGGTTGGAATTAATGTCAACTGGAGTGCATTAATATCAGCCTTAGTTATGAAATCATAGGACGAGATGATTGTGTCAAAGGAGATGCTTGGAATCGTTATGTTCAAATTTGGAAACTATGGTTATGTCAGCATTGTGAAACTATTGAGAAATGATACCTTTGTTGTTAGGTGTATTTCCTTTCCTATCCAACTGGATTTGCATCTTGTGTGTGGAACTCTAGTCAGGAGCTTAGTGATATTGGAGCCTTGAGTAGAGTACTAGATGGGTGGATGTTGTTTCTCTAAATAATTCCACGAAAGAATTATCTTTGAAGTCACTTAAATTTTAAAAAATAAACTCAGTTAGGTTCCCATGTAGAGTTCATATTTATATTATTTTCAGAAATACCGTTCTAATGGTATACTAAATTCAAAAATCCTCCAAATGGTTGATGAGATATCACATTTTTAAGTCTAGAAGTTAGTTAAGGTAGAGAAGTATAGAAAGAATAAAAGGTATGTAAAGTGAAATTTTTAGAACCCCTAAACTAATGTAAGACCCGTCCCATTTATGCTATTCAAAACATCAAAATATTTAGGACATCCACACCTTTCATGCACATGGTGAAATCTAGTCCCAAATCGAAAGCCATGGACAAAATTTGGTGTGTTTGCATGGTTCCAATATAGATCGAGTCTTTGGATGTTTGATATCAGTGAATACTTATAAAGTAAGAATGATGTGGTAGCTAGCTAGAGGATAGGATAACATGACAACACAAAACACATATAGGAGACATGTCATATGGTGCCTAATTGGAATATTTGGAAATAGGTCTATTCGTTCACACATCCCCATGTTATGGAATTTCATATTGAGGACAACAAAAGATTGTTAGACATTCAACAATAAGTATCTCACCTATAAATAATTTTTCAAGAGGACTAAAATCCAATAATTGATGTGGAAACCTATTTTGAATGTAGAAAATTGTCCTTGCAAATTCACCCAAAAGAAACATCGGCACTATTGATCGTGCAACATAACTTTGGCAACTTCCACTCTAGCTCTTCTATTCATTTTTGTAGTAGTGAACTATAATATTTCACTTGTGCATAGTAGGGAGCTATATCTCTCACTTAATCCCAAAATCTCTGCAGAAATCAATCAATTGATTTGATACAAACTGCCCATTGTTGTTGGACCTTAGTCTCTTGATTCTACTTCCTTAAGAATTTTAAACATGAGCTTTGAATTAATGAATATTTTCAAACACTTGACCATTGGCCTTGAGGACATAAATCCAAATTTTGCAAGAGTAATCCTGAATAAAAGTTATATAATATAAAAATCCACCCTAATTTTTGTTAAGCATGGGACCACAAACATCACAATGTATAAGGTACATTATTCCATTAAATATACTAACAATAGTAGTGCACCTTATTTTAACATTCTTCTAAAGTGCACATCCTTTGCATACTCGATCATGATCAATCTTAAGATCAGGTACACCCTTAACAAAATATTTTAATCTTCCAAAATCATTGTAGTCCATATTTTCATAACTTCTATGTGAAATCTCACTAACTTTTGTACTCTTGTGAAAAGGAGCATGTAATGATCGACCAAGGAGACGATATAGTCCTCTAATTTGAACCCCAATAAATTTAGCATATTTGAACTCGAACGATTTTTTTTTCCACAATAAAACTTGTCCATCAAGAAAATAAACTCTATACCATTTCTCTTTAAGAGAAGATATCGATAACGAATTATTTTTTAAACCAGGTACATATATAATATTGATAATGGCACATTACAACTGAATTCTACTTGAAAATATGAGCTACCAATGCCCTTGACTTCATGTTTTTCGTTGCCTCCAAGCTCGACCTTTTGAGATAACTTATTTCGAGGTAATTCAAATTGATAACCACAGTTTTTGGTAATGTGTCTAGAGTCACCACTATTGAAAAAAAATTCATTGCCGATTTTCATTAAAACTTGTACGACCTAAAATAAATGAGTGTTGAGATTCAGAATCACGTCTTCTATGCCTCCTTTTTGAAGACTCCTCATCTAGGTAAAAAAAGAAGCATGTTTTCTTCTACTTCTTTTATGACCATCATCCCTCTCATAGTCATATCTTTGATTCCTTCGATGACATTGAGTTTTATAATTACCACACGAATGACAATAAAATAATTTATTTTCTGGATAGGTATATGTTATCTCTTTTATCACTTCCATCTCTTCTATCTATTTCATCTCTTCTATCAGGAGAGGGAGGCGGAGCGTTTCTATGAGAGGTGTAATCCTTTCTTGAAGAAAAATTATTACGTTGTATTTCACCATCACTTTTCTGTAATTTTCCAAAATTCGGTTTCCTCTTCCTGTTTACCTTAACATGAGCTGCAAATGATTCTATACTATGATCTTCAATATCTCCTCGAGGATAGAGTCTTGATTCTTCTTAAGTGATTTATACCCATAATTTATCAAAGGTTGGAGCATTCTCTCTTGCACTAAGGCGTGAAGCAAATGATTCAAAAGCTCTAGTTATATAACCCAAAGAAACACTGTCCAAATTCCTTATTAGAAACTTCTTCATGTACCACTTTGATTTTGTCTCTATTTGGAGATTTATTGACAAAAGATGATGCGATTGTGTCATTTTTTTTTCATCTTGATGTTAAAAATTTGTTCTATTAGATTGATGGATTTCTTTACATTTATGATGATATACAATTGAATGATTGTATCGTACATAGGCTTAATAGTCTTATGTTTAGAAATATAGAGAACTAAATAATCTGTATCAGAATTGAATAGAATTCCTCTTGCCAAAATATCATCTTCATGGTACTTTTCTTTTCCTGCTTGATGAGATTGTTCAATGACATTACCCGTGACAATTAGCAAGATTGTGTTCCTTTCAATAATCATCACAACTCTTTCCTTCCATGACCTACATTTTATGGCTCCTTTAATCCTTCTTTTAGTCTTCATGAATGAAGAATTCACAGTGATAATGTAGGACCAAACACACAAGATTTTCAAATTCCCTTCAACATGTTATTAATTTGATCTTCAAATTGTCTTCAAGATGACATATTTTCTCTCTTCCTTCACCAAATCTATGATAACATGTTGACATGCTAGTGACGCAATGATTAGAATAGCTTTTAGCAAATGATAACTACTTATATTGATGTAAATTGATCCTTATTTATACTTTAGTTAACATTTAGCTATATATGAAAAAATTCAACCAATTATTCTTGAACAAGAGCATTAAATAGAGATCACATTAGATCATGATAATAGAAAATAATCAAGAGAGAAGAAATATGAAGATTATGCTTAGGGCTAGGGAAAATCCCACTAGTGGAAAACCAAAATATATTTCCTTATGAGATAGAGACTATATCCATTAATACTACATCTAAACTATCTAACAAGTCCCAAATAACCAACAATCAGATACACAAACAAAGTTTGTACAAAATAGGAGAGAAAGGTTCCACTTATAACTAGTAAGATTATCTTCCTCCAAAGAGGCTAAAATATAGGCCTGAGGTCACTGTACTTAAGGGACAAATTTCCAACTCTTATTGCCGATAAATTGTGGATATGATACACCCAGAAACGTCTCGATAAACTTCAGAATTGTGTCACAAAAGGAGAGTGATCCACTTTACAATTCTCAACCATAAAATAGGTCACAAAATAGAGGAAGAAATGATCCTTAGTAACTAAAGCAACAAGCCAATGAAGATGATATAAAACATTGCCAAAATAACCTTTGTAGACTTCCTCACACACGTGGATATACTCTAAAATGAAAGGCCTAATTAGCTTGAGATTTTTGAGCAAATTTCTTGATGTTTTTCTGGGTTAAATGAATGCCAACGACCTCTTAATAATGGGCGTCATAAGAGGGTTAATTAGCCATAGTAGTTATGAGTGGACTTGTAAAGGTAGGATGGGCCAAAAAATTGATTTCTTCTCCTTATTTTTTATGAAACATTCTAGCCATATCTACGTTATATTTCAACAAGGGAGATCCAAAATTTTCTCCAATATTTCACATAGATACAAATAGTATAACAAATGGTCAATCCTTTTCATTATGTTTCTACATAGTACTACTATATGGTTGGGATTTGAATTAGTTGTTCTTTTATGCACATCAACTCTTTATGGAATTTCTTCATCAGGTATCTGTTTTTAACTCTTGAGTCTTGGTATTGAGGAAATTTTCCAAGTTGATTTTACCGTAAATCCTTTCTTTGAGAGTCTAAAAGAAAAAAATTCATTTTTGGGTTAGTCAAATATTTGGTATTTTTTCTCTTAGGACTTAGTATTTGGTTTTCTTCGAGCCCCAAAATCTAATTTGTGATATTGTACATACAGTTTCCCAGTAGACTTTGCCTCCATTATGGGTTTGTCAGGGTAATATTTTGTCTTTTGTTTCTCCAATTGTTTAATCTCTAATACCTAGTTTTTCTTATATTGTTTGTCCAACTCATAATATCGTGGATAAGAGAAGGTGATGTGTTATTTTACTAATTAAAGGAAAAATACTATAAGAATTATTTGGGTATTTAGTTTTGTCTTATCTTGTTTATGTCTCCTTTGAATATTTTGTGTTCTCTACAATTATTCCCCCTAGATAGAGGATGTCAAGTCGAAGAGGTAGTGTAAGTAATTCAACTCCTCAAAGTAGGAGCCTATTTTGTTGGAATTAAGTTGCCACATATTTTTTCTTAGTTTTTCTAAACGTTAGAAAATAAATACTTCACCTTAAATCTAGGGAGTTTACGGTTGATCCTTGCGTATCATATTCTCATGTGAGTGTTGAGAATATCAAACTGGTCCCCGACCCCGTAAATTTAGAAAGAGAAGGTTACATTTTCTACATCCTATGGTTTTTTTTGAAAAGATGGATATCTTCGTCCATTTGGTTACTCCTAACAAATTGGTGGTTGATTATAATATTTTTGCAAGGCAAGAGGAAATTAAATGACTTCTTAGGAATGTGTTTTGAGCTTGGATGTTATTATTTCAAATCTATGTAAGGTTGAGAAATATGTACTCTTGGATTCACATTATGAGGAGACAATAAATGTCCCTCTTGTTGTTAGTGATCTACGAGGTACTACTTCTCCACGGCCTCATACTTCTCCTTTCTCACCACATATCTTATCTCTATGAAATGTGTTTTATATGGTCCAAATTTTGTCTATAGTTTTTTGTAAGTATTGATAGTGAATATTAGATATATTTGAATTACTTTTTTTGGGATGATAATTATTTTGTTTTATGCAATTCTTGGCCTTGGTGAAAAATCCCCTGGTCTCTTGCAATTATGAAATTTTCTCTCTAATTTTTGTTGGTGTAGCTAGTTTTAATGAATGACTCTTGGTGTAAGAGTGTGCTAGAAATTCGCAAGAGGAAATATGCTCTAAATGATTTTTGTTCGCATCATTGGTTTTAGTGAAGACATGTAAGAGTGTGGTGATTCTTACCTTAATTTCTTGACTTTTTAATTATGTTTTTGCATCGGTGGTCATTGAGAAGTGTTTTGTTAGTCTAGCGATTATTGTGGAAATCTGTTTTTTATGAGTTTTTCTTGGAAGAGTGTTTTTTATGTGATTTAATTTCTCAAGTTTATAGTGAACATTTTAGTTTTTTAAATGAATAATGGACTCAAATTAACATATGTAAATGATACATCTCTATGTTTTCTAGGTATAGACTTTTTTTATCACATGAAATTTCATTTCATCTTTTTGAAGAGAAATTTTTTTTTACCAAAAATAAATGCTATCAATACTATCAAATTATCGGTACTTCCCAAATTTATTAATGGCTATGAGCTTGTATGTCCCATCCCTTAGCTATTTTTACCATTTTTATGGTTGGCCTCTGAAATGATATTTTAAATATATAATAAAGCATTACAAGTTAATCACGTAGGTCAATGGAGGAAAGTCTTGTATATCACTCGATCTTATCCTTTTCATGGTATATGCGCAAACTGAAACGTACAGAGGAAATTATTGTATATCACTCGATCTTATCTCTTTCAAGGTATATGCGCAAACACCTTGAAGGTATATTTCAAGAAGCCACGAGATGGAGGAAAACATGTCACGAAATGGAAACAATGATAGCAGTCGTGAACGAGAAATCTTTGAGAGGATTAGAGATTACATGGATAATGCATAAAATAGAGGCATGGTATGGGATAGATTTGTACCTGGAATGGAAAATGAAGGCAGGGCAGCCACGGAAAATGAAGGCAAACTTCGGGGCCACTTGGTCTCTAGCATAGTGTTCAAATGGATTAATGAAGACAACGAAGATGAGTGGGAATTGCAGAGAATTTGGAACAATGTGAGTGTAATCCAATTTGACGACATTGGACAGAAACCCTAATGTGAATGGAATCCTACGAACTACAGTGGTTGAAAGAATATTAAGGCTGCAATCGCTGAAAACGTTAATGTTGAGATATTAATCTCATTGTTAGTTAGGTGTAGTTACATTTAATTCTATTGTCTGTTAGGTGTCGTAGACAATTCAGTTTACTTCAGTTTACATCAGTTCTACTCCTGTCATTTATTATTGATGTTTAAAATGTACTCTATTTAACAATATTTGAATATTGAGAAGGGAAATCTCTGCTCTAGTTTTTTGCTCTCATTCTTTGTCATTGTATTAGAGTAGAAAATTGTTGAAAAATCCTTCCAAGTATAGCCAAGAAATATGACATGATTGTGACAGTCATTTTGGAATCCAAAGAATTTACAACTTTCGCAGTAGAACAGTTGACTGGATCACTTTTGGCACATGAAACAAGACTCAACCTGACAGAAGACTCCACAAAACAAACCTTGAAAGCACAACTCTCATTTGGCAGAGGTAGAGGCAGAAACAAGTGACGCAGAGGCCAAAGCAATGGAATATTAGATCATTATCATGCAACAGAGCAGTGGAGACGTCCACAAAATCAAACCCATAGAGGCAGATCATGGAACATATCAATTGTCCAATGTTACTACTATAAGAAGTTTGGCCACTACAAACAAGACTGTAGAAATAAACAATCATATCAGCAAAGAGGCATTATCAATCTCTCCAACATTGAAGGAGAATCCTTAGAGACCATGTTTCTTTCATGCCATTTCTTAGAAGACAAACACAACAGAGACCTTTGGTTGCTGGACAGTGGATGCAGCAATCAAATGATAGGAAACAAGAATCTTATTTCTTCACTTGATGCTTCCATAACGTTAGAGATAACGCTTGGAGACCATATAAGTATTAAAGTTGAAGGAAAAATGTATTGTCCCTATTCTTACTAAGCAGAATCAGAACAAATACATCCCTAATGTTTATTATGTTCCTAAGCTAAGCCATAATATCATTAGTGTGGGAAAATTAATGGAACATGGCTATGATGTATTATTTCGAAAGAACGCCTGCTATATATATGACAATGATCCTCATAAAATATTGATAGAAAAATTTGAAAAGACCAAAAATAGGATGTTTCCATTAACTCTTAAAAGCCAAAATACTAGACAATCTTTAGTCCGAAATAGATCAAGAATAGATGACACTCATCTATGGCGTTCTAGGTATAGCCACATCCCAATCAAAAGACTACATCAGCTCAAAAGAATTCTATAGTCATTGGTCTACCTATTATCAGTGAAAAAGTCTGTAATTCTGAAATTTGTGTCCTATCCAAGCCTAAAAGAGATAGCTTTCCTACATCATCCTCAAGGGTGAAAGAGCCTTTATCACTTGTCCATACAGAGATATGTGGCCCGATGAAGGCACTGTCCATTGGTGGTAGTTTCTACTTTCTAACATTTATTGATCACTTTAGTAGGAAGATATGGGTGTACTTTTTTAAAAATAAATTAGATACCTTATGTAGATTTCTAGAATTCAAGGCGGAAGCAGAAAAACAGAGTGGAAAACTCTTGAAAGTACTCAATTCAAATAGAGGAGGATAATACAGCTCAAATGAATTCAAATTTTTTTTTTGAACAACAAGGTATCATAATGAGGTACACAACCAGATACACTCCACAGAAAAATAGAGTAGTAGAAAGAAAGAATCAATCAATCATGAACATGGTGAGATGCATGCTGCGGGAGAAGAAGTTATCAAATAACTACTGGGTTGAAGTAGTGTCGACGACAGTGTATGTTCTCAACAGATCACCAACATCTAGTCTACAAGATAGAATACCTTAAGAAGCATGGGATGGAAACAAGGTAAATGTGTCACACTTTAGAATTATTGGATCAATAGATTTTTCTCATGTTCCTGAAAAACTAAGAAAAAATCCTGATGATAGGAGTGAAAGATGCATATTTGTAGGATACAGTGAGTAGTCAAAAGCCTATATACTTTACAACTCTATTACCAAAAATTTCATTCTAAGCAGAGATGTGAAATTTTTCGAAAATAAATCTTGGTTTGATCATGTAGATGAAACTTCAAATCAACCTTTTTATCCACCACAGTCTCCAAGATTGCAGGTTCAAGAATAGCCAGACCATTCTAAAAATGGTACATCATCAAGCAATGATTCAACTAGTGAATAATCATCTTCATAAGAGGGACAGAAAACAAGAAGTATCATAGAGATATATGAACTGGATCATGAATTTGACCAACAAAATATGTATGCATTTCTTTCAACTCAACCAACTCATTTTGAAGAAGCAATTAAAGAAAAGCATTGGGTTGATGCAATGAACCAAGAAACTTATGCCATAGAGAGGAATGAGACTTGGGAATTAACTGATCTCCCAAGAGAAAAAACCATAATTGGCATAAAATGTGTATATAAGACCAAGTTAAATGAAAATAGAGTGATTGAGAAACATAAGGGAAGGTTGGTTGCTAAAGGATTTTAAGGTATATTACAGGGACCATAGACTATTGTTTGTTTTATACAAATTTTGAAAATTGCTCACTTTCTGGTTATACATATAGTGATTATGCAGGGAGTTTAGATGATCGCAAAAGTACCTCAGGGTATGTTTTTCATCTTGGAACAAATCTGATTTCATGGGCATCCAAGAAATAGTTAATCATTTCAATATCTTCTACAGAGGTTGAATATGTAGCAACAAATATAGTAGTTTTTCAAGCAGTATGGTTGAGAAGATTACTGAAAGATATTTCAAATATTCAGAAGGAGCCAACTCCAATATACTGTGATAACAGTTCAGCAATTTCTTTATCAAAAAATCATGTTTTTCACAAGAAGAGCAAGCACATTGACACACGTTTTAATCTCATTCATGAACTTGTTAATGATGGGGACATAACACTTTCTTTCTATGGTTCCAAAGATCAGCTTGCAGATATTTTCACAAAGCCATTGGGAAATAATGTATTTGAATTTCAAAGAGAGAAATTAGGCATTGTTAGTGCCTCCACTTGTAACAGTTGAGATTAGGAGGAGATGTTGAGATATTAATGTCATTGTTAGTTAGTTGTAGTTACATTTAATTCTATTATATGCTAGGTGTAGTAGACAGTTTAGTTTATGTCAGTTTTACTTCATTTTACTTCAGTTCTACTCCTATAATTTATTATTGATGTTTACAATGTACTCTATTTAACAATCTTTGAATATTGAGAAGGCCAACCTCTACTCCAGTTTTTCACTCTCATTCTTTGTCAGTTAATGTCATTTTGCTGCGAACTAGCTTTGATTGGATTTGGGATGACAGAAATGTGTGGAGCACGCAAGTTGTATGGAGTGGAAGTTTTGCAAATTATCGTTGTGTACTGCAACTCTTGGAAAACGATAGTAATACCGCTAATTCTAATTTTATAGAATTGAGACTTGGACATTTTGACCTTAACACTCAATTTCGAGAGAAATACCTTTCTCTCCATGAAAATTATCCTATAGCCGCTGATATTGCGGTTGTTGACTGTTCCCAAATGTTTATCGTTCTAGCGCAATCCATTGGTATAGATGATGGTGATAACAATATATGCCCCATTTGTCATGATACGCTGTCCAGCGGAAATGAAACAAAACGATTGCCTTGCAGTCACCTTTTTCATCGGAACTGCATTGTGGAGTGGTTTTTCTCTAAATTTGAATGCCCTACGGGTAGGAGAAATTATCGTTTGTAGATATTTCCCCACTGTCCTCATTTTAAATGTTCCATTAAGAATTTTAAAATAAACAACTTGAGAAAAATATAGTTTATGATAATTCTCAAAATCCTACTTATCTATGGAATAGTTTATCAGTTGTAGATTTCTGTGTTGTCTTCCTCCTTTTAAATGATTCTCCAAGCTTTCTCGTTAACTCGACATAATTCACATTTTAAGGTGATATTTTTTAGTAATTTTGTTTATTTGGAAGTGTTATAAGTCATTGTATTTGGAAGTAAATATATGCTTTCAACCCTATCATAGTCCCTGGGAAATGGATTGATGAGAATTAGGACTATGCGCTCATGTCATGATTAAGGTGAAATGTGTGCATGCTAATAGTTTTTCCATTTAGCATTTTAAAATAAATGGCCTGAGAAGAATATAGTTTATGATAATTGCAAAGTTTTAATAGCTTAAAAGATAAGTATTCGCATTTGTAGAGATTGATTGCTTTGAAAACTTTTTAATAGGAATCATTGATCTTTTTGGATGAGATTAAAATGAATTTATATTTACAACAGTTCAAGAAAACTTTCCAATAAGATATTTCAATATTTCTATTAACTAATATTTTTTAGATGTACACATAGAGTTTAGCATAAATCTAAAATGTAAATATAAATATTAATCATAAACAAAAGATTTTAATGTCCATATTATATAAAATTATCTTATCATAGGTTTTTTCCAATTTTTAGAACATAAGAGAGTGAGTAACATGGATGACTCCCAATGTGACATTTAAAAATAGATTATGTGTAACCAAACAAATTATTTATGTATTGGTAAAAGTAGTGAAAGTGGACAAGATGTGGAATTTCTTCCTCCAGTAAAATAGAGTTGATCCTTCTATCTCATTTTATATATATGAGGGGAATTGAAACCTTTTACAATATATTTGATGATAAATTACAAGGTTAAATTGTTCTATTTTAGAGGAATAAACTATTCTGAGTATTTTTAATAACCCAAAGTTTCAAACTTCTTAAGTGAGTCCATATTCAAGGGTAAGCGACCAAAATTCTTTTAAATATTAGTGAGGATTAGGGAAAAATAATAAAATGAGTTTTTCCCTAGATAATCACAATTTTTTAAATAGGGTAGCCATGTCCATCAAGTCCCTTCGATGGTAGGACTGAATATTTTTAAAAAGAGAGTCCACATAGGTGAATTAGTTTTCAAAATAGAGGAATAACTTGTTGTGATTATTTTTAATTACCCAACATTTCATACCTCTTAAGTGAGTCCATATTCACGGGTAAATGCCAAATAATAAAAGGATTTTTTCCCTAGATAATCACTATTTTTGAAAGAGGGACTAACCATGAAGATGGTCTCACTTAAGAAGTTCAAAACTTTGGGTTATTAAAAATACTCAGAACAGATTATTCCTATATTTTGAAAACTAATTCACGTGTATGGGCTCACTTTTTAAAAAGAAATTGTTTTATGTTTTTCATTTTAGAAATATTTTTAAAATATATATAATATATATAAGTATAATAATATCAATATTTAAGTTATAATACCTATTATAATTTTTTTAACATATATATAGATAGATAAATATTGAAATCATAATAATTCATTTATTTTTCAAATTAATTTCTAACTCATATTTATTTACATGTCATTTTTATATTTTCATTGATAGATATGTCTCTATTGGAAAGTGAATACAAATTATGTATTTTCAAAATTTAATAAAAGCTAATATTATTAGTCACAATAATCCTCATTAGGTCACAATTTTACAGTCGTATTGTTTATTTTCGTGTTTTGGTATTTTTTTAATAATAAGAATAACATAATAATAATAATAATAATAATAATAGAAGAAGACAATAAGTAAAAAATGGTAAAATGACATCACAAGGAGTTATCAAGTATAAACTAAATCATTCTAACTATTTCCCTACATATTTCTCAACATCGTATTCAAGCTGGTAGAAATTAATCTCAATAAAAGAATCAATGAATTGTGGGATCTCCTATTATCTCCCAAGAAGGATATGACCAAGATGTCTATAAAGGAGAAAGAACTATTATTAACACTTACTAGCACATTTCAAGATGATGATTTTTAGGCAATTTATAGTGGAGCATCAAGAAATATGAATGTATAGCACAAGTAACTAAAAACCTTGTTAAGAGTAAAATACTCTTACTTTATTGAGCATAGTGACAAAAATAGCTATCTTGTATGAGGAATTCGATCAACCCCAATGGAGCAGGAGAATGGAGGAAATATTCATCTCAACAACATTCTATTTGTTGCATTTTTACAAAAGAATCTACTTTCCATTTCACGTGTATAATATAAGGGAGATAGAGTCACTTTTATAGATGTAAAGGTCGTAGTATAGGACAAGAATCTTAGCTTAGATTATTGGTATTACTAAAGGAACACCCCACACATTGCTATCTCCTCTCTCTCTTAAGATTTGGTTCACATTGAAGTAAGTCCATGTGAACTTTTGAATATAAGGTTTGGTCATGTTTATGAAAAAATATTACGAGCTCTAAATTCAATGGTGAATGGGATCCTTGAACCCAAGGAGGATCATGAAACAGTATGCAAGGGATGTGCATAAGGTAAACCTATCAAAAGATTGTTTGAAAGTAGGTCTTAATGATCAAAAATAGTTTGAGGATATCATTCATTCTGATGTATGTGGAACCATGTCTCGAATCCATCTTGGAGGTCATATATATTATGTGACATTCATTTATGACCATTCAACGAAAACTTCGTTTTATTTTCTGAAATACAAGGATGAAACATTCATCAAACTTCAAGGAATCAAGTCTAAGGTAGAAAATCTTATAAAAAAAATAATAAATATATTAAGGTATAAAAATGGTGCAGAATACACTTTAAAGGAAAAAATGCCTTTCTGCAAGGAATATGGGGTTAAGAGGGTGTTCATAGTCTCATAAAATCCCAAAAAAAATGGAGTTGTAGAATGAAAGAATCGATATATTGAAGAAGGTGTAATATTGATGTTACATGATGAAGGTCTTCAATAATTTATGTGGAGTGAAGTAACAAATATTTTTGTATATATTTAAAATATAAGTCCTCACCCATGAATCCTAAAGAATCTTCCACTAGGAAGAAACCTAGTGAGGATGATATCTGAATATTTGGTTGTCCTAACTATATTCACATACTGAAGGATAAGAGAAATAAATTGGATCTTACATGCATGAAGGTGAAATTTGTTTTCTACAGTAACACTTAAAAGGAACATATGATCTACATAAAGGAAGCACCTTGAATAGAATTTAGTTACGATATGCTATTTGATGAAAGTATTGCATTTAAGATATAAAAATACCTCCGAGTGGACTCTCATGACTAAGTAATTTATATATTTAAAGAAGAAGGTACCAGGAGGAAGAATATTGAAATAATGAAGACGAAGGTTCGAGTTAGCCTATGGTACCATTGGTCATAATTGAAAGTAGAAAGATTCCTAATTCATTCTAATATACTCTTTTATATGTAGATGGACATGGAGTAGCCAAAAGGGAATTTGGGGAAAGTAAGAATCCTGAAAGATATTTTAGGTATGCAGCCTATATGACTAAGATAATAGAAGAAGAACCATCCACCTTTGAAGAGGTTTTCAAAAGCCAAGAATGGAAATATTCCATGAATGAAGAGTACCAATAGATAATGAAGAATGTAGTTTGAGAGATCATACATATGCCTAAAGATAAATGAATGGTAAATCCCAAATAGTTGTACAATATTATCATGCAGTAGATGGAATTACTGATAAATATAAGGAAAGATTTTTTGGAAGGGGTTTTCTCAAAAAAAACACATCGATTATGAAGAGACATTTTCACCCACAACAAGGTATACAACTTTACATTCACTAGACTCTTCGGTAGCATTAGTGGGATAGACCATTATTCAAATTGATGTGAATATTTCATTCCTAAATGATGCTATTGATCGAAAAGTATATTTAGATAAACCCTTGGGATTTGAAGTAAAATATTGAGAAAATTATGTTTTCACGTTCAAGAAGACATTGTATGGAGATAAGAAAGCACCAAGCACTAACACATTTCACCCAATTTCCGACAGCCAAAATGTCTCTCTTGCGACACACGTGTCCTAAGAGTGACACTTTGAGGTGGGGAAAAAATTGGTTTCTCTTAAAGTCGCAATTCTGACACTTGAGTTAACTATCAGAAGAGCGACACTTTTTCCGACGTTTACAATGGTCGTTGCTCTTCCGACGTTAGGAAGCTAATGTCACACTTTCGACGATTCAGGTAGGTTTCACTATACCAACATCTGTAGGTAGGTGTCCCTATACCGATGTTTACAGTTAGGTGTCGCTATACCAACATTTTTAGGTAAGTGTCGCTATACCGACATTTTTAGCCACTTGTTTCTATACCGATGGTTATAGCCAGGTGTCACTATATCGACAGTTTCAGCTAAGTGTCATTATATCAACAATTTCCGTGCAGTGTTGCTATATCGATAGTTTCAGCAAGGTGTCGCTATAGTGACGATTTCAACTAGGTGTCGATCTACCGATGGTGTTAGCCAAGTGTTGCTATACCAACATTTTCACGGACGTTTTGGTACACCAAAGTTTGTAGGGATGTGGACCCTAATCGTCACACATTCTAGGTGTACCTGTAACTTGATAGTATCATCAGAATACCGATAGACAAAAAAGGATATTTAAAACAAAAATGTTGGAGACTGTATCGTCAGAGTACCGACGCTAAAAAAATAATATTTAAAAAAAAATGTCGAA
The DNA here is from genome assembly GCA_034641835.2 of Pinus albicaulis. NCBI lineage: Eukaryota > Viridiplantae > Streptophyta > Pinopsida > Pinales > Pinaceae > Pinus > Pinus albicaulis. The sequence continues at coordinate 999,332,647 of CM076574.1, forward strand.
AGAAAGGATATGGTTTTAGTGTCCCCACCGACACTGGATTAACCAAAAAAATCAAGTGAGCAGACTCAAGTACCATATAGGAATCTAGTGTCATCTTGACAACAAAGTGCATCTATTGGTTCTTCAAGGTTGGATTGAAATTATGTTCCATTTTTTAGGAATTCTTGTGTGGTGATCATGGATGTAATGAAAATTCTTCCATTTTCTCTATGGTTTCTATAAGATCGGGCTTACCATTTTGCATTGATGGGCACTCGATTCTCCTTCTATTATTCTATATATTCACAATATGAGTGAAAAAGGGTAGGAAATCTTCAACCTATTCAGTTCTGGCTTCATTCACTCATTGCTACAAAGGATTTCATCTATTTTCTATATTTCTTTATAATTTTTTCTTCATTGATGGCCATTAAGATTTCTTTTGTAAAAATATTTTGTTGGCCTATTCATTTAGTTAGAAAATATTTAAGATTCAACTTTGGTTGTGTCAATATTTACATAAAATACTTGGACAATCCCTGTCCATTGATAGATACATACATTGCAATGCTCAACATTTTGAGTAATGATATTATGCTACGATTTTTAGTGATAATTTTGTTGAAGTCCATGTTTTGCATGCTTTTTCAATTCCAAAATTTAATGGTGGTTGAATTTCTTCCTGTGGCATTTATAGAAAAAAATAAAAATTAGCCAATGGAAAAATATATTCAAGAGTCTCAAATTTTCACATAGTATGGAAGCAGAAAGATTAGAAAGTTTGAATGCTAGTTCCATGGTGGTATACAAGTTGTTGAAGAACTTTTCATGACAAGTTCCTAAGAATATTAGTATCAGAGACATAGAATACTAGTCTGAGAGAAAATTCAACTGTTCTGATAGTAATGAAAAAAATATATCTTCAATTTTGGTAATTGTACCATTAGCTGCAAATATCATCTATTTGTTATTATCATGTATAGAAATCAAATTTCACATCTGATTCACAACTTTCTAGAGTACCAAGCTCAACAAAAAATCCATCATATAGAGGGATGTTGTTTTGAAACACTGTGTACTCAATTATCTTTCGTTTCACACTGGCCAATTGTATGTGCAAAAATCATAATGTGTATATGAGATTCAATTATAACAGGAACTTGATATTTAAGTCCTCATACAAGCCAATATTTTGTAAACAATATAGAATAAAGTGACAATTCTTTGTTATTTCTATATCTCATGTGTTGTCATGTGTCTTTGACGCTATGGTTACCTGTAATGCAGGCCTCTCACAATTATGTACTACTCTATTTTCCAGGTTAATATAAATTCCTTTCCTTGCACAAAAAAAGGCACACGTGCAAGAAATTCCCATTATGAACTACAAAATGTTATTCAAAAATAAACGTAGCATATTATACCAAAAGAGAAATATTTTCTCCCTTGGAAATGTCAAAATGTCATTTTGAAATATTTTTGGCCCCACAAGTTGCATGTATCCTGATTGCAATGTAATGTTGCAAAATCCATTGACTAAATATTGGCAATTATCGATTAAATTTGAAGATTTAGGACATAAAGCATATATACAAGTCATCTTACATAACTATTAACTTCAGGGTAATTCTAGTAAGAAATATATTCTCATCAGTCAATAATTTATACTTGATAGAATAATTCAAAACTCAAAAGAAAATCAGTATGAATTGATGTAGCTAGTAATGGATTGTGATCATTATCCTTCATATAAAATTTCTAATTGGAACATTTAAGTGATGGGTATTCTTCCGAAAACCTTGAAAACATCAATTTTAAACATAAATATCTATGGGGTACTAATTTCAAATGAACTTTGATACATGACCATACCTTGAACTGAGATAGTAGAAAAATCTAAAAACCCAAATGTCGTCCTCCATAATTAATAGCCCACATATTCCCAACCTTTCTTCTCCAAAGATAATTGTAAATCCTTAATAGTTATAAATCCCTTGACATGTTACAATAAAATTCAAAATGCAAAAGAGTTTTTAGAAACTATAACCATCTGTAATATCAACTACCACATTTTAAAAATTGGCACATGGTTACTTACGTAGAAAATTGGTAGTATTTAATGCAACCCTTTTCAAAAGTGATATCCAAAAATTTGACTATCTACAGCTAACCATAGATAATAGGTTGTACTATTCACAAATGTCTTGAACATTGGTCAACACGACTTCATAGAAATTTCCAAAGATAATGCCACATAGGAATTGTGTATTTTCATTTTCTTAATTGTGTGTCCAAAATTGAAGAAATATCAAGCCACAATATCATTAACACCTTAATATTTGAGTGTGAACTGTAATCACTCTAAGAGAGCCCATAGTTCAATTCCTTGAATAGCGAGTGGCCGTGTTGCAAATAGTTAATAGAACTGTGATTATAAGGTTTCGCTAGGTTCTTGAAAATGAAAAACACAAGTTATCGAGAGTCTCCTAAAAACACCAACAACACCAACCCTCCAATGCATTTTCTCCTAAAATACACTTGAATGTTAATCTTGAACATGTTTCCATATGGCCTTCAAAATATAATTTAAACTAGGGAAACATAAGTAAACTTAAAAAGAAATGGATGCCCTAGGTGAGTTTATAAGGGATTAATTAATGCCAATATGAAGTGGTTAATCAGTAAAATAAACACACAACAATCCAACCATTGGTGTCTTAATTGAAATTGGAAACTAAAAATTGATTAACAATTCATAAGAAGTGTGCTATGTTGTTCAGCGGATTGATTAACATATAGAGTATTGTTTATCACATTAGAAAAATCATCACAAAACTATGTATTTTTCATCAGATTCAAAGGTATTCCTATGAAATTTTATATTTTCTCATTCACTACTTTACATACCTCTATAAATTAATAAGGTAGACCACAAATCAAATATGAAAACCACACCATATTTTCATAAGGTGTGAGCCAGTATTTGTGGCAAGGAGTGCGATGAGATAAGTTGCACAAGTGTTTTGTCAAAGAACATGAACAAGGTGTGGTGTGTGGAAAAACATTGTTGTTGCATACTTACAAGAACTTTTGTTAGTTTTGTTATTCAAATTGTTGGTGGCAATCATCTACTTGGTCGAGAGAAACAAAGACATATTTAAATAATCCAATTGAAAATATTGATCTTGTTCTTTCTACCTAGAGGGTGAAAACTAGATTGTGACTCCATGGTAAGTAGCTACAAAAGAGCTGAAAAACTCAATAACAAGTATGCCCATGTATTATTTGCTCAATGAATAATTTGAGAAGGTTCTCAGATAAATTTCAAAAAGGAGAAATTTTTATCTATATACTGGTAGAGGACCTTCATATAAAACTTTTCATTTGGGACATATTGTGCATGTTAAGCATTACCAGAAACATTGTAAGCTACATAAACATGTTCACTATCACTAGCAACATTCATCACACTTAATATCCAATATTTTATTACAAGTCTTCTCCAATATAAAATACAAATGACAGGTCAAACATGTTTTGGTTGACCTGGATTATGTAATTTAGCTCAATACTTTTTTAGAAATAAGAGGGTTTTTCCATTCATTCTTCCCCATAATCATTATGATCTTCGTCATCATCATATCATAACATTCGAGCTCTGATTTGAGTTCCATATTGCTTTTGGGTTTTTTGCATATTGAGAGAGAGAGAGAGATCGTTGAAGCATAAGGACATAAGAAGGACACATCCCACAGAGGGGGATATACATAAACATTCCTCATGACGTGTTTTAATAAATTTGTTATTCATTTGAAGTCCTCCATTGGGCTATTTATCTTTCATTTAATACTTCTCTATTTTTTTCGCTTACATCATATATTTTATTCCAAGGTTTTCTCATGTTTTATTGTAGATATGAAGCATAGAGGAAGTATTTTTCTATTGTTATGGTTGCATGTCACCAAGAACCTTAGTGAAACATTTTTGGTACACATGCTAATAATTTTAATACTAACAAATGACGAATCCGATGGTGTAGTAATTTATAACCTTGGTTACTATTGTTTCAAATATATTCAGTGTTTTTCCAACTATTTTTTGTGCTCTTAGTCTATTTTTTTTATCTCCTTTATTTTTTGGAAATTTTATGTTTCTGTTTGGGTTCCACATATTTTCATGGGTTAGAGGTATCAACTGAGAATGAGACAACACATACGAGTTCATATCTATTGACTGAGAGAAGAAATATAAGGTTTCACTTTCTGACCCAATAAATACACCCATAAAACAATTTTCTTCCCCAAAATTGTGAGACAACACTTTTCATGTTGGTTTCCACAATCTATAATTTTTTAGATTTTTGTAGTTTGGAAATATGGTTGCATGTGTGCTGGGAAGGATTCCTGTTATTTGTTAAGACATCTCTAGCCCTATATCCTCTTACTATTTTCTTGTTGAGAAATTAAAAACCCCTGTAGGCTTTATAGTACACCTCCACCATTTAGGAAGAGAATTGTTGAGCTAAGGAGTCTAGTGTGCATCATTTTAGAGAAATAATGTTTTAGGTTTTTTTTCACTTTTTTGTAGCCCTTTTCAACATATTTATTCACCATTTTACTCTCTTTAGAGTTTGATGTTTCCTTTTCCCCTTAAAATCCCCTAGCGTATCATAGTTTTTGGAGCTTCTTGCATCTCCTTTTTGAACATTTAGCACTATTGTTTGTTAGATTTTTGCCCCATTTTTAGAACATTGTTTCCTTTAGGTCCAAGTCACTTCTTCAATGGGGGTTTGTGTACTTCATTTTACTGTTTAGTTATTGTTCATTTTCAATATTATTTATTGTTTATGAAATTTTGTTTTAGTAGAATTGAAACCATTAAAAAATTATGAATTAACTCACACACTTGACATGTTTTCTCCACACACACCCTAAGTGAATGATATCTTGGTTAATGTGTCCAAGCCATGGCTTCAAATACTACACCTTAATAATTCAACCCACATAGATTAATTTCACTTGAGCACCAGGGCCAAAACAATATTTGCAGTTAGGTGGAGGATTAGTGGTATAGGCTTCCAATAACATCCATTTATAACTTATATTGAGACATAGAAAGTTGACATATTGCAGAGCTTAAAATCCTTGAGCATCCCACAATCCAAAGTGAGAGTGCGTCAAAAACCTAATTTAGATGGGTTTCCTAAATCATGGTGCAAGTGGTTCTCCTTGATGCTACCCATCTCGTGGTAGCGAATTTTGTGTTGTGGTTGATCACCAGGAAGCTCAAGACTCAACCACCATCATGGGAGAAAGGTATACTTACTTTCCAATCCTATAGAAAAATATTATAAGACTATTTTTGGAAAAGAATTTGGTACTCTGCCCCACCTTTCTCTAGACAACTCCACTTGCAAGGATCATATTTCGTCTAAGAACTCTCCTCGAAGGCCCTCTGAAACAATAGACCTAAGACGTGTTTCAGGATTTACAACACCTTTAGGCTAGAGGTCATTTTTTATTTTATAGGATGTGTTTAGTTGAATTAGAGTAGCATATTAATATAGTTAGTTTACACTTGGCAACACTACACTAGGTGTTTGGTTGTTTTTTTTTAACATTTTCTACTATCATCACCCTTTAGCCTCTTGATTCATAGTTTTTATTAACAACATTTCACCCCGTAGGAATTTCTCGCAAATAATTCATGGCCTTCACCCCAAATTTATTTTAGGACATCTTACTCCCTCTTGTCAATTTTGAACCCGTCCTTCTATTCCTTAATTGAGTCCCTATAATAACTCTAGTTCTTTTGATTCTTCCAATTCTTCCTCTAATTTCACATCTTGCCAACCCCATGCTACCACCATGTCACGCACCAATTTGGGTAGTGGAAAAGTATGTGGTAACCAAGGTAACCCCACAGGCAGAACCTATACTAGTATGGACACTAACCCTCCCTTGCTTCCTTATATGGCGAGACTGAGCCTCCCTAATTTCAACTAGCTCATAAATTATTGTCTTCTCTATGACTTCAATTAGAATCCTATTAATAACAAATTTACTTCTTACATCCTGAACTTTCAAGGTAATGCTAGAGAAAACACCCCAAATTACATTAGCGAAGACCCCATTTCTCTTCGCCTCATCTAATGCACCCTTACCGGAGTTGATTCCAAATGGTATGTGGATAAATTTCATTCCTCCCATTCCAACTTCATGACACTTTCCAAATTATTTCTTTCCTACTTTTAGTTACCTCTCCAATACAACCCAAGTACCAAATTCTTGAACTCTTTTGGTCAAATATTTTACACCCACCTTTCTAACCATTTTAAAGAATGGCATAGAAGGAGGAGCATGCATAGAGCACCTGATTTTGAAGACCGTGTATATATAGATTAGTTTCTTAGAACTCTTTTTGCCCCCATCGGTAAACATGTCACCTGTCATTTCCCTGAGTATTAGGAATAAGCTCTCAAGATATCCTTAAAATATGATCTGATCTAGAACAAGGCATGTTATGTTTAGACTATCCTTCCTCATATAAAACCAATAATTTTCCTGAACTCCCTCATATTTAGAATGTAGTCTCTGATACCTTTCCTAACTCTAACATTCTTGAGGTCCAAGAAAATTCTATGGTTCAAGTCGTTGAAAATCACGTCAAGCATCAAGAACTAGTTTGCCAACTCTTAAAGGATAACCTAATTTTGGCACAAAATCGAATGAAACAACAAGCAAATCAACATCGTAGTGAGAGAATTTTTGATTTAGGAGATTGGGCACTTTTCTGGCTACAACCATATAAACAAGTGTTCCTGCAGCAAGCTAAGAAGGATAGTAAATTATCACCAAAGTACTATAGTCCTTATAAGGTGCTACAAAATATTGGTAGTATGACATACAAATTGGAGCTTCCTAATTATTCTCGAGTGTACCTAGTTTTCCATGTTTCGTGCTTAAAGAAGGTTATAGGTGACAAAATTCTTCTTCAAAAAATATTGCCAAAACTTGATGAGGAAGGAAGAATCATATTTGAGCCTGAAGAGGTCATAGAAACAAGAATTAGAAAACTACAAAATCGATCAACTTTACAATATCTCATCAAGTGGAAGAACTTACCCACTAAATATTCCACATGGGAGGATGAGAATTTTAAACATAAGCATTCAAAGCTACTCAGCATTCAGGGAAATTATTTTTTGAAGGAGAGGGGCATGTTGTGTCCCTATATTACTAGTGTTTTCCCTTGGTCTTGTTAGTGTACACTCCCTATTGTTATTTTTGTACCCCTCTAGTCCCAATATTTTTATTATTGTGCCCCATAAAATCAAACTATTGCTATTTTTGTGCCCTTACATTATTATGGCTAGGTTGGCTACGATTATATTATGACCCCATGGACTCATATATATAGAAAGGATGGTTTTCCATTTGTATCATCCATGCATTTTTCATTTATGTAATGTAAATGAGGTTTCCCCCTCGAAGAGGCTGATTTCTAAGGCATTTCTCTATATTTTATTCTATTTTGTGAGACGGTTTCATAACAAAAACTGGTGACGAAAATAAAAGAAATTTTAATCGTGATCTCATATACTTTAACGTTTGATTGAATACCAACCATATTCTGAATATCAATATGAGGAAGTTTGATGGCAAGGATCTAGTAACACGGATACTATAGATGGAGCAATATTTTGATCTCCATAATGTGCAACACATAAAAACGGTACATGTTGCAAATTTATATTTAGAACCCAATCAATTTGTATGGTATCAATGGATTTGTTATCATAAACCACTTATCACTTTCTCAATTTTTATGGATGAAATGATAAAACATTCTGAGGATACAAACATAGACACCTTCTTTAGGAAATTGATAAATCTCAAGCTGAAGGGTTGAACGGTGGAGTACATCTAGGACTTCCAAAGATTGTATATAAGGGTAAATGATATTTTATAGGGTTATATGATTGATGTACTCATATGTAATTTAAAGGATAAAATCCAACATGAGGTTCCCCTATGGTAACTTGATTCATTGAAGAAGGCATTCGGGTTGGAAATAAAAATTGAAAGACAAATCATGGAGACAAGGAAACCTACTACTCACATCTATAAATATGAAACTGTTTCCACTCCTAGCCTTCCAAAACCTATAAGGTTAACACCACAATAGTTGGAAGAAAAAATAGAAAAAGCGTGTTGTTATAGTTATGATATAAAATACACTAAAGGTCAAAGCTGTGTTGAGAATAAATTATTTTACATTCATAGGAGGAAGAAAAGGGACACGAAACCTCAAAAAAGGAGGATATACACCAGGAATAAACCCTAGAGAAAGAAGAAATAAATTTGACCATATCTTGTAATGACTTAGTAGGGATTACCACTATTTAAACTCTCGTGATAGAAGGACATATCAAGAAGAAGAACGTACTAATGATGATTTATTTGGGTAGTCCCATTAATGTAACTCATTGTAATATAGCCAAGGAATTGAATTAATTCCTATATTTAGAACCAGAGTGTCCAGTGCTGATTGTAAATGGAGGAACTATAAATTTCTCTAGAAAGTTCCATAATGTTAAGCTATATATGTGGGAATATCTAATGAATATTCCAATGCTTTCCATTCCAATATGTGGTGCCATGTTTATAATAAGAGTCCATTGGATACAAACTTTGGGTATGACAACTTTTAGTTCTCAAGAAATTTTATTGAATTATCTTTTAGAATGAAAGGAAGTTAAATTAAGCGGTATCACATGGAAACCAAGAAAGATAATCAGCCCTAATGGCATGAAAAACCTCCTAAGAAAATAGAATAAGGGAATAATTGCACGACTATTCTCAGTAGAGGTTCAAACATTGAAATCATCTATTTCTCCATATCTCGAAAAAGTCTTAGATAATTATTCCAAGTTATTTGAGGCTCCCAATGGCCTCCCACCTATTCCTGATCATGATCATGCTATTAATTTGATTCTAGGAGATATTACTCCAAACATTAGGACTTACATATATCAGTATCCCCAAAAGATTGAAATTAAACATATGGTTGCAGAAATGTTAGATGTTGGTTTAATTCAACCTAGTCAAAGTTATTTCTATTCTTTAGTGGTATTGGTGCACAAGAAGGATGGATTGTGGCACATCTATCTGGATTATAGGGAGCTCAAAAATCTCACTATTAAAGTTAAATTTCCCATTCCTGTCGTTAATGAATTATTGGATGAATTACATAGAGAAAATTACTTCACCAAGTTCGATGTTCATTCATGATAGCATCAAATTAGATTGAAAATTGAAGACATTCTGAAAAAAACATTTATAACTCGTAAGGGTCATTATGATTTTTTGGTCATGCCTTTGGCCTTACCAATGCACCTTCTATATTCTAAGATTTGATGAATTCCATTTTCAAACGCTTCCTTGGAAAATTTGTTTTAGTATTTTTTAATGATTACTAATCTACAACAAATCATGGAAGGATCATATTGAAAATGTTGACTGGGTGCTCAAACTATTAGAGGAGAAAAAATTGTAGGCAAAAACGTCCAATTTTTATTTGGAGTACATGAGGTGGAATATATGGGTAATATTGTATCATGTGAGTGTGTTAAGGTAGACCCTAAAGAAATTAAAGCCATTAACTAATGGAAAATCCCAACAACCATAAAGCATTTGCAAGGATTCTTGGGTTGACAAGTTATTATCATAATCTCGTTAAGAATTATGGGAGAATAACAACACCTTTAACAACATTACTAAAGAAAGACACATTTTCTTGGACTCTTGAAGCAAGTAAGGCCTTTGAATATATTAAAGAGGAAATGTGGAAAGAAACGGTATTAGCTATGCCATAATTAAAAAATATATATATTTTAGAATGTGATTCCTAAGGAAATGGAATTGGTGTTGTTTTAATCCAATAAGGAAGACCCATTGTTTTTGAAAGTCATCCAATTAAAGGAAAATATTTTCACAAACATATTTATGAGAAGGAAGTGTTGGAAATACTACATGGACAAAATCAATGATGACCTTACCTAATGGGTAGACACTTAAATATAAAAACAAATCTTGATAGTATTAATAATTTTTGGAACAAATATTATCTTCAAAAGAGTAGCAAAAATGGGTCCCAAAGATGTTGGGTTATGACATGTAAATAATCTATAAAAAATGGAAGAAAATTGTTGTTGCAATTGAATTCTCAAGAAAGTATGAGGATGGGGAAGCATTTGTTCATTCCATTTTTTTATCCAACTAGATTGGATAATTGAAGAAAGGGATGAATGGAAGAATGATGAAGAAGTGTGAACACTCATTCAAAATTTGTAGCAAGATCCTAGTACATATCATATATTTAGATGGAAACCCACTTCATTATGTTACAAATATTTCTTATATATTTGTAATAATTCCTAACTCAAACAAAATATTCTTTTGGAGTTGCATACCTATCCCTTAGGAGGGCACTCAAGATTTATAAAAACTTACAACAGGGTCAAGAAGGATATTTTGTTTTTTTTTATGGCCTTAAATTTTATATTCAAACATTTGTGGAGGAAGTTTTGGTTTTCCAACAAAATTGTTGGGTGTGGAGCCTGATTATCTTGAATATTTTGTATCATAGCGTTGGAATCCTGTACCTTAATGGGGGTGGCAATTCCACCCCTAATTAAATGCTTCCCAGGGGGTCCAGGGGGGGTGAATTTGACTTTATGAAGCCCCCCATTGGTGGGGGATTTTTGGGCAGCGCCCCCAAAGCGAAAAATAGATGTAAGATTTCCTTGTAAAGGTATAGTAATTTCTAGTCAATCTGGGCTGTTCATTAGGTGGATGATCTAATGGTAGAAATTATGTTTAGTTTAGGTTTTTTTGCCCTAGAAGGAAACCCTTCTCTTTGTATGAGAGTATTGTATTGTGGCTATGTATTGTATGTGTATTCCCAAAGTGATAAATATATAGGGAGACTGTGAGAGAGAACAGAGGATATTACAATGGATCTGATGTAGGTTGTGTCTCTTCATTTTGCTAGAAAATAGAAATGAAAGACTGGTTGTTCGGGGTGGACATAGCCCAAACTAGGTGAACCACGTATGTTTGTGTCTCTCTAGTTTTATGTGCTTTGTGTGCTTGTGTTTTGCACATATTTTATGTGTTTCATTTCTTTGTAATATTTAATATTCTAACAACTGGTATAAGAGTCAAAGGTATATTTGGCTGATAAACTCACAGGAAAGAAGGGTTCCTGGTTCGAGTGGGAGCAATGGCAGAAGATGGTAAGTTTAGGGTCGAGAAGTTTAACAACAAATTCTTCATGCTATGGAAGATGAAAATGGAATACTCTCTATATCAGAGAGATCTGTACCTACCATTGAGTGGAAAAACAAAGAAGCCAATGACTATGACAGGCGTAGAATGGGATATTCTTGATAGAAAGGCACTCAAAATAGTACAATTGTGCCTCGCGGGATCGGTAGCATTCAATATTTAGAACGAAACAAAAATAGAGGGTTTGATTAAGGTGTTGGCAAAACTATATGAAAAACCCTCAGCCTCAAACAAGGTATTTCTTATGAAATGATTATTTAATATGAATATGTCAGAAGGTGGATCTATTGCAGACCATTTAAATGATTTTAATACAGTTGCCAGTCAGTTAATTTCTGTACGGGTAAACTTTGATGATGAAGTTAGGGCTCTTTTATTTCTATGTTCATTGCCAGAAATCTGGAATGGTTTAGTTATGGCCATTAGTAAATCTATCTCTGGATCTATTACTTTGAATTTTGATGATGTTATCGGTGCTATCCTTCATGAGGAAATGTGACGGAAAAGCTCCGATGAGACATCGGGTAATGCTTTGAGTGTAGAGTCTAGGGGAAGAAGAATGGAAAGAGGAAAGAGCTCGGGATATTATGGTAAATCAAGGAAAGGCAGATCCAAGTCTATATCGGGGATAGTGTGTTGGAAATGCAGAAAGAAAGTACACCTGAACAAAGACTGTAGATCTCGGAAAGGAAAAAAAGGAGATGCATAGCAAGAAAACAATCATGAAGAAAATGTGACAGACGATGTGTTACAAGATGCCTTGGTTCTTTCTTTAGAAAATGTTACTTATTCCTGGGTAGTTGATTCAAGGGCTTCATTCCATGCCACAACCAATAGGAAATATTTTCATGACTATGTTAAAGAAGATTTTGGACAAGTCTGTGTGGGTGATAATAAGCCGTGTAAAATTGTTGGAATGGGTAAGGTTCTTGTAAAAGAGGAAAATGGAAACCAATGACTATTAAAGGAGGAAAGGCATGTTCCAAAACTGAAGAAAAGTCTGATTTCAATAGGGCAGTTAGGCGATGAAGGTTGTGTGAAAACTTTCAGAGATAAAACTTGGAAGGTCATCAAAGGAGCCCTGGTAATATCAAAAGGTGAAAAGGTTGGTACATTATATTTATCAATGGTATTTCTAACTATGTTAATGCTTTAACTTCCAAATGAGCAGATGCAGCATTATGGCATCATAGGCTTAGACACATGAGTGAGAAGGGGATGAAGATTCTTCACTCAAGAAATTTGTTGCTGGGTTTGAAGAATGTCGATTTGGATTTCTGTGAGAATTGCATTTATGGAAAACATAAGAGAGTCATATTTCTTAGAGTTGGGAAAGAAAAGAAGTGTGAAAAATTAGAGCTTGTGCATACTAATGTATAGGGACCTTCTCAGGTATCATCTCTTGGTGGCTCTCATTATTATGTTACTTTTATTGATGATGAAACTAGAAAAAATTGGATTTATTGTATTCAGAATAAATTTGATGTATTTGATACTTTCATGAAACCGAAAGCTTTGGTTGAGATTAAGACAGGAAAGATGTTGAAGTGTCTCAGATTAGACAATGGAGGTGAATATTGCAGCAAATATTTTGATATGTACTATTTAGAGCATGGAATTCGTAGAGAGAAGACAGTTCGAAGAACACCACAAGAAAATGGTGTGTCAGAGAGGATGAACAGAACAATCGTGGAGCGTGCAAGGCGCATGAGATTGCATGTAGAATTGCCTTTACAATTTTGGGTAGATGCTGTAGATATTTTTGTTTATCTAATAAACAAAGGGCCTTCAAGTTCCTTAGATGGTGGTATTCCAGAGGAAGCATGGACAGGTGAAAAGGTAAACTACTCTTTTTGAAAGCCTTTTGGCTGTGAGGCCTTTGTCCATATTAATAAAGAAAATAGAGCAAAGCTTGAGGAAAAATCAAAGAAATGTACCTTTATTGGATATGGTGTTAATGGTTTTGGTTATCGCTTATATGATTATGAAAAACACAAAACCATTAGGAGCAGAGATGTAATATTCAATGAAAAGGTCTTGTATAAGAATTAGCTGCAGGAAAAGAAACAGGAAAAAGAAAACAAATAATACACAGTTCTTGATGAGATCACAGAAAAATTAAAGGTGCCTGAAAATAATAATAATCAATAGCCACAACAATACGAAGCACCACAACAACAATAGGCACCTCAAACACCTGAAAGCACTGCCAAAAGATCTACCAAGATAAGTAGACCCCCTGAACAATACTCTCCTTCATTATATTATTTATTGTTGACTGATTCTAGTGAAATTGAATGTTATGAAGAAGTAATGCAGGTTGAAAGCAGGAAGAAGTGGGAGCTTGCCATGGAAGAAGAGATGGACTCATTAATGCATCACCATACTTGGGACTTACTCAGGTTGCTTGCAGGTAAAACTGCATTACGAAATAAATGGGTTTATAGGCTGAAGGAAGAAGATGGAGGAAAATAGAGGTACAAAGCTAGACTTGTGGTGAAGGGGTTTGCACAAAGGAAAGGTATTGATTTTGATGAAATATTTTCTCCTGTTGTTAAGATGACTTCAATTAGAACTATTTTAAGTCTTGTAGCAGCGGAAGATTTACATCTTGAACAGTTAGATGTAGAGACAACATTTCTCCATGGAGATTTGGAGGAAGAGATCTATATGGAGCGACAAGAAGGATATGAGGTCAAAGGGAAAGAAAAATTACTGTGCAGGTTAAAGAAGAGCTTGTATGGCTTAAAACAGGCTCCAAGGCAATGGTATCTAAAATTTGACAAGGTTGTGTCTGAACAAGGTTATACTAGATGTCACTCTGATCATTATGTTTATCCGAAAAGGCAAAATGATGGAAACTATATTATATTGTTATTGTATGTAGATGACATGCTTGTTGCAAGGTCTAACATGCAGAAAATAAATGCACTCAAAATAAAATTGGCAAATTCATTTGCAATGAAGGATTTTAGAGCTGCAAAGCAAATCCTTGGTATGAGAATAACCAGAGATGGGAAAAATTGCAAATTAACACTGTCTTAGAATGAGTACATACAAAAGGTATTGAAAAGATTTAATATGCAGAATGAAAAATTAGTTAGTAAACCTTTTGCTAGCCATTTCAAACTTAGTAAGGAGATGTTCTCCAAGACCCAACAAGAAATGGACTACATGTCTAAATTTCTATATGCATTAGCAGTTGGAAGCTTAATATATGCAATGGTCTGCATAAGGCCTGATATTGCACATGCAGTGGGAGTTGTAAGAAGGTACATGAAAAATCCAGGAAAAGAACATTGGATGGCAGTAAAATGGATTCTTAGATATTTGAGAGGTACCACAAATCAAACATTATGCTTTGGTGGTTCAAACATTACTCTACTGGGATATGTTAATGCAGATATGGCAGGTGACAAAGAAAGTAGGAGGATCACTATAGGATATGTATTTACTGTAGGTGGAATAGCTGTCAGTGGGGTTTCAAAAATCCAAAGTGTTGTCGCACTTTCAACAATAGAAGCATAATATGTTGCTGCTACAGAGGCTAGTAAGGAAATGATTTGGTTACAAAGGTTTATGGATGAATTAGGTAAGAATCCTGACATTGGCACGTTATACAGTATAGCCAAAGTGGAATTCATCTTGCAAAGAACTCCGCATTTCATTCCAGGACTAAAAAAGTATAGCTCAAGTACCATTTCACATGGTCAGTATTGGAAGATGGACAGTTGAAGCTGGAAAAGATACACACTAGCCAGAATCTTGTAGATATGCTAACAAAAGTTGTAACCAGGGAGAAACTAAGAATATGCTTAGTTTCAATTGGTCTTAAAGGATGAAAATGAAGATGAAAAATAGTCGGGTCCAAAGAGGAGTCATTTTCCAAAAAATGAAGCAGCATGGAGTTGCTACAATCAGTCTTCAAGTGGGAGATTTTTGGGCGTGGAGCCTGATTATCCTATTTATTTTTTATCACAGCATTGGACCCCTGTACCTGAATGGGGGCACCAACACCACCCAAATTAATTTTTTCCTGGGGGGTCGAGGGGGGGTGGTTACAACTTTTCAAGCCCCCCCCTCGGTGGGGGGTTTTGGGGGAAGTGCCCCCTAAACTAAAAAAAGATGTAAAATTTCCTTGTAAAAGTGTAGTAATTTCTAGTCAATCTGGGTTGTCCATTAGGGGGATGATTTGACAGTAGAAGTTATGTTTAGTTTAGGGTTTTTTTCCCTAGAAGGCAACCCCTCTCTTTGTATGAGGGTATTGTATTGCAGCTGTGTATTATATTTGTATTCTCATAGCAAGAAACATATAGGGATACTGTGAGAGAGAACAGAGGATATTACAATTAATCTACTATAGGTTGTCTCTTCATTTTCTGGATAATCGAAAGGAAAGACTGGCTATTCAAGGTGGATGTAGCCGAAACTGGGTGAACCACGTATATTCGTGTCTCTCTGATTTTATGGGTTTTGTGTGCTTGTGTTTTACGCATATTTTATGTGTTTCATTGCTCTGTAATATTTAATATTCTAAAAAAAATAAAGTTGATAAAATTAACACCTGAGGTATGTTACAACTATTATCCATTTCATGTCAATGTTGGGCGGAGGTTTTAATGGATTTTATCACAATTTTACCAAACTGTGAAGGAAGGAGTGTCTTGATGGTGGTAGTTGATAGACTTACCAAGTATCTAGAATTTTTTACATTCTCTCATCCATTTAAATCCAATAAAGTTGCTACTAGATTACTAGAAACAATTAAAAAGCTACATGGAAACCTAAAGATTATTGTAAGTGATAGAGATCCAATTTTGACTGGAAATTTTTGGACACAATTATTTTATTGTGTTAGTACCCAATTAGATCATAGCTCATCTTATCATCATCAATATCATTGGAAAACTAAGATATTAAATAAATTTTTAGAAGGATATAGTCATTTTTTAATCTGATAAACAAAAACAATGGATCAAGTGGTTACCTTTAGTTGAACTGAGGTATAACACTTCCTTCCATACTACACCAAAAATGATCCCATTTGTGGCACTTTATGGATATTGTGCATTATACATCAAATCATTTTTAGTAGAAAACTCCAAGGTTAAAGTAATGAAATATCACATTGAGAATACACAACAAGTTCTCCAACTCTTAAATGATAACCTCACTTTGGCACAAAATTGAATGAAACAACAGATAAATCAACATCACAACAAGAAATTTTTTTATGTAGGTGACTCAGTGATTTTATTGCTACAAGCATACAAATAAATTTCCCTCAAGAAAGAGAATAAGCATAATAAATTATCACCAAAGTATTATGGTCCTCACAAGATGTTGTAAAATATTAGTACTATGGTATACAAATTGGATCTTCCAACATTTTCGTGAGTGTAGCCATTTTTCCATGTTTCATTCTTAAACAATGTTATAGGTGAGAAGCTCACATCTCAAAAATTATTTCAAGAACTTGACGGGGAAGGAAAAATCATATTAGAACTTGAATCATTCATGGAAACAAGATCTCTACCGCTACAAAATCGAACAATTCTAGAGTACCTCATCAAGTGGAAGAACTTACCCATTGAAGATTCCACATGGGAGAATGATAATTTTATATAGAAGCATCCAGAAATACTCAAGCATTGAGGACAACACTTATTTTTAAGGAGAGGGGAATGTTAGGTCCCTATAATACGACTAAAATGCCTTATTGTTACTATTAGTGTAGCCCCCTTATTATTATTGTTATGCGCATGTAGTCCCCATATTGTTATTATTGTGCCCCATAGATGCCCACTATTGTTATTGTTGTCCCTTAGGTTATTATTGTTATGTAGCCTCTTATTATACTGTGATCCCTTAGACTCCTATATATAGAAAGGAGGTTTTCTCATTTGAATCATCCAAGAATTATTCATTGATGTAATGTAAATGAGGTTTCCCCCTCAAAGAGGATAATGTTAAAGTCATTGATCCAAGTTTACTTATATTTTGTGAGTTGGTTGCATAAAATGAATCTAACGGAATCCAAAGTTTAAATATTGTTTCCTTAATTCATTTTTACACTTACCACAATTTGGCCATTCCCTTTCTTCAAATATTTCCATTCCATTAAATCCTTTTTTTCATATCCCAAATGATAAAATTGATATTTCAATGTATAAAAAAAATCACACCAAGAGAAAAGTAGATTACCCAAATGTCTACTACATTTCTGAAGCTTGCCTTCCCATGAGACGAGAGTGGTGTCACTGGGTGGAAGAGATGCTAAATGGATCTTGGACTCAACTTCCTTGATTTTCTAAATTTTACTATATAGTTCAACATGTATGATCAAATTTCTTAACTTTGATGTGCTACATTCTTAGTTACATGTGGAAAAATATAATTTTACTAAATACAACATCATACCATTTCTGATCAACTATTTCTTCTAAGAAAAGGTTTTTCTTCAGTCCTCAAACATACATCACATTATTGATATGTATAAGAGAACAATAATCCTTCTTAAAGCTAATTGTACCAATTCGTTTAGTCATGCATCTTCCATCACATTCAAGATAGATAAGGAATTTCATGTCTTTCTCCTCGAATAAAGAAATATATATTAAGTCCCATGTGAGATGAAGCCTTTGAATCAATATACCACTCACTACCTCGAACTAAGATGTTCATGTAAAATATTAAGGAGAAATAAAATTTGAACTTAGAAGACAGTGCATCTCCTACTGATGCTAGCACAACATGCTTGTTGGATTTATTATTTGGGCACCTTGTAGCATAACGTCCAAATTGATGACAATTAAAAAACTTGATATTAGTAATTTAATTATTTTCTTTTCCTTCATTTTGACTAGAATAAATTTTAAATTGGGCCTTATTTCACTTGTATTTCTTCCTTTTGATAGCTAAAGCATGGTTCTCCTCATCATCCCTCACATCTGAGACTCCATCCCTTGTGATCTTCCTCCGTAAGATATGACCACAATCTCTCCAAATAAAGGAATTTATCTCTTCCATTCAATGAATCCTAGAAACTATGCCAATATTTTTGAATTTCTAGAAGAACAAAGGACACAAGATGTGTTAATGGAACTTTCTCTCCAACACTTCCAATTCCATCCTCACGTTATAAAACCTAGAAATATAAGTGACAATGGGATAATTCTTTCCCATTTGAATTTTCCTCAATTTTTTCTTCAAAGAAATTTTTTTCGTCACTAATGCTTTCAAACATATTTGTAAGGGTCTTCAACATCATAAGTTTTGTCTCCTTCCCATGAAAATTTAGAAAAATGTGGTCTCTGACTCCTTCTAGGATCATCCTTCAAGCTTTGAAAATTTCCGTCTTCCATTTATTAAGTTGTTTTACATATAATGTAGGAGGTTTAGGAATATTTGTCTTAAAGTATTCCAAAACCCCATTATCATCTAACACAACCTACATTATATCCTTGCATGCACAAAATTTCGAGGACCCTCCTAGGGTGTAACGTGTCCACAAATCTTAGGATGACATGATTGCGGCACATATATAATTCCTACACTAAATGAAATTATCTTGAAAGCACTTGAATATGATCAAGGAACTTGGTATCTATCTTGGTTATATATATAATACCATGTATAAAATTTTTTAAACCATGCAATTTCTAATGAGATCAAATTGATTACAAAAGACATAAGATTTCTCTCCTAAAATTTTGTGGAAAAAAAAAACAAGGAATAGAAACACAATCACACATAGAATACAAGATATATCTTTGGAATCCAACTAGGAAAAACCCATGCATGCTTGTATTGAATAAATTGAGCGATCAAATCTATTACATAGAATATTCTTCAACCATGAAGTTCCCTATCCATCAACTCTCTCTCATGGCATTCCAAACACATAGGAAAATAAGGCCTCTTAGGAGCTCTTATTTCCTAGAAGAGATCTACCCCTAAAGAATAGGAATTCCCCATATTTCCCTGCACAAATTCCAAGATAAATTTCTCTTCTTTCTCCTCACCCGTCTACACACAAACATGTGTACAATAAAATAAATACAATAGTATATTCATTCAATTTGAATAGGAAATTTAAATTGCATGACATTCTAGGGATAAATTTAGCAGTTTTTACAGTTAATTGAGAGTAATTTTAGATAACACAAAGTCAAACTACTCAGCTAAACATAGTTCTATCTCTATGCTAGAACTAGAGATCAATTAACTAAAGAACACTAGAGCTAACTCCACTACATAACTAGTTCAACCATCAACTAGTGCGCAACTCACTCAAAGACATCTAACTCAAATTCAATGACAATAACTTAGTGATAGGCCACATTGGACATGTTAACTGACAACAAGCTTAATTAACTATGACATTGAATTTTAATTCACATGTTTGACTAAGGCAGAAGGGAAAGAAGCCATTCATCGCTACATTTAGAATAGAAAATGGACCTCCAGAAAATAAAATACATTAAATATTGATCTTCTCTAAAAAATTTCTATGAGGTGAAAAGTTTTCATAGATTGGAAATATTTTGAGATAAATTTATTTAAAAATTTATTCATATGTGTGCACCAATAGTGGAAACCATCAAAAGAGAAGAAAACCTTTTAAATGAATAGTGATATGGAAGTGTCGTACTCTACAAAAACCCTCCCCATTTTTAAATTTTAAAATAAATCCCATTTAAAAATAGGTCCCCTTTTTATATATCTTTATTCCTAAATAGAAATAAAAGATTCATTGATAAAAGGATGCATATCACATTTTTATTCACAAAGTGTACAACCTTTAATAAATTTCTGATCCAATGAGTTATAAAGCCTTTTAAACATATCAAACATATTATAAAGACTTTATACATAATAATAATTTAAAATGAACAGTAATCGCAACCGGAAACTCGTAAAGTTCTTTAAAATGTTTGTTTTTTCTTTGTAAAGTTCCGATGCAATCACGCTCAATCGTAATCGCATTTTGGATGAGTTTAAAGTGTTGTGTTTTTTGTATATATGTCTGATGCGATACGATTCATCATAATTACATTTCGGAAGAAATTAAAACATTACATTCTTTCGTTTTAAAACTCTGATGCGACCGATCATCTCTCATCGCAATCGCATTTTCAGAGAAAATATTAAACCATTCAGTTCATTTTAAAAACCCCGATGCGACTATCGCAATCGAAAATCGGCATGAATTATGCTATGTTATTTTTGACACCTTTTAAGATCTGTGATGTGATTGTTATTTCACGTTCATATTCTTTATTCATCGCATCGCATGGAATTAAAAGCAAATTTTAACATTTATTCTAAGGATGTGCCGATCTCCGATTGTACATTTCCATTAATTGAAAATCAGACAAATGATCACGGTTTATTTTGTTTTGAATGCATGAATGTGACTTCTTAGAGGGCATTTATGTTATAAACATGGGGAGATTACATAGTAATTAATAAATAGATCATTGTATAGATGTTCTCATTATTATGTTTTATTTCGGCTGAAGGCTTTCATTCAAGTGCAGAACAAAAGAACGTCGAATCCTTTAATTCGTAGGACCACGGAGATATTTCTCGACACTAAAATGTCGAAAAGAACCAGAAAATATAAAGCTGCTCTTGCTACAAAAGCTCCTGTGTTTACCATGCCGCCTAAAGAGAAACCATCAAAGCTCAAGCTAGTTACAGATACCTCCTGTCAAGGATTAGGAAAGATGACATGGGAGAGTGTATATAATTTTATCGAAAAGGAAAACCCTAAGGTTGTTGTGTGTAAGGCATATATTCCTGATCAAGATGACTTAGACTTAGACTTTCAGACTGGCGAATTCATTCTTACACCGAATTGTGACCCGGGCAAACATTTTTCCCTATTACGATGTTATTCGATGGGTGATTGAAAATGTGACTATTCAAAACAGAACCTTTATTTCTACTTCTGGATCATTGCTTGGGTCATTCAAAGCAGAGGATATTAAATCAATGTACCACCTCCCGAACCCACAAAAGATTTACAACAAGGACTTCCTTAAGGAATTTGCTGCGAAACATCCAAACCAGTCAGAGCCAATTAAATAATAGAGGAATAACCCTGAAAAAAACAAGCATGAGGCATCAGGTATGTACTCTATGGAGTTCCTCTCGCCTCCATATTGTTATGCCACAGAAATGATGTATAGGTTGTTTGGAAATGACAACTCGGCTAGGTTTTCTATTCAAATGGTCCCATTAATTCATTATGTTGTTAGTTCTGAGATAATGGATTGGGCTATCATTTTGTCTGATAAGATAGCCAATAGAATTCTTGAGTACAGAAAAGATAAGAATTCAGGGAATTCCACTCCTTTTTATTGCTGTGCTTATATCTTAGATGACCTCTGTTTCAATTCCGAGTTCCCCATGTTAGGTTGGAAATTGACTTCTAAAGAACCTATCCCTATTCATATATATCACAATTTCTTATGGAAGGGACATTTCAAAATCCATGTTTACATAGTTTTCCATGGTTTCCTAATCCCAATTTATCAAACCATTTTTGGCCGATTCCCTCCTAGGGTTTCTGATAAAGCTAAAATTGATTTCTTTTCAATTGGAGATTGGTTTAGAGAAGAAAAATTGACATATATCAGAGTTTTTGGAAGCATTTTAGAACCACACATTCTTCCATTATATGTTCCAGACAAACTATTAGCACAGGAAATTTCCAATCAGTTAACGCTGGAAGGAATTTCTGGAATTTTGAAAATCAATAAGAAGCTTATCGAGCCTACCTTTCCTTTTAAATGTGGTGACTATACTCTCAACTTTTTTGATCATGCTGAAAAAGAAGTGTTATGCTGCTATACCAATAGGTGTCAGTTATCATGATTGACTTGATGGGCTATGTAATATGCTCATACCTTTCCTAGTTGCAAATGTTTTCCATATTTTCAAAAAATCAAAAAATTTAAAAGATGTAAAGAGGGTATATCCTGAAAGAAAGATCAAAGTGTGAAAAGAATAAAAATGGCCAAAAAAAGTAAAAGAAAATGAACCCCACTAAAAGAAAGGCCAAGGAAAGTGTGCAAGTCTAAATGCCACTACTTTTTGCTCTTATGTAATAAACAAATTGTGTGCAATTTGTATCTTATGCCACAATTGGTGAACATTCAAACAACTTAAACTTGGCTAGTTCATGTTTGAATTTTATGTTTTAGAGATAGAGAATAAAATCTGACCAAACTGTTTAATCTTGGCAAATAAGTAGATAGGTAGAGTAAATAAAATGAGCTCAACATCTTAATCTAAGCCCTTCGATGTAGTAAGGTTAGACTCAAATAGGTTTCTACATGTAAAAGAAAATAAAGTGTGATAAGGGTTTGCCACTCTAAGTGCACCCTAATAAATAAGAAAAAATGCTAGTTTAAAGTAGGTAGGGTAGGTAGATGATGTTGCAGAATTACATATGATATATAGTGACTCTAAATGCGTTAATATTTAATTTCATCACAAGTGAAAGGCATGTATTACACTGGAGGAATTTCAAGAAAAACAAGGTCAAATGATTAACTCCCCTTCTAATTTTTCCATAAAAATTTCACTATTTTCCCCTAAGTACTAAGGCATTTGAAAATTAGAGGGGCTTAGAGCATTTCTCTAACTTCTGGAGGGACCGGACCCTTGGCCTAATAATTTAAAAGCCTAAGTACTTAAAACCATCCATAATTCATTCATTTATTTCCATAAATCTTCTCCTAAGTAAAATCCTATTTTATTTAGGAAAAATTGCACAATATCCCATAAAAGCCCTTTTTCATTTAAGCCTAAGTTAAATACACAATCCTAATGTTTTTATACTTAGCGCTTTTTCATTCATTTTGACATATTAAATTTTAACTTATATTATCTAATTCCCCTATAACATCTACCCATTCCTGTGTTACTATAACTATATAAAATCCTCAAGTTTCGAGTGAAATCGCGAAGTTGGGAAACACTTTTTGGTGGATGGCTAGAATTTGGGAGAAATTTTTAATTTCTCATCCAAGAAAATAGTCAGCTCTATTTCTCGACCGAGAGTTTTAAAAATTTTCGTCCGAGAGTTTTATTGGGTTTAATCAGAGTTAAAATTCTCTCGGACGAGAGTTATAGATTTTCTCGTCCGAGAGTTTTATTGACGGAAACTCTCGCGAGGACTTTCGGATGAGAGTTAAAAAAACTCTCGGATGAGTGTTTTAAAAACTCTCGGATGAGAGTTTTAAAAACTCTCATCCTAGAGTTTTTTCAACTCTCGTCCTAGAGTTTTATTCCTATAATAAAACGCCAATATTATTAAGTTGTTAGAATTGGTACCTTATTTTATATAAAACTCTTGGTACTTTAGAATTGGTACTTTATATAATTTTAATAGTACTTTATTAAAATTAAAAAATGATAAAAAAATAAAAAAATTATAATTTTATTTTAAATTATTTTATTATTATTAATGATAAAAAATACATGAAGATTTAATTAAATAAAATTTGTTACAATATTTTGTAATATCAATATTATATAAAAAAACTAAAAATATTTTATATAAAACTAGTTGATATATTAATATAAATAAAATAAAATTCTAAAACATAAATCAAAATAAAAACAACTATATATATATAATATTTTTTTTTTGAAATTAATGAATAAATTTAAATTTAAAAAACAATTGACTAAATGCAATGAGGTGATAAAGGAGACAAGGCATAGCACCTTAATATCGTTATAAATTTTTGGAAATCTTGAGAAATTTTTGAAGTGAGATGAGCTTCTTGGAATGGGTCACTTTATCTTCCACTTCAGTTTCACACGATTAACTTGAAAGGAAGTCTATTTTCCTAGGTATGGATGTAAGGGGATAAACAATATTATTTGAACATTGAGTGAGATTCCCTTCTTGGAATGGGTCCTCTTATCTTCCACTTTAGTTTCACAAGATTAAATTGAAATGAAGTCTATTTTCCTAGGTATGGATGTAAGGGGATAAAGAATATTATTCGAAAAGGAAAGGAATGTTAAGTGTGACATTCCAAGAAGAAGTGTATGGGATTGGAGAATTATGTTATTGCAGAAAACTAACCCTTGACCCCTTAACCCTTGACCCATAACCCTTGACCCCTTAAACCCTAATTCCTAACCCCTAAACCCTTAACCCCCTAAACCCTAAACCTCTAAACCCTTAACCCCTAACCCATTTACCCCCACTAAACCTCTAAACCCCTAACCCCTAACCCCTAACCCCTAAACCATAAACCTCTAAACCCTTAACCCCTAACCACTTAAACCCTAATTCCCAACCCATAACCCTTGAGGAATTAAACCCTAATTCCTAACTCCTAAACCCTTAACCACCTAAACCCTCAACCTCTAAACCCTTAACCCCTAACCCATTTACCGCCACTAAACCTCTAAACGCCTAACCCATTTAACCCCTAAACCCTAAACCTATAAACCCTTAACCCCTACCCATAACCCGTTAACCCCTAACACACTTATGCCCCTAAACCCCAAAACCCCTAACCAATTCAACACCCTAAACCCCTGAAAACCTAAGCCACTTAAGTGTGGATTCCATTTAACCCCAAAAAACCTAACCACTAACCCCTGAAATTCTTCACTGCTTAAATCCCCTAAACCCCTAAACCTCAAAACCTGTAACCCATTTAAGCCCCTAAACCTGAAAACCCCTAACCAATTCAACACCCAAACCCCTAAAACCTAACCCATTTAAGTGTGGATTCCATTTAAACCCAAAAACCCTAACCCCTAACCCCTAAAATCCTTCGCTGCTAAATCCTGTAACCCCCTAAACCTCTAAACATATACGCCATTTAACCCCCTAAACCCTAAACCTCTAAACCCTTAACCCCTAACCCCTTAAACCATAATTCCCAACCCATAACCCTTGACCACTTAAACCCTAATTCCTAACCCCTACACCCTTAACCCCCTAAACCCTAAACCTCTAAACCCTTAACACCTAACACATTTACCCCTAATAAACCTCTAAACCGCTAACCCATTTAACCCCTAAAACCTAACCTCTAAACCGTTAACCCCTAACCCTAACCCGTTAACCCTTAACCCATTTAAGCCCCTAAACCCTAAAACCCCTAACCCCTTAAACCGTAATTCCCAACCCATAACCCTTGACCAATTAAACCCTCGACCCCTTAAACCCTATCTGGACCCTAAACCCTTAAACCCTAACCTCTTAAACCCTAATTACCAACCCCAACCAATTCAACAACCTAAACCTCTAAAAACCTAACCCATTTAAGTGTGGATTCTATTTAACCCCCAAAACCCTAACTCCCTAACCCCTAAAATCCTTAACCGCTAAATCCCCTAATCCACTAAACCTCTAAACCCCTAACCCATTTAACCCTTAAACCCTAAACCTCTAAACCCTTAACCCCTATCCCTAACACATTTAAGCCCCTAATTCCCAACCCCTAACCAATTCAACACCGTAAACCCCTAAAAACCTAACCCATTTAAGTGTGGATTCCATTTAACCCCCAAAACCCTAACCCCTAACCCGTAAAATCCTTCACTTCTAAATCCCCTAACCTCCTAAACCTCTAAACTTGTAACCCATTTAACTCCCTAAACCCTAAACCTCTAAACCCTTAACCCCTAACCCCTAAAACCCTAATTCCCAACCCCTAACCAATTAGACACCCTAAACCCCTAAAAACCTAACCCATTTAACCCCATTAACCCCAACTTCTAACCCCTAAAATCCTTATTTACAAATCCCCCTCAAACCTTAAACCTCTAAACCAACCCTAACCTATTTAACTCCCTAAACCCTAAACCTATAACCCCTTAAACCCTAATTCTCAACCCATAACCCATTCAACCCCTTAAACACCTAAACCTCTAACCCCTTAACCCTTGACCCCTTAAACCCTAATTCCTAACCCCTAACCCATTTAACCCCCTAAACCCTAAAACTCTAAACCCTTAACCCCTAACCCGTTTACCCCCACTAAACCTCTAAACCCCTAACCCATTTAACCCCTAAAACCTAAACCTCTAAACCCTTAACCCCTACCCCTAACTCGTTAACCCCTAACCCATTTAAGCCCCTAAACCCCAAAACCCCTAACCAATTCAACACCCTAAACCCCTAAAAACCTAACCCATTTAAGTGTGGATTTCATTTAACCCAAAAAACCCTAACCCCCAACTCCTAAAATCCTTCATTGCTAAATCCCCTAACCCCCTAAACCTCTAAACATGTAACCCATATAACCCCCTAAACCCTAAACCTCTAAACCCTTAACCCCTAACCCCTTAAACCCTAATTCCCAACCCATAACCCTTCACCCCTTAAACCCTAAATCCTAACCCCTAAACCCTAAACCTCTAAACCCTTAACCCCTAACCCATTTACCCCCACTAAACCTCTAAACCCCTAACCCATTTAACCCCTAAACCCTAAACCTCTAAACCCTTAAACCCTACCCCTAACCCGTTAACCCCTAACCCATTTAAGCCCCAAAACCCCAAAACCCCTGACCAATTCAACACCCTAAACCCATAAAAACCTAACCCATTCAAGTGTGGATTCCATTTAACCCCTAAAACCATAACCCCGACCCCTAAAATCCTTCATCAAGTAACCCCTAACCCCTAAACCTCTAAACTCAGAATCTATTTAAGCCCCTAAACCCCAAAACTCCTAACCAATTCAACACCCTAAACCCCTAAAAACCTAACCCATTTAAGTGTAGATTCCATTTAACCCCCAAATTGCTAACCCCTAACCCCTAAAATCCTTCATTACTAAATCCCCTAACCTCCTAAACCTCTAAACCTATAACCCATTTAACCCCCTAAACTGTAAACCTCCAAACCCTTAATCCCTAACCCTTTAAACCATAATTCCCAACCCATAACCCTTGATCCCTTAAACCCTAATTCCTAACCCCTAAACCGTGAACCCCCAAAATCCTAAACGTCTAAACCCTTAACCCCTAACCCATTTACCCGTACTAAACCTTTAAACACCTAACCCATTTAACCCCTAAACCCTAAACCTCTAAACCCTTAACCCCTACCCCTAACTCGTTAACCCCTAACTCATTTAAGCCCCCAAACCCCCAAACCCCTAACCCCTTAAACCCTAATTCCCAACCCCTACCCAATTCAAAACCCTAAACACCTAAAAACCTAACCCATTTAAGTGTGGATTCCATTTAACCCCCAAAACCCTAACCCCTAACCCCTAAAATCCTTCACTGCTAAATCCCCTAAACCCCTAAACCTCTAAACCTATAACCCATTTAACTCCCTAAACCCTAAACCTCTAAACCCTTAACCCCTAACTCCTTAAACCTTAATTCCCAACCCCTAACCAATTCAACACCCTAAACCCCTAAAAACCTAACCCATTTAAGTGTAGATTCCATTTAACCCCCAAAAACCTAACCCCTAAAATCTTTCACTGTTAAATCCCCTAACCCCCTAACCCTCTAAACCTGTAACCCATTTAACCCCCTAAACCCTAAACCTCTAAACCCTTAACCCCTAACCCCTTAAACCGTAATTCCCAACCCCTAACCAATTCAACAACCTAAACCCCTAAAAACCTAACCCATTTAAGTGTGGATTCCATTTAACCCCCAAAACCCTAACCCCTAACCCCTAAACTCATTCAGTGCTAAATCCCTTAACCCCCTAAACCTCTAAACCTATAACCCATTTTGCCCCCCTAAACCCTAAACCTCTAAACCCTTAACCCCTAACCTGTTAAACACTAATTCCCAACCCCTAACCAATTCAACACCCTAAACCTCTAAAAACCTAACCCATTTAACCCCATTAACCCCTAACTTCTAACCCCTAAAATCCTTAACTGCTAAATCCCCTAACCCCCTAAACCTCTAAACCAACCCTAACCCATTTAACCCCCTAAACCCTAAACCTATAACCCCTTAAACCCTAATTCCCAACCCATAACCCATTCAACCCCTTAAACACCTAAACCTCTAAACCCTTAACCCTTGACCCCTTAAACCCTAATTCCTAAACCCTAACCCATTTAACCCCCTAAACCCTAAATCTCTAAACCCTTAACACCTACCCCTAACCCGTTAACCCCTAACCCATTTAAGCCCCTAAACCCCAAAATCCCTAACCCATTTGACCCCTTAAACCCTAAACATGTAAACCCCTAACATATAAACCCCTAAACCCTAAACATATAAAACCCTAAACATATAAACCCCTAAACCCTAAACATATAAAACCCTAAGCATATAAACCCCTAAAACTTTTGATCAAAACATTTAATAAGACTCTCGGCCGAGAGTTTTCTAAACTCTTGGCCTAGAGTTTTCTAAACACTCGGTCGAGAGTTTCATCGGGTAAACTCTCGGGCGCAAACTCTCGTCTGAGAGTTTTTTAAAATTTCGGCTGAGAGTTTGGCCATGCGGTTAAATGTAACTTTAGGTGGGCTAAACTCTCGATCAAGAGTTTTATCAATTTCTTGTTCGAGACATTATCTTCATCGAGAGTTTCTGGTCAACGAAAAACCCAGAAAATTTTGCAGTTTTGGGGAACCTCCAACTTTGGAGGGACAAAACACCTACAAAAACAAAATGTTATATGTCGGACCAAGTACCATTAGATTCATCTCTGAATCTAGTTTATGATGATATAAGATTTGTGGAGTTTCATTAAAAAATTCAATTTTTTATTAATTTTTACTAAACTCTGTCACTGTGGAATTTCATTGTTCGAAAAATTGCACTAAATGAAAATTCAATAACTTTCAAATGACGAAACCAAAAAATTTAGAAAAATCATATTGCATTTCCTCTCCCTGTCTACTTCAAAAGGGTACTCTCATTTTTCTTATTGACGATCACATTGAAAAGAAAATATAGGGATGATAAAATGTACTGAAACATCACTATTTTTTTTTCTTCGTCCATTTAAAAAAATAATAAAAAATAGTTATTTAATCTAAAAATTGTCGAAAAATAGTCTGTGCACTAGTGCAATATATACCGATTATTATGCTATGGTTTTTTTCCAAAAAATGAATAACCTTCCCTATAAAAAGTTATGGATCATAAAGTGACTATTTATGTTTGCCTAAAAATTTCAAGTATATGCAGTTAGTAAAAAAGAAATTTACCCCTCTATATGTCAAATTTTTTTTTTTTTTAAATATGGGTATGGAGGTAAGACAATTCTCTACAATTCTTTTTTTTATGTCAAAGCATAATTTTCAACAAAAATATGAGTTTAGTGGAGTTGAAGTTGAAAAACATAGAAAATTAAAATTTTCAACGTCAAAAAAGGGCAAAAAGTGTTTCCCAACTTCACATTTTCATCCCACCCCTTGGTTAAAATATAACCATAATATAACATTAAATTTAAAAAGGATTAATTAACCGCCATGGTTAATTAATAACTTTCCCAACCAATCACGTTGCTCCCGATATAATTAAATAATCTTTCATTGTATTGGGTCCAGCCTCATTAAACACCCATCACCTCACCTCCCCAATTTCCATTCGATCAAGCCTTCCACATCCAACGGCCGTTGTCCATATCACATGGCCCTCCACGACCGAACGTTAATGTACAATCACGGAGCAGTTTTGTAAACAGTACCCTGCCACACGTCACAAAGTCTATGGAATTGCTCACTCCTAGCCAAATACTGTCAGTCCCCAAAAGCGGTACGATATCATACCATTTACCACCCTCTACATGTGACAAAACATAATTTCCTATGGACATCATCTGCCCAAATAACAAAAATCCTCGCCAACCTTGACTTTGTTAATAAAACAAACAAATATCATTTTCATCATTCTATACTATAACCAGTGTTTATCATGCAAAGAACATCGAATTCAACTGTCGAAGATTTCCAAGCACCACCTTGCTAATAAATTTGCATCCAAACCAGTCTAGAACTTTTCAGCTATTGCTTGTACCTATTTTCGCAATATTCACTTCCCAAACACAGGTATTTATCCAATTTCCACCTAAACCCTACAAAGTCTTGATTTTATACGCCAATTCCACAGAAAAAAGATTAAAATACAGTATAATTCAGTCTTTGTTTCACCACATAAGCTCCCAGACCTGTAAATTTGCCCCTTTTCCATTGAAAATCCAAATTCCTTTCTGAATCCACAAGAACCAGAAATGGAAACCCCCGTGGCTTTGACTATTGCACCCCTGAATGCTCCCCACAAATATTTAGACTATCTGCCTCTAGCAGATAGGGACTTCCAGATAAAAGACCTCACCTTTAGCGAAAATCCCTTGAGAATATTTTGCTAAAGTAGAAATAATTACTTGAATGGCTCTGATTTTTTTCGACTGTGGGAATCCAATCTTCCAATGTATTTTCTACCCTTAGTCCATGTCTTTCCTGAAATAATTTACCACTTCCATGCCAATTACGACCCTAATCAACGAGCAGTTATGTCCCCAAGTCAAACCATTCTTTTTCTAATAACTACTCAATCCATCAATGAAATGTTACAATTTCATCCCGGTCAAGCCTTGACTCCCCTTCTCAAGGGAGATTTACTTGAAAAATGCACAAAAGTATCCCAAGAAGAACTGAATTTCCTTTGTCAAACTTTCATGCTACAATAACATCAACCCAAGGCCCCCCTCCTTGTGGACACACCTTCTTCATAGATATGGGAAGACTTATAGTGAATATGATATCTTTAATGATGGGATTCAACACTAGTGAATACGTTGATGAAATAACCCTAGTTTTGTTGTCAATTTTTACTCTTGGACAACCCCCTGTTGTCAAATATGACTTTTCCTCTTACATTGCTGACAAGATTCATGAGCAATTCATGAGACTAGAAGATGAAAGAGTTTTCAAATACTCCACTTTTATATAACATCTTATGCTCTATTATCAGTAAGAGAATTTCCCCTTCCTTATCATGAAACTTGACACCAGATGATATCCAAGATCTGTAATTCTCTGGTCTGCAGTATTCCATAGTTCCTTTGAGTCCCCTTACTCATACAATGAATTCATTGACCTATTTGTTCACACAGCAACCACCTTATTAACAAGAGTTTCCCCTCCTAGGATCAATAGTGATATGAATAAAATCCTCCAGCTCTCCAAGCAATACATGATAGGTGATTGGTACCTATACAAAAACCATACAGAAATTAGGATATATGGGTGTGAGCTCTGCCCTTTTAAGCTACCAAAGTATGTTCCAATGAGGCTCTTTGCCTTGGAATATTTTAGGCAAATGATAAATTTAGACCTAGTCCATTTTTATAATGCCAAGAGGAAAGCTCAGCTTAGAATCAAGAGTCAGTTAGGTCCTTTTGTTTGTAATACTAGGGATGTAGGGAAAGAAGCAGAAAGAATTCTGGAAGATTATCTTAAGTTGCAAAAGAGTTTTTGGTGGGTACCATATGACCCTAACAACTTTATATGTGATAGAAGAATGAAGAACAAATTGTCACCATACATTCACCATAAGATTCCAGAGATTGAACAATTTGTAAACATGGATGAATGGATGGAAGGGACCCCAGTAGAAAAGGATAGTGAACAGGTCAATGTTGAGAATGTTATGAGAGATCTTGAGAAAATACTTGACCTGGATTCTTTTGGGTAGGTACGAAGATCAGGGATTGGTCCTTCCTCTACTGGAACCTCTCAGCAACATTTATAGGAAACCAACAGACCAGCCATAACAACATCCAAAGGTAAGGAAGAAGAGACCATTACATAGGCCATAGAGCAATTCACAATTTCTGAGCAACCCGAAACTTCCAAGGAACAGGCCCAAATACAGAGTCCTCCCACTCAGGTCAATGTGGCAGAACTTCCAATCTTGCAAACTCCCCTAAATGAGGAAAGAAGTAAAATGAGAGACAATGAAACAACTACCCTTGCCAGTAGATCCTCAGAACAACCTGGTACCAAAAGGCAAAGATTAAATCCTCTATGAGAAGAGGAATTTGTTGAAGAGACCACTGATAATTAGAGGAGAGAAGGATTAGACAGGCAACAAACATTCCCAGTCAGTGGGACATCTATTAACTCACAAATAAAGGATCTAGAAAGACAACAATGTGTAGAGGTATCATCCTTCAGACCACCAGTGAAGGATGCTTGGGATATCAAGAAGAAATTTATAGACATAAAAGCCAGAAATGATTCATTGAGACTTCAAGTGTTGGGAAAAATACTGAGAGGGGAGGGGGGGCGGGGGGTGAATCAGTATTTAGGACATACTCAAATATTTTTACTTTTTCTTACCTTAAAACCCATACGCTACTTTGTTGAACTAGACTTGCATATACACACGGATATCCTTCATAAAACTCGCGTATACACAAAGATCTTATTATGTAGATAATTATTAACTTAGATCTTTGGAATATTCATTCATCTCATGTTTAGTTAACAGTAAGAAGTGCAGTAAGAACAGAATAAACCATCACACATAAGCATCACACATGAACACCAGGATTTTAGGTGGAAACCCAAGTCGGGAGAAAACCACCACTGTCGTTGTCTCAGCCTTCAATATTTTATTATAAATAAAACATCTTACAACTATGTACTGGTGCAGACTCATACTAGTACGCAGGCACCCACCTGCGCTCGTTTACCAGCCTCTCCTGGAAGGGAGCTACAACCCCCTGCTCTCGTTTACCAGCCTCTCCTGGAAGGGAGCTACAACCCCCTGACTGAAGGCTACAACCGTGAGCACCACCATGTACCATGTTTCATCAATTTTCATACTGGATCCAAAAGCTTTCTTTAGAGCACAAATTGCAGGCCACTTTTCATCATATTTTCATACTGGACCCACTCCACACATTTAAGCTCAATCATACATCAAAAACTGATACTTATCAATTCAGACAACCTAGAACTGTAGAATACAGATAGTAGTAACATAGCAGAACAGATCAGACATTTTATTCCACAGACTCAGCAAACCCTAGTTTTCATATGCGCTTTCCTTTCACTGATCCCACGTATATACGCGCCTTCATGCATATAAACCTGCGTATACCTCTGCACATACTTCAAAACTAGTTTCACATTCCATACGCACTTTCGCTGAATTAAAGCCGCGTATATACGCGCTTCCTCTGTTGCAAACTAGCGTATAGATCTTCAAACATTATAGAGAAGCGTACTTCTTCAGATCATATATTCAATTCAGAAATTACCCTTTACTTCAGACAGATGTTCACCTCATCTCAGATCTAGGCATTCCATAAATAGATCTAGAAGATACAAATACATATCAGATCTAGATCACCTTCTTCATCATTTTCTTCATAGGTGCATCACAGATTCAGATCTATCATCAAACTGTTACCCTTTCCATACAGATATATTTCAAAGTGAAGTATTCATTCAAACCCAGACTCATGCACACACTTTGCACAATGAATTTCTTCTCCTTATATAGGTTTAGCCTTTTTCAATACCATGAGCCAAAACCACACCACTTCTGATGGTATTCCTGGACGGGGTCAAATAGATAATCAAGCGCTCAATACTTGGGTCAATACCATGGTAACACCCCGTGGTATTCTAAATTTGGAGCACAAAAGGGCATACGCGACTTGGCACGTACTTTTCCACGTGCATACGCTACTTCTGCTTGACAAAACCGCGTATTCTTTGTAACACATACTTTTCATCATTGTTCTGGTATATACTGGAATTCCTTTCACCATTAATTTTGAGTTGATCTGTAGATACATCAGATTTACATCAATAACAAGTTCATCAAGTCAAGAACAACTTCATCAAGTAGGTTGCCATCATCTTCATCAAGTGGGTTGCCATCAAGGACAACACATTGCATCATATTGCCAACAATCTCCCTTTGGACTTGATGGCAACCACGATGGTGTTTGATCACCACAACGTATAGATACATTGATTATAACCATCATACAATAACCATGTTACTCTCCCCTTATTCAAAAACCATGTCACTCTTCCCCTTTGAAATCAAGGGCAAAGGGCGGATCAACACCAACACAAGGTTTTTCTCCTCATGTTGAAAGAAGGGCGCTGTAGATCTGATGTGCACCGAAGTTACCATGCTCCCCCTGAGTTCATGCTGAATCTTCAAACATGTTTTTCAATGAAGTACATGACTCTATGACCTTCCTATCACCAAGGACTCACACTTACATCAAAGATACAACCAAGTGGATTTACAGGTGAGACTCAAGTACCCAACCAAGTGGGTTTACACAATTTGACTCAGCTACCCAACCAAGTGGGTTTACACAATTTGATCCAATTACCCAACCAAGTCGGCTTACACATTTTGATCCAACTACCCAACCAAGTGGGTTTACACATTAAACAAGTCCCTACATGACTGAATATTACAATTTTACATCATAGGTCTCAACATGACCTTTTCATCAAATTACAGATATGACTTTTTATGACCAATACCAGAAAGACCTCAAGAGAGAGGTCATATTATAGAACCATCATAATGCCAACAATGCATTATACTCAAAAAGGCTAATGCTCCCCCTGAAAATGTGCATCCAAGCATCCTTTCCATATGACCAAGGCTCCTCCGTAGTTTGAGCAACCTGAATACTTTCAACAGCAAGTTATCAGCAAAAATCTCTGCATGATCTGTCCTTATCTCTGAATCATAAGAATTCCATCTCATCCATGTGTGAAAGCAAAGAATACTCTTCAGCAAAAAGCAAACAGGGCTCATCACAAGAAACCATGTAACATGTCATCATCATTTAAAACTAAGAAATAGACAGATACAGTGCCAATAATACAATCATTAACAGTCAGACTGATGCTCCCCCTGAACCTATGCTCCTGATCTTCAGCTGTCATACAAATTTCCTTATCATAACCTATGTATGGAAAGTGAAACGTAGAAAATTTCACATTCCTTCATCTCCCCCTGAGTTTGTACCACCTGCACCTGTCTTCTGCATTAGATGCTCTGTCAGAAATAATCATAACTAGAATAACCAAAACAATCATGAGAATCACCATACATCGCTCCCCCTGTGACAATACATTACTAATCTCTATAATGTATCTCACATCACTCCTGCAGTCATTAAGGGAAGTAAGCTTCAGAAGCGGATGACTGCAGTAGGGTCAATATTCCCTACGTTTTTGACCGGTCCTCCTTCCTATTCCAGCTTTGCTTGAAATTTCTAGTTGTGTGCTGAAAATTAACCAACTTCTCATATCTGTTCATCCTGCATTCTTTTTCCACATGTCCATACTTGTTACAAGCATAACATCTTATATGACCAGAGAAGTAAGCATAAAGATCATAGTGTGTTTCTTTGTTCTTCCTTCTATTTCAATCAGCTGCTTTATGTCCATACTTGTTGCATGAAAAACAATGTCCCTTGAAGCAACCAAAGTACCTTTCTGAATAGAATCTGTTTGATTGTGAATGAAATGATCTGCTTCTGCAATTTGCTACAACATGCCCATAATTATGATATTTAAAGCATTCAACATTGTTGATACTTCTATAGTTAGGAGCGAAAGATTTCCTTTGAGAATTCAAAATTGTTGGTTTCCCTTTTGTCTCTTTCACTACTTCAGGTTTTGCTTTGACATCCTTTTAATCTTTAGCACTTCCTTGTGAACTAGACTCTCCTTTAACCTTTTCTTGAAAGCTCAAAATTTTAAGTTTAATAGAAGGAGACCTTGACTACTAGGAATATTGTCCAGACCTAGTACTATCTTCAAACCTCAAGAGTTTATTTTCTTCTTAATTTACCTTTGAGAATGTTTACCTCAACCTCCAAGCTCTCCGGCATTTCTTTTTCATGCTTTCTTCTTTCCTTCTTCTGTCTTCTACTTGATCATTCAAATTTAGAATCTCTTCTATCAACCCATTTTCTTGTTCTTCAAAAGTTTGTAAGAGTTCTTCATTCTTCTTATTCGATGCTTCGAGATCTGCTTTCAGAGAGATGGTTTCTGCTTCAAGTTCTTCATTCTTCTTATTTGATATTTCCGGATCTTCTTTGAGAGAGATGACTTCTCTGCCTACGTCCTTCCTTTTCAAATGATTGTAGAAGTTCTTCATTCTTCTTATTTGATGCTTCAAGGTCTCGCTTTCGCAGAGATTATTTCTCGCTTCAAGTCCTTCACCGCCAACGGTTATCGTTTGTCCCCGCTAATCGCTACATTTTATCCGTCCCTCATTTTTTTCTATCTGTTCATTCATTCTAGAGATCACATCCTTGAGAATAGATTCCCTCCTTTTAAATTGATCCCAAAAATTACTTTCATCATTGATCTTGAGATTTGCTTCTACACTTATACTATTATTTTCACTATCTTCACCATTGCAAGCACAAGAAAGTGAATCACAAGAACAATTATCAATACCTGTTTTATCTTATTCATTTTCTGCTGCACGTGTTTCCTGAGACGTCTCCTTTTTAGTGACCTTCTTATTTTTCTTCTTTGCCATGAGCACTTGTAGTTCTTGGTCAGAATCTTCTTCATCCACATCATTCTCTTCATCTGTATAATAACTCTTTCTCTTTTCAAATTTTTTCCCTTTACCATGATTTTATTCATAAGGACATTTAGCAGCATAATGACCAACTCTTCCACAACAAAAACATTTGAAGGGAAGCTTACCTTTGAATCTTCCAGTTCCTAGTTAGAGTTTTCTCACAAAATTTGCTTCTTCTTCTTCTCGATATATACTTCTTCCTATACATCTTCCTTTTCTTTTCTCGTACACGCCTCGAAAGTAGCTTCTTTGATTTGAGAGGGACCTCCTTGTCTCATTTCATAAGGGCCGTAATACCCATGTAGTTGAACAATAGTAAGATTTTGCAGATCTTGCCTTTCTTCAATAGCTGATACTTTTGACTCAAATTTTGAAGTCAAAGATCTTAAGACTTTTTCCACCAAAGTAGTATCGGTTATGGTTTCACCCAAATTTCTCATGTGATTTACAATATCATCTAGACATAAAAAGAAATTGGCAATGCTCTCATCACTATGCATCCTTAAATTTTCATATTCAATTTTGAGAGTTTGGAGTTTTGCACCTTTTACCTTTGTATCTCCTTCATAGCTTAGAACGATTTTGTCCCATATTTCTTTTGTTGAATTTAGCTGCATCACTTTAGCAAATTCTGGTTCAGACATGCTTCCTAATAATACATTGACTGCTTTGGCATTGATTTCATATTTCTTCCTTTCTGCTGCATCAGTGGGAATACTTGCCAGATATTGATAACCTCCTTCCATGATTGCCCATACTTCTGCACCAAGATTTTGCAGATATGCTTTTGTTCGTATCTTCCAGAATAATAGATTATCTCCATTGAATAGAGGTGGCCTTATAGACATTACTCCTTCATGACTTCCCATTGCGACAGATCTCCTTCAAGCGATCAAGCTTCTACAGAAAAACCTGCTCTGATACCAATTGTTGGAAAAATACTGAGAGGGGGGGTGAATTAGTATTTTGGACTTACTCAAAAATTTTTACTTTTCCATTCACTAAAACCCATACGCTACTTTGCTGAAGCCAACTAGCGTATACACGCGGATATACTTCATAAAACTCGTGTATACACAGAGATCTTATTATGCCATTAATTCTTTACTTAGTTTTATGCAACATTCATTTTTATGATGATTAGATAACAATAAGCATGTGTAGTAATAACAGAATAAACCATCACATATAAGCATCTCACATGAACACCAGGATTTTAGGTGGAAACCCAATTCGGGAGAAAACCACCGCTGCCGTTGTCTCAGCCATCAATATTTTATTATAAAGAAAACATCTTACAACTATGTACTAGCGTGTACTCATACTAGTTGCGTGTGCACGCACCGCGCTCGTTTACCGGGGCCGGAAGGGGAGCTATGACTCCCTACTCGCTACTGCCCTTCTCCTGGAAGGGAGCTATGACTCCCTACTCTCGTTTACCAGCCTCTCCTGGAAGGGAGCTACGACCCCCTGCTCTCCTTTACCAGCCTCTCCTGGAAGGGAGCTACAACCCCCTGCTCTCATTTACTAGCCTCTCCTGGAAGGGAGCTACAACCCCCTAACTGAAGGCTACAACCCTCAGCACCACCATGGACCACGTTTCATCAATTTTCATACTGGATCCAAAAGCTTTCTTTAGAGCACAACTTGTAGGCCACTTTTCATCATATTTTCAGACTGGACCCACTCCACACATTTGAGCTCAATCATACATCAAAAACTGATACTTATCAATTCAGACAACCCAGAACTGTAGAATACAGATAGTAGTAACATAGTAGAACAGATCAGACATTTTATTCCACAGACTCAGCAAACCCTAGTTTTCATACGCGCTTTCCTTTCACTGATCCCACATATATACGTGCCTTCATGCATATAAACCTGCATATACCTCTGCACATACTTCAAAACTAGTTTCACATTCCATACGCGCTTTCGTTGAATTAAAGCCGCGTATATACGCGCTTCCTCTGTTACAAACTAGCGTATAGATCTTCAAACATTATAGAGAAGCGTACTTCTTCAGATCATATATTCAATTCAGATATTACACTTTACTTCAGACAGATGTTCACCTCATCTCAGATCTAGGCATTCCATAAAAAGATCTAGAATATACAAATACATATCAGATCTAGATCACCTTCTTCATCATTTTCTTCATAGGTGCATCACAGATTCAGATCTATCATCAAACTGTTACCCTTTCCATACAGATATATTTCAGAGTGAAGTATTCATCCAAACCCAAACTCATGCACACACTTTGCACAATGAATTTCTTCTCCTTATATAGGTTTAGCCTTTTTCAATACCATGAGCCAAAACCACACCACTTCCGATGGTATTCCTGGACGGGGTCAAATAGATAATCAAGCGCTCAATACAATGGGTCAATACCATGGTAACACCCCGTGGCATTCTAAATTTGGAGCGCAAAAGGTCATACGCGACTTGGCACGTACTTTTCCGCGTGTGTACGCTACTTCTGCTTGAAAAAACCGCGTATGCTTTGTAACACATACTTTTCATCATTTTTCTGGTATATACTGGAATTCCTTTCACCATTACATCTGATCTGCTCTGTAGATACATCAGATTTACATCAATAACAAGTTCATCAAGTCAAGAACAACTTCATCAAGTAGGTTGCCATCATCTTCATCAAGTGGGTTGCCATCAAGGACAACACATTGCATCATATTGCCAACATCAAGTTTATAATCAATATTTGAAGATGGCCCACAAAAATCAACAGAGATTGATGTCATCCTATGACATCAATTAAGGTAAAATGGTAATGAGTTATTTCAAGCTTAAAGTGCAGTAGCCTCAAGCAACAAAAGACTATTTTAGAACCAATTTTGAAGTCATGGCAAAGGATATTCATCCTTTGGATTAGATTGAATTGCATAAAAAAACTAGAGAAATGATTTATTCAACCTTGACTGTTAAGGCAATAATAGCCCAAAGGTTGCAAAATTCCTTGGATAATACAACTGCTCAACTGCATCTAGAAAACGCTTCCTCCCTGGCCAAAGATAACAGAATAAAGTCTTTAGAAGAAATAATTATTGGATTGGGTCATAATCCCAAATATTTTAAGGCTACAAAAGCCCTAATAAAAAAGAAAGATGATGATATTGTTGCCCTAAGGAAACAAATAAAGCTGCCACCTTCAAGGCATCCACAAACTGCTGAGGTCATAAAGCAAAAATCTGAAGAAGAGCTGATGGATTTTCTCTTAAAACTTAATGAAAAACTGAATGAGACTGAACAAGAACTTGAAAAATCATTGAAGGAAAAGCAGGGAGAGTCGACCTCTCAGCCTCCCAACGTGATTCTAGTAGTCTCAAGAGAAATCCCTTCTACACTTGGGACAACACTAGCACCAAACATCCCAGCAGCCACAGCAGAAGTGGTCATAGGTAGAACAACAACAGGGCAGTTATCAGGACTAGCAAAGGACAACACTGCCAATTTGAGCATAGAGGAACTAATAAAATCAATGGAGGAATTGAAGCTCCAAGTTACAGAACTCCAAAAATTAAAGGAATAATTTACTACCTTGGAACAAAAGTATGATCTCTCAAAGATAAATGTTGTAGAAAAGACAAGAGAGATCAACAGGTTAGAAAAATTGGTGAAAGCATTAAAAAAGGATCTCACATTGGAGAAACCTTTGAATAAAATCAAGGAAATTCTTTGGGACAACACCATTCAATCAATAAATGATGTCTGGCCATCAATCCAAATAATGTATGAGAAAAATGATTTAGTTAAACTAGCTCTAGAAGAAGTTCAAAAGGCAAGGGCAGAATTAGGAAATATGCCTGAAGAAGCCAGCAAGCTCATACAATTTTTCAATACCAAGAAGAAATATCAGCTTGAAGAGTTGGGCATTGAAGATAGAATAGGGACAATTTTGGAGGTAAAAAATGGTTTTACTAAAAGAACTCTGATGCAAAACTTATAAAGAAGGTGCATGATATGCAGGAAGAAATCAATGCTTTTACGAAAAGATTTCATATTATGCAGAGTAAAGGGTTTACAAGTCCTTTAGTTACTCATGATAAACTAATGAGTCATAAAAAATATGTTGATAAATTGAATAAGTATGTAGACAACCAGGCAAGTCCATCTACAAGTTCATCAACAGCAAAAGTGTTGCCTACAGGAAAAATTCTTTATGATAGTTTGGAAAACTTGTTTTATCTTGGATATGAGGTAAAGCACTTATTTCCGATTCAGCCTACCTTTTTTAGATACACAGAAACTGATGAGACCCTGAGAAAGCTTCAAAGAACCAAAATACCAGAAGCACAATGGTGGGAAGACATGTTGGACATTTTGTAAAAATATCCTTGGATGAATTTTCGTTATTTCCTATAGTAAGTAATGGTAAAAAGGATAAACAGAGATCAAACAGGTCAAAGTGTATCAATACAGGTAAAGAGTATCAATAAAAACAGGGCAGCCAGCATATATTTACCAAAGAAGACAGCAGCAAGCCAAATCATAAGGCCTGCCTCCAGCACACTCACAAAAATAGGAACAACACAACATCGGTTTACCTTTTCTCCTATCTATGAGACTATCTATCTCTATTTTCTTGTAACTTATTCACGAGTCATCCCAAAATATATCTCACTCTGTTAGAAGATATTTTTTGTAATTTTTTGTATAAATACTCCCTCAATTAGAGTATTGGTGGTGGATTCTTAGACTTTGCTGTAATACTGATTATTTTGGAATAAAGTGTTGTGGGAAAATTTTTGCATGGCTAGCTAGATAAAGAATTGACACAAAGGACTTTTCACGAGAT
Organism: Pinus albicaulis; assembly: GCA_034641835.2. Lineage (NCBI taxonomy): Eukaryota > Viridiplantae > Streptophyta > Pinopsida > Pinales > Pinaceae > Pinus > Pinus albicaulis. Next base: position 999,374,379 of record CM076574.1, read on the forward strand.
TCTTGAGTCAGACAATGGATCAATAATTCTTCTATCTCTTATGTTTTAAATTTTTCCTTGTTTATTATATCATCTATGTTTCATATCTGAATGATAAACGAAAAAGAATAATTTAGAAAGTGCTTGAGTGCAATCTGTTTTCAATCGTTGTTACTCTTAATGTTTTCCTCTGAACTAGTATGAACAATGAATTCTTAATTGCTCCTGTTTCCTAGTTTATTCATTCTAATTATTTGGTAAAGAATTATTAATTACCCTTTATTAATAATCATTCAAGTTCCCTCTTTCAAATAGGTTGAAGGATTCTTAATTTCCCTTCACCCATTTTGAGTCCATTCCATTTAATTTCAGTTTTTATTTGTTCCCTATTTGACTACCTTGCCTTGTGAAACCCTCCTTTGTTAAGAAACTAAATCCAGTTAAGCCATCTTCTTTGAATCCATTAGCCCAATGGCCTAAACTACTCATTCATACCCCTCTGTTATTGAATTCCACCACCCAAACACAATCAAAATCCCTAAACTTTCATAACTAGCTTAATATCTTTCAAAAGAAAGATAAAACTTAAAGAGAGAGCCCTCTCTGGGTACAGATTGGCAAGATTTTGTATCTAAAATTTAGTTTGTGGTTACCTCAAACCCCTTTCCTCTTCCCAACAACTTCAAGGAAAATCTAAGTGATAACAAGAAGTTGGTAAGATATCCAATCTCAATCTTTCAACAATATTGGGGAGACAATATGACCGAAGGCAGGTGGCATATGATTTTACTACCTCTATTTCAATTGCTCGATTCGAACATGAACCAGATGTCTTTGATGATTTATTTGTTTCTGTAGATAATATGCCTCAAATTTTATATTTGGCCAAGTCTAAACTTCAGCCTGAGGAGATGAATAAATTTTTATTATTTAGAAGTCAGAGACTACTCAGAGTTCCTCTGGATCAGTTGAGGATTTCTACACAGGGATGTGAACCAGAATAGAAAGATACAGGAAGTACTTCTGGTAAAGAAGTAACAAGAGCTAATCCTGTTTTGGAGAAGAAAGATGATAGCAGCAAAGCTGACACTGGAAAGACAGAAACCACCGATAAAATTGATATACAACAGTCTTTGGCTCAAGCAGGAAAAGAGAGCACAGGTACTGATGCCCATGTCATGTTGAAAAAGGAAGCACAGAGAATAAAAACACTGAACAGGAACCTAAATATGATATAAACAATAATGCAGGTTCTCAACTTGGAGGACAAGAAGCTACTGAATTTATTGTTTCTCCTCATTTGCTGAGCCAATATGAGCAATTTTCCCAGCAAATAGGACAAGAAAACAGTCCCCAAGTTGATGATCTGAAGGATCAAGATGTAGAAATCATACCTGAAAGCCCCATAGGTGAAATCATGCTAAAGATAGAAGAAATCCATCCTTTAGATATATTTTACAGTCCCAAAAATAGGGATGTGGTGAGAAAATAGAAGAAAAGGAGGAGAATTGATCAAGATGCACTTTTGGCATCAGAAGGGGAGTTTATGAATATTGTTTATAAAAATAGTGAGGTGGATCCATCTGAGGATCTCACCAAATTGTCTCCGTATGCAGATGCCTATAGTGCTGCCACTATAGATAAAGCCTCTGAAGTTACACAGTTGATGAAACAAAAGGATGTAAAAATTTCCATTTTTGAAGAACAAGTTACAGAAAACCAACAAAAGATCATTCAGTTGGAATAGAGATTACAGGATGAAGAGCTGAAGAATAAACAATTAGAAGAGCAACTAGTTGTTGAGAAAGAGAATATTGATTAGCAGACCCTAGAAAAGCAACAACAGCTTAATCAAGAGATTGCAAAATTACAAACTCTTCTACAAAATGAGTAGACTCTCAAGATTGAACAAGAAAAAATGTTTCAATCTAAATTGGACAAATTCAAGAATTATCCCACTCTGGATCAATTTAAAAATGAATCTTTGGAGACAAAAAAATTATTGTCCCAATAATTAAATGAGTTTTGTCTAAAGATTACAGAAGCAGAGTCTCTATGTGAGCTGACATCTTCCCTGATAGATGAAGGAAACACTCTTAAGATTGAATTTGATGAAGATGAAGAAAAGATCCCTGATTTTATTTTATGGAAAGACTCAGAATCAGGGAGAAAATCAAATCTTCCCAAAATTATGGAGAGACATAAAGAAGTTTTTCTTTCAGAATGGGAACATCGCTAGATCAAAGCAGAAAGGGCCACGTCTAGAGCCAAGGGAATAATGAACAATGTAGCACAGATGGTAAATGATAATTTATATGCAATCAATTTAATTGCATATTGTAGTCCCGACCAATTACCCAGAGTAAAATAAACTAATCTTAGATGGAAACAAGAGATCATTAACAAAAATCAGATAATTGGCCAATTGCAAGGAATATCATGGGATTGAATGTGGACTTATCTCATCAAACCACATAGTCAATAAACAACAATTAAATTTCTCTCAGATGTCATTTATTGCATCATTCCCAAGTTCTCCAATGCCACATATACAGGGTGGTTGCATTCAAAGCTTATTCATCCCGAGCAAGTAAAGGAGATGCTCAAAATTTGCCACCTTCGCACATCCACCTCAACTGATGATCAATGAATCAATCTACTTGAAGATCACATTTATGTTCTAGATTTTTTGATTTAGATATATGATAGGAATAGTTTTAGTTATTTTGTTTTGTTAAGTACCTATTTATACCCCTTTCATGAATTTAGAAAGGGGTCCTGAATTTGTAATATTTTGACTTGGCGATTACATTTCTGTACTCCATTGACTCTTATATTTTTATAAAGGATCACTTCTGGTGATTCTATGTGAAATCGCCTTTAAAGAATTTCATTTCTGTATCTTGGAGTTGATTTTACATTGGAGTTGCTGGATTTAGATATCGGATTACATTGGATAGTGCAAGATGGATATGGTATTTCTATCTATTCATTGTTAGTTTTCTTATGTTATGTGATATTCTCTTTTAAATTGTTATTGTTTATGTATACTTGTTTTCATCATATTTCTTTATACATATCATTTCTGAATGTGTAGAAATATTTATTATTTACAATATATGCAAGAAATATAAGATTATGAATACAATATTTTAATATAACTCTGTTTAATTTCTTAAACAGAGTTATCTTTATTTGTTACTACACATTTCAACTAAGTTGTAATACATTTTTATGGTTATTGTTCAATTGAAACAATTTAAAGTTGTATTCACATTTGATGCCCGGGTTAGTTTTAGAATTTCTTAATCTGTATTTAAATTAGATTAGATAGTTTTTCCATTTCAGTCATTTAGTCCCATTTTCCCTTCATCCAGTCATTCCATTACCAACCCATTCAAATTACTAGGAAACTGGTCTTATAAATCCAGTCGGAGCCACCATACCAAACGGAAAAGGAGTTGTCTTAAGGTCCTGACTGGGTGGTTATCCCTCAATGTTTGAAGCAGTGATTTTCGAGGCTTCAACATTTTTGGTGCTAGAAGGAGAGCCAAAGCTATGAATGGCAGATAAATCCAAATCCGAAAGCCATTCTGAGAGCACATCGCCCTCATCACCTTCAATTTCTTCCACATCTCAAATCACTAGACAAGAAATTGATAAAAGTATTCAAACACCCACTACCAAAGTCTCAAAACAATCAGATAATCCACCCCCTAAGTCCCCCAAAGTTGAAGCCTTGACCCATAAACTTCTAGGATTCTCGTTATCATTAGAAGAATCGGAATTATCTAAAGGTAGTGTCACCTTGCAAACTATTTTTTCCACACCTCTTACTAGATCACAAAGTGAAAAACTTGGAATTTCCCCAAAAGAATTTCCTATACCTAGTAGGGTGAAAGAAAGAAAAACTCCATCGGAAATAGAAAGTGGTACAAGTTCTTCATCGCATATTCAGTCATCTGTTTTCCAAGCTCCAATTCAGGAAATTGCAGCAGTCTCATCTACATATGCTCAATCTACTGAAACTACATCTGCTCAAATTACCTCTGCTCAATCTTCATCCACTCAAACATTAATTGTCCCTTCCAGTACTTCAATTTTTATTACTCATACACCAGTTATCACTCCTAGTTCTTCTACCATCATCACAAAAATGGCACAAAGACCATGGACTAGACCGAAAACTGTAAATATGGCTGCACCTTTGCATGATCTACCTGATCATCCTAAAAAATGGCTACCAAAGTTTAGTCTAGATACTGGTATAAAAGCGGAAGAACATCTCAATAACTTTATGCTTGCTATAAATTTAAATCAAGTAGTTCATCAAGATGTTGTATTGAGGTTGTTTCCCTATACTTTGCAAGGAATAGTAGGATCCTCGTACTTTTCCTTACCTACTGATTCTATCACTAATTGGGATATGTTTGAAGAGAAATTTTTAACTAAATATGGAGATGATAGATCAATTGCTACCCTAATCAATGATCTCTCCAATTTAAAGAGACAGCCAAAAGAACCCATTAAAGATTTTAACTCTCGATTCAATAATCTCTTGAATAAGATCCCTGCAACATCTAAGCCTAGTGACCAAGTTAGAAGTGAATAGTACATTAATGCTTTACCCTCAAACATAGTGATTTTTGTAGATAGAGCTACAAAACTGACTTTCGCTGAGAATATGAAAGAAGCTATTTCAGTTGAAAAATGAATGATTTCTCTAGATAAGAAAAACACTACTGAGGAAAGGAAATCAAAGAAAGTCACTTTTAAAGATGATTCCAAGAAAAAAACACCAAGAGATCCATATGACATGGAAGGTTTATAGAAAGTTCTTAAAACCATGTCCAATGAGATGGTTGAGATAAAAAATTAAGTAGCAGAGACTTCTACAAAGAGAAAATTTAGAAATTTCAAAAGAAATCAAGCTGAATCAAAACCTCCCAATGCAATCTTCAATGCAAAATCAAAAGATGATGAAGAAGAAGACATTCCTCTAATGTCAGATAAAGAAGATGAAAGAGAAGAAGTAGTTGAACTACATGGAATGTGGTATTTCATTCTCCCTAATTCAGATAGTGAAATGGAACAAGAAGCCAAGCCTGTAAGTACAAGGAGAAAATCTCCATCAGAACCTGTTCAACCTGTTCCTAAGAAGAAAACTACAACTCCAAGTACTAAAGACAAAACCCCCACAAAGAAAGTTTCTTCTTTACCCACCCAGAATCTGCCATCATCTTCCAATCCTCCCACATGATCATCTAAAACTCTTGTGGTATCAGATCCGATGGATTATAATATTTTTGAGGACATGAAAAAGACTAGAGCGAATATCTCATTACATGAACTCAGCAAACTCAAACATCAACAAAAGCTGTTATTAAAAGAGTTAAATGCTACACCTATTGCTTCTCTACCAAGCGGTGTTGTAGATAAAGCAGCTAAAGGGAGTGGTAAGCCACCAGACAAAGTAGATGCATCAGACACTGTTCTTATTGGGGAAAGATCAGGTTCTCAGACACCTCCATTTCTGTTAACTTATGAAATCTACAATAAGAATTTTCATAATTGCTTAATTGATTCAGGAGAATCCTCTAATATAATTCCTTCTTCAGTTTGTGCTAAATTTAATATTGAACCTCAGAAGTCTGTTGTTCACATTGTACAATTGGATCGCTCCAAGGTTCAATTTATTGGAGAAATCAATTCAGTTACCATTAGACTAGCTTTTGACCCTAAGATTGTCTAAAGAATCAATATTCTAATTGCAGATATTCCAAAATTTTATGGGTTAGTCTTAAGCAGGGACTGGTTTGCAAAGATTAATGGTTACATCGCGACTGATTATTCGCATATGTGGCTTCCCTACAAAGGGAAACCAAATCAAATTAAAATCAAGCGAGAAAAACATATGATGCACACTGTGACTGAATCTGAACAACCAAACGAACCTGTAGGTTTCAACAATAATATTCTTGGAGGTTACTCTACTGAGTCATTTCTTGTAAATTTTACTGCACCACCATCACCTTTTACTGTAAATAGTTTTGTTTCTCAAATTGAGAATTTTTCGCAATATAATTCTTCTAGATTTGTTAATATTTTTGATTCATTTGTAGATAAACCTATAGATAGAACTTTATTTTGGTTATTATATTTTGATGGATCAAAATATAATGATGGAGTAGGAGCAGGATGCGTCCTAATTGATCCAAAAGGAGAGAATACTTTGCTATTATGTAGATTAAAATTTGAGTGTACTAATAATACTGCTAAATATGAAGCCTTGATTCAAGGGCTTTATAAGGCCATAGGGTTAAATGTAAAATACTTGAAAGTATATGGAGATTACAAAATTGTCCTAGGACAACTAAGGAATACTATCCATTGTCCTTCAAGACATCTTAAACATTATCAAATCCTAGTACAGGATCTTACCACTCAATTTCTAGTCTTTAATATCTCTTCCATTCCTAGAAATCAAAACACATCGGCTGATCTGTTAGCTAATGTTGCGTCCAAACTCTTTCCTGCTGAAGATTACAGTCCTGATAGATTTTCAGTAGAACTCATTTTTCGCCCATCTATCCCAAACAATATCACTAACTGGAGAGTATTTTACTATGATCAAGATATTTTGAATTTCTTAACTTCTGAAAAATCATATGATGAACAGATTTTTGATGAAGACAATCATGATCTAAAAATTACTTCAAAAAGTAATGAAAACCCGATTCCTAAGTCTTTTGTTAAAATTGAGGATCTGTATGATATAAAAGACAGATTCAAGAAAGTTACTAATGCTAAAAATTTTTGGAACACCTAATCCTCTATGGGTAGGTGTGGAATGCGAAAAGTCACAATGGAGTCCAAGTGACCTTGGAATGTGAAACCAAGAGTCACACCATTGTATTATAAATGTACATCTTTGTAAAAGGGAAAATAATAAAACCTCACACTTATATTTCATTGTGTGTTGAGTCTCTTGTGTGTGTGTGTTTATTTTCCTCATACACCATGTGTGTGCTTAACATGGTGCTTAACATGGTATCAGAGTGGGCGATTGCTGGCCCTGCTCTAAATTGAGTGAGCCATTTGTGTTTATGGCCTATGCATATTTGCAAAAATTCTTGACATTTTTGTAGCACTCAGAGTTTCTGCAGCAGTCTTTTTGCCACATTCAGAAATTTGTTTTGAAGAAGAGCAGCATTGGTTTTGAGAAGGAACAACATTCAAAATCCCAGCATTCAGAAATTGGTTTGGAGAAAAGCAGTATTGTGCATCTGAAGGTTTTCTCACTGCTCATTTTTCCTGCAATCTTTGCATTTTAAATTCTGCACCATTTTGAGCTGCTGGAAAATAGTTTAAAGAGGGTTTTTGAAGAAGTTTCTGGTTTTTATTAGAAAATTTTGTGATTTTTTACTGGAAAAATTATGCCCCATTTCCTGAGAAATATTTCTGAATATTGTTAAATTCTGCAATGGAGTAGATTGTTGTATATTTGCAAAAAAAAAAAAAAAAAATGCTGCCTCGGGTCTCAGTTTTACTCCTCTACTGTTGAAAGAAAATCTACATTCTCTTGCTTTCCTCTCTGCTATTATATTAAGAAGAAGAAAAAAAAAAATATATATAAATAAATAAATAAAATTTCTACAAATCGACCTCTCGGCCCTCTCATCCCACAACGCTCCCCATTCTTCAATGCTCTCACCTCACACTCTCCACGGCCCCTGAAATCTACACATACTCCAATGCACCCATACACCTATCTACTTGCTCAATCTGCAAACTGCCCGCCCCCTGGCATACGCCCGTACTACCCACTACCCAAAACTCAAATTCCCCATCTTTTTTAAAATACGCACACACCCTTACCTCACATCCGCTCACTCTGCTAATCCCATCTCACTCCCCCAGCACAGCCTCACATTCCAAACTCCCAACGCTCTATTCCTACGTTTCCCTCTCATTACCCTGCTCTCAATTAATCGTCCCCTCTACCCTGCTGTCCTCCCTCATGCATTCGCCATTCCCCACGCTTCCCACAACCTCCTCATTTAACCTCTACAGCACTCGCTCCCCTGCTACTACCACCTCCCCATGCACTCCACACACCCCTTCACACATCGACTGCCACTTACAGCCCCTCGCCCTCACAACTGCTCCCTTATGTCCCTACTCTACTCCCGTCCACCCCTTTATGCAGCCGCCCTCCATTCCTCCCTGCAAACTCTCACCAAACCCCCACCCTTTTGCACTCTACTCCCCTCCCTTTCAATGCGGTCGCTCAGCCTTCCCATCAATTTGCCTAGCCCTTTCAAAAAAAAAAAATTAACTTAGCCTTTTTAAATTTTTTAAATTTTTTTCAAACCCCCTCCCCCATATAATACCTCCCATCCCAATAAATTTCCCTCCCCTCCCATTTCAATAAATTTCCCACTCTTTTTAGATTCCCTCTCTTTTAATTAATCCCTTTCCCCTCCATTTTTAATTAATTTTTTTTAATTAATTTTTAATTAATTAAAAAAAAATAAAAAATAAAAAATAAAAAATAAAAATAAAAACAAGAGAGAGAGAGAGGAAGAGTAGAGAGAGAATATAAACAACAAAAATGAAGGAAATGACATATCAGTAAATGGACAATACACGTAGAGAAAATTGCAGATTTGACATTTTATGATGTGTGGCATATATAAGAGGGTGATTTTCTAAAGAAATTGACATTTGAAGACAATTTTGCCATCATTGCAAAACAATTATTTGAAGGAAAATTCAGCTGCCTTAAAGGCCTCTTGCACAAGTGTTTTCAGCTGCACATTTACAAAATATTTTGCAGAAATATTGAATTTCATTGCTTCTTCATTCATTAAGACTTGAAGTGTAAATTTGAGATGTTGGATTTTTGATTGCCCTCCATCATTTGAGGAGCACACTTTGTACTTTGAGATTTCTATAAGTCATTTGTATTTTTAAAAGGAAGTTGAGTCACATTGTAAATGGGTGCATTTTGAGTTGAAGCTGACACCCTTTCATTTTTGAGCCTAAGTTGTTGAAAATGGATAAAATCAATGAGGCATTAGATTTGTTGAATAACCTCATTCATTTAAATGTTGATGACATGATAAAAATGAGTAAGAATGCTCTTTTTAACATTCAAAGTTGTTTTCTAGATGCACAAGAAAATATTGAGTTATTGCAGTTGGAATCTCAGCTCCAACAAGACGAACTTCAGCAAAAGAGTCACCATTCTGAACCTGTTTCTATTCAGAATATTGAGAAGGACTCCCATCAGTAGAAAATTAGTAAAGTTGAATTTGATTCCCATTCAGTTCCTTTCACAAGAGCATATGTGCATGCAGATGCAGCAGTTCAACCTGCACTTCTCAAGCCCATCATCAGATCTTGGGAAGAGCTTGTCCACAACAAGCATCGAACTGGTCTTGGATATGACAAGGATCTGTCCTTTCATATTCCAGACTACACAAATCCCATCATATTTCAGAGTGCCGAATTCCAGTATGACAGTTCACCTGCAGCTGTTCCAGATCCTGCTCCACTTCCACAACAACATCAAATTGAAAAATGCCAACACTGTGATCGACTTGGCCATATGAAATATCACTATTTTGATCTTCATCCATGCAAGAAATGTGGTCGGCACACCCATTCTTCACACAGATGCTTCAGAAACAAGCCTCAGCCTCCTGCAAGAACCAAGATTCATCTTTGATGGATCGCTTCTTGGCAATGGGCATCAGTAGCCAAGAAGACGTTTAAGACACATGTGAGAACTTGTTCTTAGATATTGAGCAAACTTGCAGTTGAGTTTTCACCATCATCTCACCTTGTCCCCGACAGGGGGGAAAATGGTGGTCATGTACAAGCTTCGACGACAGATCAAGTGAGCCTGAGGCACAATATCTCATTCCATGTTCAGAGTTTTAGCCAGAGACACAGCAGTTCAAGCGAGCCTGAGCCATAATTCGTCATTCCAGATTCAGAGATGTAACCAGAGACATGGATTCCCATGAGCATGCCTTCGGTTGGTGGACAACCTTAAACCATCATTTTCGGTTGATGGATAACCTAAAACCATCACAAGTAGTAGACCTCCCTTCTTTTAGGTCAAAGGTCTCCCTTTCATATATGAGGAACACTTCCTCTAGCAGAAACCTTCAGCTTCTTGCCAGTTTTGGTTGAGTTCCAGGAAATGCTTCAAAGCATTGTAGAGTTGTTGGTAATCCTAAAACCATCACAGGTAGTAGACCTCCCTTCTTTTAGGTTGAAGGTCTCCCTTTTTTATGAGGGACAATTCCTGTAGCAGAAGCTTTCAGCTTCTTGCTAGTTTGGGAAGAGCTCTGGGAACTGCAACAAGTTTTGTGTTCCAGTTTTGGTGGTCATCCTTAAACCATCTCTTTTTTCCAACATTTCAGAGAGTTTATTGAGCCCAAGTGCTGCCATGTATACTTTGCAGATTTGTATTACAGCTCTCTTCTTGGACTCACACATACCCCTTCGGATTAAGGGGGGATGTTGGAACACCTAATCCTCTATGGGTAGGTGTGGAATGTGAAAGTCACAATGGAGTCCAAGTGACCTTGGAATGTGAAACCAAGAGTCACACCATTGTATTATAAATGTACATCTCTGTATAATGGAAAATAAGAAAACCTCACGCTTATCTTTCATTGTGTGTTGAGTCTCTTGTGTGTGTGTGTTTATTTTCTTCATACACCATGTGTGTGCTTAACATGGTGTTTAACAAACTTCAAAGCTCAACTTTGAAGTTTGAATTAGTAAATCGTGGTTCTGACTCTAAACCACACAACATTAATTTAGGACTCAATTTAACCCCAGAGGAAAGATCTACTTTCATTAATCTTTTAAGTAAATATAAAAATTTATTCGTTTGGAATTATGATGATTTAAAGACTTATGATACTTCTGTAATTTAACACATGATTCCAATTCTATCTGACATTAAACCTGTTCAGCAGAAATTAAGAAAGATTCATCCAAATCTTGAAGATCAAATCAAAAAAGAACTCAACGAGCTTTTGAAAGTCAAAATCATTTTTCCTGTAAGGCATTCTAATTGGGTTTCCAACATGGTACCTGTCAAGAAGAAAAATGGTGATATTAGAATCTGTATTGATTTCAGGAACTTAAACAAGGCATGTCAAAAGGAAAATTTCCCATTGCCAACCATGGAGTAAATTCTCCAAAAGGTAGCTAGTTCTGAACTTATGTCTTTCCTTGATGGTTTTTCAGGATATAATCAAATTCTAGTACATCTAGATGATAGGTTGAAAACCACTTTTAGAACCAAATGGGGAACTTATGCTTATCAAAAATGTCTTTTTGTTTAGTGAATGCAGGAGCTACTTTCCAGAGAGCCATGGACATAGCATTTAAGGGTCTGATTAATAGAACAGTTGTTATTTATCTTGATGACATAACAATTTATTCAAAAAGGAGATCCAATCATTTACATGATCTGAAACAAATATTTGAAAGATGTAGAAGATTTGGTATTTCCTTAAACCCAAAGAAATCCTTCTTTGCCCTTGATCAAGGAAAACTCTTAGGGTTTATTGTGTCAAAAGATGGTATATACATCGATCCTGAAAGAGTTAAAGAAATTTGTGATATTTCTTTGCGTCATAATAAAAAGTTCATGAAATCATTTTTAGGTCAGATTAATTTTGCAAAAAGATTCACTCCAGATTTTTCTCAAATTGTTTTACCTATGTAGAACATGATTAGGAAAAATTCAGTGTTCAAATGGGGATATAAAGAAAAAGAAGCCTTTGAGGCAATCAAGAAGGAAATTATTGATGCACCTGCATTAAACACTCCCAATTTTTCCAAACATTTTATTATGTATACTTTGGCAACCGAAACATCCTATGCTGCTATTTTAACACAGCTCAATGATCAACAAATTGAAGCACCAATTTCCTTCTTTAGCTCAAATCTACAAGGAGCTGAGATGAATTATTCTGATGTTGAAAAAAAATCCTTCGCAGTATTTAAGTCAATTAAACATTTTAGGCCTTTTCTCTTAAAAACACACACAAAGGTTATTGTCCCATTTTCTACAGTAAAACAATTACTAATTCAAAGACAAGTAGGAGAAAAAAGGGCTAATTGGGTGACAGCCTTCCAAGAATATGATATTGACATTAAACTAGTAAAGACTGTTAGAGGACAAGGTTTTTGCAAATTATTAGTAGGAGCTCATAACATACCGGAAAATCAAGATCCAGAAAATGTTGTTCAAGTAAGTCAGATAAGTGTTACAGATTCTAAATCACAGAACGTTGATATGATATTTTACTTGAAAAATGGAAATTACACGATGGACCAGCAGGCAGGCATTTTGGAGGTGATACCACAGCTCACAAAATCATCCATGCTGGATATTATTGGCCTAACCTTTTCAAAGATACCCATGATTATGTGAGGAAATGCAAGATTTTCCAAACTACTAGTGGAAGACAGAGGAAGCCAGCTTCTCCTTTACAGCCAGTAAACGTTGAAAAACCATTTGAGAAATGGGGGTTTGATATTATTGGTGAGATAGTACCCCATTCTTTCAAGAAGCACAAGTACATCCTCACAGCAACAGATTACTTCACAAAGTTGGTAGAAGCAATTCCTCTAAAGGTAGCCAACTCTGATGCAATTATTGATTTCATCAATCAATTCATCATTACCAGGTTTGGTGTACCTAACGCTCTGGTCTTTGATAATGCATCTTATTTTTCTGGTAATAGTATAATGGAGTTTGCAGTTGAAAGAGGTTTTAAATTGAAATATTTAGCTAATTATTATCCACAAGGTAATGGATTAGCTGAATCCACTAATAAAAATCTCATCAAAATCATTAAAAGCACTATTGATCAAAATCAAAAGAATTGGCACAAGTCTTTAATATTTGCATTATGGGCTGATCGTATTACTCTTACAATTTCTATTGGAACTTCACCTTTCAATTTAGTTTATGGTAAAGAAGCTTTGATACCATCAAATCTAGCTCCTCCATCATTAGCCCTAGTGCAATTTATTGAAAAAAAAATCCTTCCTCATCCATTCAATTGAGATTTGATCAAATCCTGAAATTAGAAGAGGATAAAGAGAAAGCAAGAAGTATTCATGAAAAATATCAATAGATTGTTAAAGCTTCTTTTAATTCAAATTAAACTGGCTCAAAAAATTTGTCAGTTGGTGATATTGTTATGAAATGGGATAAAGCACATTAAGAAAAAGGTAAGCATACCAAATTTTAGAAGATGTGGCTTTGACCATTTCAAATTGCTAAAAAGATAGGCTCATATAAATTCATACTCCAAGATTTAACAGGAAAGAGAGAATCTCTTCCTGTAAGTGGGCTTGTCTGAAAGAAATTATTTTCATAGGGAGGTAACCCCTTCTTACTTGTACATATTTCTTTCTGCAATTTTTATTTATTTTTGTAAATAAAGGTTGTTAAAAGTCTTTGATTGAATTTTTACTATTATAAAGTTGTCTTGGAAAGAATGTTATAAATACTTATTTTATGTAAATAATATTTTTTAGGGAATTGATTACAATTTTAGATAGTTTAAAATAAAATGTTAAACTTTGAAAATTTGTTCAAAATATTTGCATGATCTTTTGAGACTTTGAGGAAAATTTAAATCATTATAAGTTTATTAAGTAGAGAAGGGTTATCTTTAAAAAGTAAAGAGTTTTTCAAGCTTTAGCAAACAAAAAACTCTGAGAATTATAGTCCATTTATTCTTAAGGATACAACTATTTCACCCCATCCATTTCGATTTCATTTTTTAGAATGTAATTCTAAGAAATTATATGACCAAATTTAGGAGATAAGAGGTCTCATCACAAGCGTTCTTACCATGATCATAGGAAGTAATAAAACTGACATTACCAATATTGCATACCAAAACAGGGTAATGGCTTATAAAATAAGAGAAGGGGTGTCATCACGAGCCAGCTTGTTCAGTTTAATTACAATTAGTGAATGATGTTCTTACTAACTGGCTACCAAACCAAAACAATGGCTCTTAAATTAAGAAAAATAAATAAAAAGACAAAAAATATGAGAAAATATGTCTTATGAATTTATTTTTCAAGAATCATAATCTTAGTTGGATGGGATAATGAATGGTTGATGGTTAAAAGGTAACCCTATCGAGACGATGAACGTTTGCTGGCAGTAGAGGCAATACCTATGACAACGGAGTATGTCACATAAGCTAAACTTGGGAAAATCCACTTACTTTATTTTTATCAACCAATCAAAGCTTGAGATAACCCAAAAATGTTTTTATCCTTGAGGAATTAAAAAGAAATTGTAAGTGATTTTTATTATTTTTCATAGTTAGACTTTATTTGAATTATCTTAAGTAAAATTTTCATTATCTTTAGAAATTTTTACTTACTAAAAATATAGTGCTCATTTCATTTTTACAGAGATAACTGTTTCTTCCAGTGAATCGCCAATTTTTGTACTGTACAAGAACCCTCCCCATTTTTAAATTTTAGAATAAATCCCATTTAAAAATAGGTCCCCTTTTTATATATCTTTATTCCTAAATAGAAATAAAATATTCATTGATAAAAGGATGCATATCACATTTGTATTCAAAAAGTGTACAACCTTTAATAATTTTCCCATCCAATGAGTTATAAAGCCTTTTAAACATATCAAACATATTATAAAGACTTTATACTTAATAATAATTTAAAATGAACAGTAATCGCAATTGGAAACTTAGAGAGTTCTTTAAAACATTTGTTTTTGCTTTGTAAAGTTCCGATGTGATCGCGCTCAATTGTAATCGCATTTCGGATGAGTTTAAAGTGTTGTGTTTTTGTATATATGTCCGATGCGATGCGATTTATCGCAATCATCTTTCGAAAAAAATTAAAACATTGCATTCTTTCATTTTAAATCTCCGTTGCAACGGATCATCTCTCATCGCAATCGCATTTTCAGAGAAAATATTAAACGATTCACTTCAATTTAAAAACCCGGATGCGATTATCACAATTAGAAATCGGCATGAATTATGTTATGTTATTTTGTGCACCTTTGAAGATCTGCGATGTGATTGTTACTTCACATTCATATTCTTTATTCATCGCATTGCAAGAAATTAAAAGGGAATTTTAACATTTATTCCAAGGATGTGCCGATCTCTGATTGTACGTTGCCATTAATTGAAAATCAGACAAATGATCATGGTTTATTTTGTTTTGAATGCGTGAATGTGACCCCTAAGAGGGAATTTATGTTATAAACATGGGGAGATTAGATATTAATTAATAGACAGATCCTTGTATAGATGTTCTCATTATTATGTTTTATTTTGGCTGAAGGATTTCATTCAATTGCAGAACAAAAGAATGTCGAATCCTTTCATTCGCAGGACTAGAGAGAACTTGCCCAACACTAAAATTTCAAAAAGAGCCAGGAAATCTAAAGTTTCTCTTGCTACAAAAGCTCCTGCTTTTACCATGCCGCCTAAAGAGAAACCAAAAAAGCTCAAGTTAGTTACAGATACCTGCTGTTAAGGACTGGGAAAGATGACATGGGAGAGTGTATATAATTTGATCGAAAAGGAAAACCCTAAGTTTTTTGTGTCTAAGGCATCTATTCCTGATCAACATGACTCAGAATCAGACTCTGAGGCTCCTCTCAGTGCATTGGCGAATTCATTCTTATACCAAATTGCGGCCTGGGCAAACATTTTTCCCTATTATGATGTTATTCGATGGGTGATTGACAATGTGACTATTCAAAACAGAACCTTTATTTCTGCTTCTGGATCACTGTTTGTGTCAGTCAAAGTAGAGGATATTAAAGCAATGTACCACCTCTCGGACCTGCAAAATATTTACAACAAGGACTTCCTTAAGGAATTTGCTGCGGAACATCGAAACCAGTTAGAGCCGATTAAAGAATGGAGGAATAACCGTGAAAAACATAAGCATGATGCATCAGGTATGTACTCCGTGGAGTCTCTCTCACCTCCATATTGTTATTTCATAGCAATGATGTGTAGGTTGTTTGGAAATGACAACTCGGCTAGGTTTTCTATTCAAATGGTCCCATTAATTCATTTTGCTGTTAGTTTTGAGATAATGGATTGGGTTGTCATTTTCTCTGATAAGATAGCCAACAGAATTCTTGAGTATAGAAAAGATAAGAATTTAGGGAATTCCACTCCTTTTTATTTTTGTGCTTATATCTTAGACGACCTCTGTTTCAATTCCGATTTCCCCATGTTAGGTTGGAAATTGACTCTTAAGGAACCCGTCCCTATTCATATATATCACAAGTTATTATGGAAGGCACATTTCAAAAGCCATGTTTACATAGTTTACCACGATTTCCTAATCCTAATTTATCAAACCGTTTTTGGCCGATTCGCTCCTAAGTTTTCCGATAAAGCTAAAATTGATTTGTTCTCAATTCAAGATTGGTTCGGAGAAGAAAATTTCACATATATCAGATATTTTAGAAGCTTTGTAGAACCACACATTCTTCCCATATATGTTCTAGACAAACTATTAGCACAAGAAATTTCCTATTAGTTAACAGTGGAAGGAATGTCTAGAATTTTGAAAATCAACAAGAAGCTTATGTGGCCTATCTTTCCTTTTAAATGTGGTGACTATACTCTCAACAGTTTTTCTCATGCTGAAAAACAAGTTGGTAAGATATCCAATCTTAATCTTTCAACAATACTAGGGAGACAATATGACCCAAGGCAGGTGGCATATGATTTTACTACCTCTATTTCAATTTCCTGGTTCGAACATGAACCAGATGTCTTTGATGATTTATTTGTTTCTGTAGATAATACGCCTCAAATTTTTTATTTGGCCAAGTCCAAACTTCAGCCTGAGGAGATGAATAATTTTTTATTATTTAGAAGTCAGAGACTACTCAAAGTTCCTCTAGATCAATTGAGGATTTCTATACAGAGATGTGAACCAGAACAAAAATATACATGAAGTACTTCTGGTAAAGAAGTAACATGAGCTAATCCTGTTTTGGAGAAGAAAGATGATAGCAGCAAAGCTGACACTAGAAAGATAGAAACCACCGCTAAAATTGATATACAATAGTCTTTGGCTCAAGCAGGAAAAGAGAACACATGTATTGATGCCCATGTGCATGTTGAAAAAGGAAGCATAGAGAATAAAATCACCGAACAAGCACCTAAAGATGATATAAACAACAATGCAGGTTCTCAACTTGGAGGACAAGAAGCTACTAAACTTATTGTTTCTCCTCATTTTCCGAGCCAATATGAATAATTTTCCCAGCAAAAAGGACAACAAAACACTCCCCAAGTTGATGATCCAAAGGATCAGGATGTTAAAATCATCCCTGGAAACCCCATAGGTAAAATCATGCTAAAGATAGAAGAAATCCCTCCTTTATATATATTTTATAGTCCCAAACATAGGGTTGTGGTGAGAAAATAGAGGAAAAGGAGGAGAACTGAACAAGATGCACTTTTGGCATCACAGGGGGAATTTATGAATGTTGTTTATAAAAATGCTGAGGTGGATCCATTTAAGGATCTCATCAAATTGTCTCAGTATGCAAGTGCCTATAGTGTTGCCACTATATATAAAGCCTCCAAAGTTACACAGTTGATGAAAAAAAAGGATGTACAAATTTCCATTTTTGAAGAACAAGTTGCAGAAAACCAACAAAAGATCACTCAGTTGCAACAAAGATTACAGGATGAAGAGCTCAAGACTAAACAATTAGAAGAGCAAATAGCTGTTGAAAAAGAGAATATTGATCAACAGACCCTAGAAAAGCAACAACAGCTTAATCAGGAGATTGCAAAATTACAAACTCTTCTACAAAATGAGTAGACTCTCAAGATTGAAAAAGAAAAAAAATTTCAATCTAAATTGGAAAAATTCAAGAGTTATCCCACTCTGGATCAATTTAAAAATGAAGCTTTGGAGACAAACAAAATATTGTCTCAACAATTAAATCAATTTTGTCTAAATATTATAGAAGCAGAGTCTTTATGTGAGCTAACATCTTCCCTGATAGATGAAGGAAACACTCTTAATATTCAATTTGATGAAGCTGAAGAAAATATCTCTGATTTTCTTTTATGGCAAGACTCAAAATCAGGGAGAAAAGCAGATCTTCCCAAAATTATGGAGAGACATAATTTTTTTTTTTTTTCAGAATGGGAACATCGCTTGATCAAAGGAGAAAGGGCCACATCGAGAGCCAAGGGAATAATTAATAATGTAGCACAGATGGTAAATGATAATTTATATGCAATAAATTTAATTGCATATTGTAGTCCCGACCAATTACCGAGAGTAAAAGAAACTAATCTTAGATGGAAACAAGAGATCATTAACAAAAATAGAAAATTGGCCAATTACAAGGAATATCATGGGATTCAATGTGGACTTATCTCATCAAACCACATAGTGAACAAACAACAATTAAATTTCTCTCAAATTCCATTGATTGCATCATTCTTGAGTTCTCTGATGCCACATATATAGGGCAGTTGCATTCAAAGCTTAGTCATCCTGAGGAAGTAAAGGAGATGCTCAAAATTTTCCACCTTCGCACATCCACCTCAATTGATGATCAATGAGTCAGTATACTTCAAGATCGCTTTTTGTTCTATATATTTTTATTTAGATATATTATAGGAGTAGTTTTAGTTATTTTGTTTCATTAAGTACATATTTAAACCCCTTTCATCCATTTATAAAGGGGTCTTGAATTTGTAATATTTTGACTTGGAGACTACATTTTTGTACTCCATTAACTCTTATATTTTTATAAAGGATCACATCTGGTGATTCTATGTGAAATCGCCTTTAAAGAATTGCATTTTTGTATCTTGGAGTTGATTTTACATTGGAGTTGCTAGATTTGGATATGAGATTACATTAGATAGTAGCAAGATGGATATGGTATTTCTATCTATTCATTGTTAGTTTTCTTATGTTAGGTGATATTCTCTTTTAAGTTGCTATTGTTTATGTATACTTGTTTTCATCATATTTCTTTATACATATCATTTCTGAATGTGTAGAGATATTTATTCTTTACAGTATATGCAAGAAATATATAATGATGAATACAATATGTTAATATAACTCTGTCTAATTTCTCAAAAAGAGTCATCTTAATTTGTTACTGCACATTTCAATTAAGCTATAATACATTTTTATGGTTATTGTTCAATTGAAACAATTTAAAGTTGTATTCACATTTGATGCCCGTATTAGTTTTAGAATTTCTTTATCAGTATTTAAATTATATTATATAGTTTTTCCATTTCAGTCATTTGGTCCCATTTTCCCTTCATCCAATCATTCCATTACCAACCCATTAAAATTACTAGGAAACTGGTCCTATAAATCTAGTCGGAGCCACCATACCAAACGGAAAAGGAGCTGTCTTAAGGTCTCGACCGGGTAGTTATCCCCCAATGTTTGAAGCAGCGATTTTCGAGGCTTCAACAGGAAGGAAGCATCCATGTAGTTAAATGACAAAATATCATAAAAACAGGTTCTAATACTGCCTGATTTTTGAAAACATTTTTACGTAAATGAAATGATAATGGAATGGGCATTGGTGTTGTTCTTAATGAGGATGAAAAACCCATTACCTGTCTCAATTAAAACCTAAATGAAACTAATAAAAAAAAAATTGGATTCTATATATGGTAGGTTAATGTTCCCACATTTAATATCTTAATGTGATGTTTGGTAGGCTTCGAGGCACAACAAAGCATACCGTAGAATAAGACCACATGAAATTGCAAGATGCTTTCTATCTAACTAGATAATATTCTCAATCAATAGATTTTTCTTCCACAAGAGAAAACAATTTCTTGAATCCAAATCAAATATGCAACCCTAATGGCTTTATCCTTAATAAAAACGATAACTAATAGACACTATGGTCTTATGATTTTTTCTTCTTCATGACTAAGGAATCTAAGGTCACAAAAGAGTAAAGGAAACCCTATGGTTTGTATACCTTTGGAAAGAGAACAAAACATCTAACCATAGTTCCGTCTAGGTGGAGGGACTAAAGGCTAAACTCAGTGTTCCATAGGAGAAAAGGGAGAAATAATTTTTGTAGCTTGCACGCTTCTAATGAAAGAAGGAATAAAGTTTCGTTGTCCTCACTCTTTCTTGGATAATATACCTAAAGTACTATTTAGTTGTCCAATGGACAAACATTTGTAAGTATCTTCTTCCAATCACAATAGAACTCAGGCCTAAATTTTACTCACGAAACAATATTACACATTCTCAATGAAATACTAGAACTACTATAAACCCATATTAAGTACTACAAGTTATTCCACTACAATTGTCATATATTGAAATACAAATATGCCCTATAAAGGAATATAACTTGTGATTATGAATGACAACATTTATAATGTTCGAACGTACACCCTTTGCATAATATAAATGTTGTTATTACTTACAAATAGTGAACACAAAGCATGTGAAGTAAGTGTGGAAGAATCAACCATTAATACTCTTATTCAAAGATAAAAATAAAAACCATTCAAATACCAACATTAGTGAAAAATCTCTTGTCCTTATTTATGAATGATGAATAGACAAGATCTGTATAAATACATGTATCTACACATCAAGAAATGCATAAATCCAAATATAATGACTACCTTCAATGAAATATCGAAGCTTATTCTACAATGTTTGTTGTGTTATACAATGAACTCTGCACCTTACAAAGAAAACTTGATTAGATGCAATCTTATGCTACAGATCTAAAGTTGAAGAACCTTTTATGTTCTTTAAAAAAATAGTACCTAGATAATTTATCCAAGAATTATTCATTCAAAAGATAAAATATTATTTGTATTACACTTGAACAAATCCATCATTAAACCAAGCACATCATCATTTATATTTCATACATTTTCACATTCACTCATGCATCGAGAACATATGTAATACAAGGTGAAATAAATATCTTTCTAACTATTTTAAACTACATCTAAAAAATCTAGAATAGGAACATTCAAGCAAAGGCTAAAATCACATCTTTCAAACTCATATTTTACATTTACGAGACAATATATAAAAATTTATCAAGTCATACATATATAAAACAAAGTTTCACTTTGTAATAAGAAAGGTTAGAAAAGATGTTGATCACACTTAGATATTCATGACCTAAATATTACACGAGAAAAGTTATCACAATCATACAATCTCAATGATTTACCATGGGTTGATGAGAGACAATTTGATTAAAAAAAAACACAATCGAGGATAAGCTCGTTATTTTAGCTATGAAAAAACATATGCTTAGCTAAGTTTTTAATTTTATTGGGAGGGAATGACAACTAATGTTGGGAAGTTTGTGCATAAATTTATAATTTGTTCGATATGTTAAAGGAAAATAATAGAATGTTAAGTTTTACGTGGTTGTGGGAATCCATGAGTATGAAAGATCTTTGTACTTAGAAATGTGGAAAAAGAAGAAGTTTGAAGTTCTAGTGAAAAGTAAGTTTCCATAGCCTTATAGACAAAGTATAAAAACGTAGGATCTGAGAGGAAGAGAAGCGAGATTTTAAGTTGGTGATCTCTTAAAGTCTTTTTGAGAAGATAAGTGTTGCTAGAACATGAGTAAAATAAGCTAAAGCTCAAGAAATTGTGTCTCGTAAAATATTGAGAAAGTTCATAGAAAATACATATGAGAATAAAATACCCCTCATATAGGGATCTCTCCTATATTTAATGTCATGAAATTGTATCCCTACAAATAATTTGAAGTATATAATGGGAAAGATGAAAAAGTGATTCAATGGAAGAAGTAATGACCCACTTTCAAAGTGTTGCTGATAGAGTGTATGCTCAATCAAATAATTGCAAAGAGAAAATAAAAATAAAAATTCTATTAGTATTTGGTCAAGTGAAAGGGTCCACTAGTTTCTAAAATTAAGGATAGATGTAATTAGTTACAACCCATTGTGTGTTGTAGCGATATTTTATTTAATTAGAAAATATATAAAAGGAGAAGAGTTCTCTTCTAGACCTCTCAACATAGCCCACAAAAATGTAACCTTACATCTTGGATAAAATATCTCTACCCTAGGTTCATATCGTGGCCTAAAATCAGAGTTCTTCATTGTTAACCATGTTCAATATATCAAACCATAATTAATTGGAGGCAAAATGGTTAACCATATTCAATTATAGTCTATCATAAGTAATTTTAATTTAACATGCACAACCATAACCCCCACAATAAATCATTTATGGACCATAATTAACATTTCTCAAAACTTAGTTGGTTCCACTAATGCTACCAACACCTACCTACATATTGTAACCAACCAACTTACTCGACGACATTATTGAAATGGTTGAAATACCTCCATCAATATCACTTTCCACGTTCCATACACCAATAATTAACATTAATGAAAAATAATATTAATATAATGGATTTTAACGACCCTATTAATATAACTATGCTAATAATAAAACGCTACCAGCATGTTCAAGTTACCTAGTCCCTTGAGAATAAGAATTATTAATGCGTATAAGCTTATATCTATATCTCATGTCTTTGTGATTTTTACCACTGACTAAATAAACAAGTTAAACGGTTGCAACGAGCTGATATAATAATACTTAATCAACCACGAACATATTATCTTTGATGCTCAATTGAGGGCAGACAAAAAGCTAGCCATTCTTCTGGTCGGCCCGCGAAAGCTGACACGACTATATTACAACCTCTAAAATGATAGTGTGAATATATAAAGCATTAGGGATTATATGTAGGTTATCTGAAGAGACTATTGTCTCGGGCTCTTTCAAGATATATTCGCAAACTCTTCCTTCAAGGTATCTTTGAGAAAACGTAGAGATGGGTGAATCGGGAAATGGAAGCGATACTGATAATACCAATCTTGCCAGAGAAATATTTGAGAAGGTTACGGATATCTTGGACAACGCAATAGGTACATAACTCCTATGGAAAATATTTGTGCCTTCGACTATTACAAGTGGAACTGATGGCCTTTCACATGGAGGACGGGCATCTACCGAAAGTGAAGACACCCATCAGCAGCACGTGATCTCTAGCGTAATATTTAGATGGATTGAGGGACACGGGGAGAATGACTGGGAATTGGATAATGTTTGGGATAATATGAGTGTAATTCAATTAGATGACATTGGACATAAACCCAACTGTGAATGGCGTCCCCAGAACTATAGTGGGCAAACGAATATGGAGGCTGCAATGGCTGAAAACATCAATATTGTTGATGACTAAATAAATGTAATATTGTTAGTAAAGCCTTTAAAAATTTAATTTTAAATTTTAAAAAATCATATATATTAATAATTATATGAAATCATATATATCGATAACTATATTGTTTAATATCAACTCTAAATCAAATATTTCTAATTTCTCTAAAACATACACTAAAGTATAGTGAATGGTTTGGTAGATTTGTTAAGTCTCATTACTTTGATAAAGTAAAATAATAATTACATCAAATAATTAAAAATATTAATAATAAAACTGTTTTCTAAGATTTATAAATTTTTAGAGACATTAAATCTATTGAATTGCAAATTTGAATAGAGTGTAAAAAAAAAGAGGCTTGCATAATCATGTCTTAATTTACAAATTTATAGGTATTTTTTCAA
This sequence comes from Pinus albicaulis, assembly GCA_034641835.2. Taxonomy (NCBI): domain Eukaryota; kingdom Viridiplantae; phylum Streptophyta; class Pinopsida; order Pinales; family Pinaceae; genus Pinus; species Pinus albicaulis. The sequence goes on from CM076574.1 coordinate 999,398,100, forward strand.
TTGAAAAGGAGTTAGTTAAATGGATTCAACTAATATGGAAATCAAAAGGCCATCCAGATCTTATGTTTGGGGCCACAATGTTTTTTACAGTGATCATTACTGACTGCATGGATAAAGACATATTTTTTTGAGGGAGGACCATATTTCTACTATAATGCAGGTTTATTCTTCACCCAATTGAACTAGTGTTATTACCTTGATCAAGAACAATTTCTTTCAGCACTAGTATGGTGAGGCTCCTCACATAGCGGGTAGATTTTTGGGACCATAAATACTTGAAGGCATTGGTAACTCCCTTGGAAAATTTGTGAAAATAGCACAAACTACATGTCAAGAAAGGTACATGTTGTTTTCCCTAATTTTTGTTTATATGAATGTTGTTGAACACCTAATCCTCTATGGGTAGGTGTGGAAGGCAAAGAGTCACAAAGGAGTCCAAGTGACCTTGGAAGATGAATCCAAGAGTCACACCATTGTATTATAAATGTAAATTTATGGTGAATAATATGAGTATCTCGTGCTTATCTTTCTATGTGTGTGTTTAGTTTTTTCATACACCATGTGTGTGTTTAGTTTTTTCATACACCATGTGTGTGTTTACCATGGTATCAGGGCTGATACGTTCATAACCAACTCTGCCTTGTGTGAGCCACTTGTTTTTGTGGCTTGTGTAAACCAATAAAAATCCCGTGCATTTTTACAGCATTCAGAAATCCTTTGCACCATTCAGAGATCATTTTTGCAGCATTCAGAAATTATTTTTTGTTGAGAGAAGTGTTGTGCATTTCAAAGTCTGTAGATTGAATTGGAGCGCTGTTGCAAAAATATTGTCCAAAAATATTTCAGCATTCCTACTACTGTGCTTTTTTTAAAACCCATCTGCCCCCTCTCCCTCACAGAGACTCTTGGCCATCCTCACTATATCACGGCCCTCACCTCCCTCACCTTGGCCCTCGGCTCCCACTTTCCCACTACTCAGCCCTCGTGGCCCTGCTCGTGCCCCCTCACCGATTTGCACTCTCGGCCTAATGCCCCCTTGTCCTTACCCATTGCCATCCCACTTGCAGTTTTTACTCACGGCCTTCCTCAGCGCTGTCTCACCAACTCGCTTACCCCTCGCCCTCCTCAGCGCCCTCCCCAACCCGCTCCCCCACCCTCCCTTCCCACTCATCCCACATCCGCTGCCCCATCCCTCACCTGCCCTCACCCTCTCGCGCTACCCCCTTCACCTCGACCTCCTCCTAACTAAGCCTCTTCTAGAATAGATAGAATTGGAAAATGAATGACAAGTCTCACAGAATATTCTTGATTATTAACACATATAACGATTCCATGAATATGGTCACTTATTTAAAACATGCCCTCTTAAAAACCCAGATCATATTGAAGGGAAGCAATAAGAGGGAGGACAAGGTTCCATGCACAAGGATGATGGGTTTTAAGAAAATTAATAGCACAGAGGCAACCTAAAGGAGGAAAGAACAGAGGAAACCTAAAGGAAGAATGAATAGAGGTAAAAAAAATTTACAAGAATTGATTCATATAGTAGGAGAAATTTTAGTAAATTCGGGAAGGTTAATACCACGTTCAATGGTATTACAAAAACTACGTGAAGTTTCCCAATTATAGTTACTGTACAAGTGGTACTCCTTTATGAAACTAAATTCTATGGGAAATATTAGAGGAAATCTTAAAAAGTTTTAAACCTAAATATGAAGCAATGTCCATAGATTTGAGAGGAAGTGCACTGGGCATAGCTACTCTCTGGAATTGAGGAGAGATCATGGAAGAAGGATGGATAGGTCTACCTCATATCATAATAGGGTGCTTTAGGAAAATTGCGATGAGATAATGGAATTTTCTTTCCTCTTTTTATGATTCTCATCTTAAAGGAGAAAATGCATCATTCCTTAATAGTATAAAAATTTTAAAGAATCTTCATAACGAGAAATATTGGTTAGTGAGAGAGATTTTAACATGGTCACAAGTCTTGAGGAAAAAAGAGGTGGAATACAGAGAGATGAGCCCAATATTGTTAGGTCCCTATATTACTAGTATAGTCCCTTATTGTTATTAGTGTAACCCCCTTATTGTTATTATTTTACACTTATAACCCCCATTTTGTTATTATTGTGCCCTTAAATTATTATTGTTAGGTCGGCTAGGATTACATTGTGGCCCACTAGGATTATATTATGGCCACATCGACTCCTATATATAGAAAGGAGGTTTTGTAAATTATATCATCCAAGAATATTTCATTTATGTAATGTATTGGAGGTTTCCCCCTCGAAGTGGCTTATTTCTAAAGCATTGATATCTCTTTTCTTCTATTTTTGGAACTGGTTACACAACATTTGGTATTAGAGGTTTCGCTTCTAGGGTTTCGCTGCTCCAAACAGGTCATCGTGGCATGTTCGCTATAACTTTTTTTATACAAAGTTTCAGAAGCTGAAATTTTTAGGGTGTGAAGCCGAAATCCTAAGGAATATTGTCTAAAAATTTTAGAGTTTGGTTCACACTATTTTCAGAAATATGATCTATGGAAGTTAGGTCCTTTGTTCAGGCTCCTAAACAGGTCATCGTGGCATTTGCGCTATAAATTTTTTTCTACGAAGTTTCAGAATCTGAAATTCGTATGGTGCGAAGCTGAAATCCTAAGGAAATTCATCAACAACTTTTAGAGCTTGGTTCACAACATTTTTGGAGATATGATCTATGGAAGGTAGTGCTTTTTCAGGCTCCTAAATTTCATCTCAAAGAGGTGATCGTGGGAAAAGTTCAATAAATCTCTCTCTGGGCATTGGATTGGAGTGCCGTAAAACGTGGTCACAATTACACAATATTTAGTTTCTTGGCTATCAATTTCAGAGACAAAGGACGAAACAGTGACACGTGGCAAGTCATACAAGTTTTCTCTACTGAACCATTCCATAATTAGGTCATTGTGGGAGATTGGACACAACTTTGTATTGGAGAATCCAAATAAGGTCAGACTTGTGGCATTAGAAAGATACTTCAGAGGGCTACGTCGGTATCAAAATTTAGATATTAAAGTGTTGCAATCAAAGAGATAATCCAATTTCAATATCGAGCTCCTCAAAAGCAAGAAAAAGGTGTGTATTTGTTTCCGAATTTCATAAGTCTTGTTTGAAAAATCAATTTGAATTGATTGCAAGGGCATATTGTAGAATAGATATCAGTATTGGGTTCTAAAATATGCCCTGTAAAAATAATTCAACACCCATTAAGTTTCGGAAGGCTCTACTATGACTCATGAAGATGAAGAATTGCGACATGATCTATCAAAATTACAAGAGCAAGTGCAACAAATTTCACTCTCTCAAAGAGAAAAAAAAAATGAAATGGAAGTTTTGAAGAAAGGCGTGGAAGCAAAGATGGACGGTTTGAAGAAAGGCGTGGAAGCTAAGATGGATGGCGTGGAAGCTAAGATGGATGGCATGGAAGCTGGCATGGAAGCTAAGATGGTTGACATGAAAGACAACATGGAAAACATGAAGAATGATCTAAAAGTAGACATCGAAGGTTTGAAAAAGTTGATACAAGAAATGTTTCCTAATGGTGAAAATATAGTAGAAGAACCCCGTGATGAGAAAAAAATAAATGCTAATTGTGATTTCATAAACTCTAATTTTGGCGAGAAAAACCACCATATTCCAAAAATGGGAATGAGGAAGTTTGATGGGAAGGATCGAGTAACATGGATACTATAGATGGAGCAATATTTTGATCTCCATAATGTGCAAAACACACAAAAAGGTACACATTGAAACTTTACATTTAGAACAAAATACATTTGTATGGTATCAACGCCTTTGCTCCCATAAAAAAATTGTCACTTGGTCAATTTTTATGGAAGAGATGATAGCACATTATGAGGATACAAAGAGCAACACCTTCTTTAGCCAATTGGTAAATCTCAAACAAAAGGGTTTAGTGGGGCAGCACATTGAGGAGTTCCAAAAATTGAATATAAGGGTAACTGATATTCCAGAGGAACACAAGATCGATCTCTTCATAGGCACTTTAAAGGATAACATCCAACATGAAGTTCACGTTTTGGAACCGGATTCATTGGAGAAGGCATTCAGGTTGGCAAGAAAAGTTGAATTTAAAATAATGGCGACAAGGAAGCCTACCACTCAATTCTATAAAGAAGGAACTGTTGCTACGCCTAGATTTCCAGAACCTACAAGGTTGACACCACAACAATTGGAAGAAAAGAGAGCAAAAGGGCTTTGCTATAGTTGTGATAGCAAATATACTAAAGGTGATAAGTGTGCTGAGAAGAAATTATTTTACATAGATTGTGAAGATGAAGAAGAAAATGAACAAGAAGAGGATATACACCAGAAACCAGCCCTAGAAGAGAAAGAAATGAATCCAACCATATCGTGTAATGCACTGGAAGGAATTACCACTCCTCAAACTCTTAAGATAGAAGGACATATCAAGAAGAAAAAGGTAATAGTGTAGATTGATTCAGGTAGCACCCGTAATTTTATTCATTGTAAGGTAGCCAAGGAATTAAATTGTTTCCTATACCCAGCACCAGAATGTCAAGTGATGATTGAAAATGGAGGAACTATAAATTGGTCTGGAAAATTCCATAATATTAGGCTAACCATGGGGGAATATGTATTGACTAGTCCAATGCTTTCCATTCCTATGGGAGGTGTTGATGTTGTACTAGGAGTACAATGGTTACAATCTTTGGGGACGGTAGCTTTTAATTTTCAAGAACTTTTATTGAAATTTTTGTCAGAAGGAAAGGAAGTCGAATTACCGGGTATTTCAGGGAAGTCGTGAAAGACAATAAGCTCTAATGTCATGACAAATCTTCTAAAGAAAGAACAACGAGGTGTAATTGCACAATTATTCTCACTAGAAGTTCCAACATCAAATTCATCTATTTCTGCAGATCTCCAACAAGTCTTGGACAATCATTCCAAGGTGTTTGAAACTCCCAAAGGACTCCCACCTATTCGTGATCATGATCATGCTATTCATTTGATTCCAGGAAGTGTTCCTCCAAACATCGGGCCTTATAGATATCCTTACATCCAAAAGAGAGAAATTGAACGTATGATTGCAGAAATGTTAGAGGCGGGTATAATTCAACCTAGTCAAAGTTCTTTCTCTGCTCCTGTAGTATTGGTACACAAGAAGGATGGATCATGGTGAATGTGTCCAGATTATAGGGAGCTCAATAAGCTCACCATTAAAGATTAATTTCCCATTCCTATGATTGATGAATTATTGGATGAATTACATGGAGAAATTTATTTTACCAAGTTGGATCTTCGTTCAGGATATCATCAAATTAGAATGAAGACTGAAGATATTCCAAAAACGGCATTTCGAACTCATGAGGGTCATTATGAATTTTTGGTCATGCCTTTTGGCCTTACCAATGCACCTTCTACATTTCAAGGGTTGATGAATTCCATTTCAAACCCTTCCTTAGAAAATTTGTGCTAGTATTTTTTGATGATATACTAATCTACAGCAGGTCTTGGAAGGATCATGTTGAACATCTTGACAGGGTGCTCAAACTATTGCAGGAGAAACAATTATATGCAAAAATATCCAAATGTTTCTTTGGAGTACAAGAGGTGGAATATCTGGGTCATATTGTATCTCACGAGGGTGTTAAAGTAGACCCTAATAAAATTAAAGCCATTAAGGAATGGAAAGTCCCCACAACCATAAAGCAGTTGCGAGGATTTCTCGGGTTAACAGGGTATTATCGCAAGTTTGTTAAGAATTATGGGAGAATAGCATCACCTTTAACAACATTATTGAAGAAAGATGCATTTTCATGGACTCCTGAAGCAACTAAGGCCTTTGAACATCTTAAAGAGGCAATGTTCCTAGCACCGGTATTAGCTACGCCAGACTTTACAAAAACCTTTATTGTGGAATGTGATGCCTCAAGAAATGGAATTGGTGCTATTTTAATGTAGGAAGGAAGACCCTTTGCTTTTGGAAGTCGTCCAATCAAAGGAAAGTATTTACAGAAACGTATTTATGAGAAGGAAATGTTAGCAATCATGCATGCACTAAAGAAATGGAAAAATTACCTAATGGGAAGACACTTCAAGGTAAAAAATGATCATGATAGTCTTAAACACTTTTTGGAACAAAGACTATCTTCAGAAGAGCAGCAAAAATGGGTCACAAATATGTTGGGTTATGATTTTGAAATAATCTACAAAAAAGGAAAGCTTAATGTTGTTGCAGATGCACTCTCAAGAAATAATGAAGAGGTGGAAGCATTGCTTTGTGACATTTCTATTATCTGACCAGATTGGATAACCGAAGCAAGAGACGAATGGAAGAAGGACAAAGATGTATGGACACTCATTCAAAAGTTGCAGCAAGATCCTAGTACATTTGATACATTTAGTTGGAAGAATGATTCCTTATGGTACAAAGATCGCTTATATCTTTGTAAGAATTACCAACTAAAACAAAAGATTCTTCTGGAATTGGACACTTCTCCTTTAGGAGGACACTCGGGATTTTTAAAAACTTACCACAGGGTGAAGAAAGAATTTTTTTGGGATGGCCTTAAATCTGATATTCAAAAGTTTGTGGCAGAATCTTTGGTTTTCCAGCAGAATAAAGATGAGACAATTAAGACTCCAGGACTTCTACAACCTTTATCCATTCCAAGTCAACATTGGGAGGAGATTTCAATGGATTTTATCACCGATTTACCTAAGTCCGAAGGAAAGAGTGTCATCATGGTGGTAGTTGATAGACTTACCATGTATGCACACTTTTATCCATTATCTCATCCATTTAAAGCAAGTACAGTTGCTACTACATTTATGGACAGAATTCAAAAGCTACATGGAAGCCCAAGGGTTATTGTGAGCGACAGAGATCCCATTTTTACTGGAAATTTTTTGACGGAGTTATTTGCTTGTTTGGGTACTCAATTAGCTCATAGCTCATCTTATCATCCTCAATCTAATGGTCAAACTGAGATAGTAAATAAATTTTTGGAAGGATATCTTTATTTTTTGTATCTGATAAAAAAACATAATGGGTCAAGTGGTTACCTCTCGCTGAATGGTGGTATAACACTTCCTTCCATACTGCAAAAAAAATGACCCCATTTATGGCACTTTATGGATATTATCCACCATCCATCACATCATATTTAAGGGAAAATTCGAAGGTTCAAGCAGTGGAAGATCACATCGAGCATCAGCAAGAAGTTATCCAACTCTTAAAGGATAACCTGAATTTGGCACAAAATCGAATGAAACAACAGGCAGATCTTATCAACGGTGAAGAAGTTTTATTGCTTTGGAGATTAGATAATACATGGCTAGAAGATAACTAATTATTGCCAAGTACTATGATCCCTCACAAGGTGTCGAATTTGAAAAGGTGGTACTGTGGCATATTTCTAAGCAGGTGGCTTCTTCGCGAGTGCATCCATTTTTCCATGTTTCATGCTTAGATAAGGTTATAGGTGAAAATCTTCCAGTTCAAACAATATTTCCAAAACTTGATGAGGAAGGAAAAATCATATTGGAACCTGAAGCGGTCATGGAAACAAGAACTCGACAACTGTATAATCGATCAATTTCAGAGTATCTCATCAAGTGGAAGAACTTACCAACTGAAGATTGTACATGGGAGGATGAGAAGTTTATACAGAATCACCCAGAGCTACTTAGGCATTTAGGAAAACACTTTTTTGAAGGAGAGGGGCATGTTAGGTCCCTATATTACTAGTATAGTCCCTTATTGTTATTAGTGTAACCCCCTTATTGTTATTATTGTACCCTTGTAACCCCCATTTTGTTATTATTGTGCCCTTAAATTATTATTGTTAGGTTGGCTAGGATTACATTATGGCCCACTAGGATTACATTATGGCCACATGGAATCCTATATATAGAAAGGAGGTTTTTTAAATTGTATCATCCAAGAATTGTTCATTTATGTAATGTATTAGAGGTTTCCCCCTCGAAGTGGCTTATTTCTAAGGCATTGATATCTCTTTTCTTCTATTTTTGGAGCTGGTTACACAACAGATATCGAGATGTTGAGAGATATGCTAACTTATCTGTGAGTAGTAGACATACCAAGAGTGCATGGTAAATATACTTGGAACAATAGGCAAGGAGGGGCTCATGAGATTGTGTCACAACTCAATAGGTTTTTAGTGTTAGAAGAGATCATTGGTACTGATGTCTTTCATGAAGCCTCTATCCTTCCATATGTGGGATCCGACCAATGGCCAATACGTCTCTAGGTAATGAGAAGAGGCATTTTAGATTCGAGGCTTTCTCATTAAGGGACTCTACTTTCATTCACAAAGCTAAGGGTTGGTGGGAAGCGAGCCGAATCAAAGAAAGGATGGCAATGCAAAGGAGGGAGCATGATACAACAAGATAAAGAAAAACTACAGGGGCATATGAAAAAAATACAACAACAAATGATATTACAAGGGAGACTGGAGATCCTTTTTAGTGAGGAAGGAAGTATTACCAGTAAGTTAGAAGAATTTTGTAAACACAAGGAAACCACGTGGAAACGAAAATATAGAGTTTAGTGGTTAAGAGAAGGGGACATAAATACAAATTTCTTCCACAAGGAAATCAACCAAAGGAGGCAACATAATCGAATTTTCTCTCTCAAATACCCTGTAGGAATCATAGTAGTCAAACATCACGACATGGAGGTCGTGTTGGTGGATCATTTTAGTGACATTGTGAAGGAACAATATCAACATATAATTGAAGAAATTGAAAGGATAAAGAATCACATATTCATAGAGAACATAGCTTTGCACTACTTTACAGTTATATATATATATATATATAATCTTGTATACCGCCACTACTTAGGAAGTTATTCACTCTCTTCGCGCCCTCAAGTCGAAATGCATGATGATCAAACTTGACCTTTCCAAATCCTATGACTGCCTAAGCTGGACCTACCTTCAGAATATCCTCTAGGGTTTTGGTTTTGATCAGAGATGGATTCAATGGATCATTTCTTTTATTTTCACTCCTAATTTCCCTACCCTTGTTAATGGTACTCCTCTTAATCCTTTTAATGCCACTCGTGGTGAGAGACAAGGTGGCCCCTTATCACCATTCCTCTTCATTATTACTGTTGAATTTTTAGTGAGATATATTAAAAATAAGGTTGCTTGGGAGCACCTAAAATGATCAAATCTCTCGGGAAACGGTCTTAACCTATCTCACCTATAGTTTGTTGATGACATTATGTTATTCTTCTAGGTACCCATAAAAGAATCCAAAGTTATTTTAGCCATTCTTAAGGAGTTCATGGCTATGTCGAGAACCATTATAAATAATCACAAAGCCAACGTCTTCTTATTTAATACCGCTCCTCAATCTCAAAGGTTTTTGGCTCACACTTTAGGGTTCAACATTGGATCCATTCCCATAAAATATCTAGGTATGCCTCTTAGACGGATATATGTGTATTGTGTTGGAAAAATCTTCTTACTCACATCCAATCTCCCCTCTAAAATGGGTCCTTCAGTGCGTTCAATGCCCCTAGTTGGGTTTTCTACTTAATAGTAGTCCTTCAATCCATCCCCATATATCATCTATCAGGGATGGAAACCCCTAAAACAAATTGTATTAATATGACTAATTTTCAAAAATTTCTTGTCCCAAGAATCTCATCAAGCTTGTAAGCTGCCTCTCCTATCATGGGGGAAACTAATCAAAACAAAAAAAGATGGGAGACTTGGCCTAAGGGATCCTGATCTACTCAACTAGGTGATGGGAGAAAAGTTGTGGTGGAGGGGGTTATAGGGAGGAAGAAACCTCTAGAAAAATATCTAGGAGCACAAATATGACATTCCACAAAATATTACATAAAAATTGCACCTGTAGAACACCCCTAAAAACTCAGCAATTTGGAACTTGGCATCCTAAAATAAAAATCTAGTGAGAGACCATAGTTTCTTGGAAATCAAGGGAGGGAACACTGCCTCGTTACATGAGGATTCTTGGCAGAAAAGAGAGAAATCATTTAATAGAATAGACCTAGTTGAGATATTTCTCTTTACAAAATCGGTAAATATCAAAACAATAGATCAGTTTTGGGATAGAGAGACCGATCAGTATTGGCAAAAATGGAAGCAAAAGAGGCATTGGGTGAATTCTCTAGAGACTCAACAGTAGGGGAATTTTGAAAATGAATTAAAACCAAGAAAAATACCCACTATAAATGGAAACGAAATCCTACAGCGGGGTTACAGAACAAAAGGCATGTTTACAATTCCAGAAGGCTACAACATTAAAGCTAACAAGATTCAGCTTCAAATATCAAAACTCTCGCAGAAAGTATGGTCCACTAAGAATTTATTGAAAATTGAAAATTTCCTATGACTTGTGGGTTGTCGGAGAATTCTCACCTAGGATCAATTATAGAGATGATAGATGTTGGGACCCTCTTCTTGCATCATGTGAAAAACTATGGAACACGTGCTAAAATTTTTCCCTACTATTGATCATCTGTGGCAGAACTTATACTTACTCTTTCAACAAACAGATAGAGATATAACAAACATTAAACTGACAATTGAAAAGTGGGTAAGAGGGGGATATCAAAGCCCAGTCATTAATAGAGCATGGTCCACTTCTCTAGGTTTCCTAATGTGGGGAGTGTGGAAAGAAAGGAACAGACGTACGTTTAGAGAGGAGGCTCGTCAAATAGCAGAAACTTGGAAGACAACCATTCATAACATAAGATAAAGTATATTAGAGGAAAAATCACTTCACAATGACCTGACAATGAATGTGCATGAGGCACAGATCATAGCTTAACTAAACATCAAGCCTCAAATGTTAGCCCAAGCCTCATGGAAACTCAAACATATAGCATATCACTTGAGATATAAGTAAAATGCACCCCATGAAGGCTTTCTAAAGCTCAACTATGACAGGGCTTCTAAATAAAATCCAGGTAAAGTAGGAGTAGGGGGAATCTTCAGAGAATATCCACACCAATTAATAAGGATTTATGCTATGGATCTAGGCTCGCAAAGTAATAACGGAGTTGAACTCAATGCAGTCAAACAAGGTATTAAAATTGGAAGACTAGAACAATATAACAGGTTTGTGGTATAAGGGGATTCAAATATGATCACACGTATACTTCAAAGGCTACAGAAAGGAGCAAGTTGCTAGCACACCAACAATAGTTCATGAACATCTCACCTCATACCAGAGATTAAGGACCTTATTCCCAGCATTAGCTATGACCCGAAATAAGTTTCTCGTTGCGATGGATCCATTTCAGAAATTAATATAAGGCGGATTTGAATCGATTACGGGGATCCAGTCCCCAAGACTGGTGGATCTGAGTAAAGTATAGGGCAGCAGGTACTGTTATGTATAAATTAAAATTCAAAAATAATATAGTGATTGATATTAGATATTTTGAAAAACACAAACATAACATTGAGAAAAGGAAGACGATTCATTGTTAACTTTGAGGGTTAAGGGTTTATTTCAACGTCTGCATTTCTGTTTTGGCAACAATTTTTTTTTTTATAATGGCCAGGAACCTTGCTTCTACGAACATTAAATCCTTTCTCATAAAAGTTATTTTTTTAAACAAAACATCATAATATTCCTAGAAGAAAATCTGTAGGAAACTTATTTTCGAGTTTCCTAGACATTTCTGTTTTGAAAAGATTTGACGGAGACCATGCAAGTATTTTGCAAAAACTTCTAGATTTTGGAAAGAAAAAAAGGCTTCTTCAACAAATTCCAAAAGTAATGAATAATATCAGCAAATCACTATTATAAATGTTAGAATAAAGGCCAAGAAATTCATGGTTTCAAAGACGATTCAAAAGCTTTGTTAGTTATTGTCACTAACGCTACATATTAGACCATGAATGGTTCTTAAAAGCGTAAACCATTGCGAATAGTAGTTGATGTTACCCAACTTTTAGATTACCAGCTTCCACTTTCTCTCTGTTTACACATGAAATTCATAAGGATTCTCCCTTGGAAAATAAAATTGTTTATGTCCAGTAATTGATTTCTAATAATTTAAACATTCTGTGAATAATAGATGGTCTTTTAACTTTTATTGCGACTGTAGAGCAGTATGTTTCTCTCTGATGGGTTATATATGTTGATACAAGAAGGGAAAATCTTAAGTTCTTCTTCTTTCTTGAACTGTTATATGGATTCAAATATAATGTTGAACTTTGTCTGTCTACGGTGCAACCAATTGGCTGCTGATCAATTTCTATTGTGACTAACAGACCAAATTGTTGTCCACTGTAAGATTGACTATCTATTGGTTTTCTTTATTTTACTGTTTCTTTCAGCTCATATTGATTCAACATAGAAGATTCACTTGATGAAGATGGAGTTGACCAAGATTCCAAAGTTTTAATTCATATTTATTTACATGCCATTTCTATATTTTTTTTGTATAGGTATTTGTGTTATTGTAAATATATTTGAGTATTTTTATTACAAATATTATGTATATTCAAAATTGAATAAAGTAATATTATTAGAGATAATTGTTTAAAGAAAGATTATGACTGGGTTTATTAAGTTATTTTCATTTCATAAATGGGGATTTATAGGGTGATCACCTAAAGATCTTACTAAAAAATGGAGAAAGAAGTATTTCAAATAGTAAGAAACTTGACTTGCAATGGAAATCATAAATCATACTCTTCACCTAGGTATTTTTCTCCATAAAATAACTTTTACAGTAAAATCATCTCTTGGAATATAGGATCATAAATTTACTGGGGAAAAAAGGTATTTTAAATATAAAGTAATCAAGGAAAAGACTTCAATTATTTTGATACAAGAATGTTTTCTATAAGAAAATATATAATATTGTAGCTCATTTTGGCAAGAGATGCAAAGTCACTTGGGTAGATGCTAAATGAAATGTTGGAGGACTAGCCATATTTAGGAACCTTTTGGGTGTAGTTTACGATATTGGATATCCATTCATTGAATTCTATTTTGATGCTTCTAGTACCTTTGGTCAAAACAAAAGGGTAGCCTTCTTGGAACAATTTGGATCATATATTTACATCAGGATGACATATGGATAATGGGAGGATATTTAAATTTAATTGCATCTCTTCAATAGAAGAAAGGGGGATCAAATTCGTGATACAAAGGCTTAACAATTTAGGGCTTCGATCCATGACCTTCCACTTGTTAACATAAGTAGAAATAATGGGGTATTGACCTAGAGCAACCCAACGGGAAGGTATGCACCAAGTCGTGAGTAGGTTAGACCAGCTTTTAGTATCTAAAGCTTTGATTAGTAAATACCTATTTTTTGAGGTTATTAATCTAGTGGGATAGGTTTGAACCATTGGCCAATACAACTCCATTTGGATTATAAGGGAAGACCCCATAATAGCCCTTTTTTCTGTTTGGTATTCCAAGAGAAAATTTTCTCTTATGGCTACTGGTAGGGTATTAAGATCCATGGTATGAATAAGATGCACATATTCAAGGAGCTAAACATGAAGCTCAATTATTAGAATATGAAGCAAGTTTAAGATGTTCTTTCAAATAAGTAAGCCCTCAAAAGTAGGATGCAATAGATATAGAAAAAAACAATCCCAAATGAGAGATTAAAGTAAATTATTAAATAATATCGGAGAAATATTAACTAGACAAGGAAACACTAAAAGAAATAGGATGTTTTATGCTAATAGAAATCCCGAATTTAGTTTCTTAGAGAGGGTGAGCACAATACCAAATTCTTCATTTAGGCAATGATAAACTGATGACAACACAATAGAATTTTCGTGCTATCCTCTTATGAGAGTCAACATCCATCTCTTTCAACATTTTGAAAATGAGTAGGAACTAGTGACCTATTAACAAACACTTCTTACAGATCAATCTCCAAATATAGAGGAGGAAATCCAATGCATAACAACCCACATTCCTTCTAATATTCTTTGAGATAAAAATGAGGCTTTGATGTGAGAGTTGTCATTGAAGGGGATGGAGAGGTTGTGGTGTTGACATTGTTAAAGAAAACTCTAGGCCTTCAGTACGCTGCAATTTATTTATTTGGAGGTTGTTGCGATGTTGACCATTTCTTAATATGGAGATTCTTTCTCTTGCGGAGGAGACTAGCTTAGAAAACAATTATGTTTTGGCCTCAATGCCACATTTATTACCTTTGTGCCTAAATCTTATAGATGTTATAATCTAAGTGGTTACCTCCCAACTTATTTTTGTAATGCTGTCTATAAAATTATCTCCTCAATGATAGTCAATTGTCTTAAATGGCTGCTTAGGAACCTAATCTCTCCAAATCATGTATATTTTGTGTTTGGTAGGAAAATATTGGTTTTAAAGTTCCTGTGGTTATTTTGTGTTTGGTAGGAAAATATTGAATGGGATTATTGAAAATCATGATTCCATTACTCTTTGAAAAAAAAATGAAAAAATAGGTAGGATGATTATATTGGATACATCCAAAGCTTATTATAGACTTGATTTGAAACACCTTCTATCCATCCTCAAGGTATTTGGATTCTCTTCCTCTTGAATTTTTTGGATTCGTGCTCTAATTTCTATCCCTTTCAAACCCATCACGGTCAATGGATACAATTCAACCCTTTTTAAAAGGTTGTTTTACACTACTTCTTGGAAGTTGTTAGGTTGTTCAAAAATGAACTACATATCATGCACACTAGCAATTTTAGGATTAGATCTTACTCTTCTAGTTTCCCATGGATAAGGAGGCTATATGTCTCAAAAAAATCAATTGGGATAAGTACATTATTATCTTCCTCAATATAACTATGGAGATTTGGTTTCATTTTTATCTAGACTTATTATTTAATGCTAATTATTTACCTTCTTTATATTATATTAATTCTTTACTTTCTGCATATTTGAGAACCCCATTAGTCACGGACTTCCTCTATTTTGGGTGCTGAAAAATAATAATAATATAGTGAATGAATTCTAAGTTGGAAAATTGGGATTTTTTATATTTAAACTTGGTTTGTAGTGTTGTCTTGTTAATATACATTCTAATGGTTCTTCTAGTGTTTTATATCTTTTTGTGTATGGCCCCAAAAATAAACCTTATAGACGCAGCCTTATAGCCCTCTATAGCATATATAGAAAGAGAGAAATAAATTAATATTTCCCCAAATATATTTAGAGGGAGAGCTTCTATCCTAGCACATGACATAGTAAGGCAAGGAAACCATACTCAATGATCCATGGCAGTTGGATGACTAGAAGGCTAATCACTTATACAAAAATATCTTTTCTTAGTTAAATACTTACATGATAATAAAAATTTCATATAAGGTTGCTAAGACATCCCTAGCAAGAATTACTACCCCCTCTATCTTTATGCCACCTATTGATGGTTTTGTGAAATTAAATTTTGATGACCCCTCTAAAGACAACCCTAACCTAAATGAATATGGATCTATTTTCCACAATGGGTCACAATGAGTCCTTAAAGTCTATAAAATTCATGCAAAAATTCAAGAAATTATATGGAATAACTCTTAATATTGGAAAATTGTTTCATGGTAGAAAAATAAATGGCAATATTTGAACTATAAATCGATGGCTACTCTCACATAATGATTAACCCTCTGAAATAGTTAATTAACAAGAAATGAGCGAAAATTATCTCTAAGAGTTGGAGGATAGAAGAAATTTTCTCACACATCAACTCCTTAATAATCCATATCCCTTATTTACTACCCTCTCACTCCAAAATTTCAGGTGATAAAAGTGGTTTATTTATTTATGAATGTTAGTTGGAAGAATGATAACGTAGAATAAATTGTGGCCTAGTCGCATGTTATGGTTGGTATGGTTCCATACAATATATCATGGAATAAACATGGTGGTATATATCAACATTATTAGGGATATCTGAATGGTAATCATTCAATTTCACAGTGGAAACTTCTGTTGGGTTCTTTGGAAACATTCCATGTGAGAAAACTAGAGTCGTGCAGTATCGTATAGATGGAAATTCCTAGCATCCCCTTATTTGGTAATATAGTGGGATTTTCTCATTATATTTTTTAGAAATTTGAAGGTTTCATTGATTGGAATAGGTTTTTATCTAGGTTCACCTATGGTGGAGAAACATGGTTTTAAATATTTTCTCCTATCATCACCCGTTATCCTTTTTATTCATGTTTTGTATTAACACCATTGCACCCACTAGGAATTTGTGGCATAGACATCATGGCCTTCATCTATAATTTCCTTTATGAAATCTTAATCCCTCTTGTTGAGTTCGAGCACATCCTCCTATTACTCCATTCAAACCCCATACTCAGTCTATTTTTTGTAAATCCTCCAGTTCTTCCTCTAATTCCACATCTTCCCAAGGCCACACTACTAACATGTCAAACACCAAATTTTCTCTTGAAAATTTAAGTGGTAACCAAGGTAACCCCACAGGAAGAACCTCTACTAGTATAGAAACTAACTCTCCCTTGCTTCCTTATAAGGCTAGTTTGAGCCTCCCTAATTTTAGCCAGCTCATCAATGATCCTCTTCTCCATGACCACAATTGGAATCCTATTACTACCAAATTTCCTTCTTACATCCCCAAGTTAAAATTTAACCATGAATAAATCCCTCAAATCATTTTATCTCTTTTAATATGTGGTGTTCATCAAATTACATAATCGGAGACTCCATTTCTATTCACCTCTTCCAATGCACCCTCACTTAGTTTATTCGAAATGGTATTTGGATCAATCACATTCCTCCGATTTCTCCCTCGTGACACACGCCAAATAATTTCTTGCCTACTTCTAGTAACCTCTCCAATATGACCTAAGTATCAAATTTTTTACCTCTTTTGGTTAAAAAAATCCACCCACCTTCCTAACCATTTTCAAGAATGACGTAGAAGGAGGAGCATGTGTAGATCCCCAAAGTTTGAAGATATTGTATATATACTTTGGTTTCTTAGAAATATTTTGGTCCCCATTGATAAACATGTGACCTCTCATTTCCCTCAGTATGAGGAAGATTCTCTCAATATATCCTTAAAATATGATCTGATCTAGACATAGTCATGTTATGTTTAGACTATCTTTCCTGATCTACAACCAATAATTTTCCTAAGATCCCTCATTTTAAGAATGTGTTATATGATTCCTTTCCTAACTCTAGCATTACTAAGGAACATGTTACGTTACCCAAGTCAGCCAAGAAGAGAAAAAGCTTAGACAAGAATCACCTGTGTGCTTTGTGCGATAACTATGGACATTACTCCCATCACTTTCCCCGTCTCAAATATTTTCACATGCACTTTAATTTCTTTGCGAGTTATATTTATCTCATATTACTTCCACATATAATTCAAATGTGGGTGTTAGCCCCAATGATTCTCTAGGACAGGAGCTTTCTCAACCCACCATTATGATTCCCCCTCCTAATGTCGAGATGATGGATAGTTTCTATCCTATTTTGTACATGTTAGCTTCCATGGGATCAATATATGTTGGAAGTTTAGAATTTTTGTATTGTGCTTATTTTAAACCTTCTTTAAAAGAAACTTCAGTTTCAACATCAATATATGTCAAATATATTGGTCATCCCCCTGACCATTCTGACAATGCATATGTGAAACTTTTCTCTCGTGATAATTTATAGGTAGTTCCTCATCATGTGTTCCTTATTTTTCCAATCCAGCCATATTTCATTATGATGAAGACATCATGGAAGCCATGACCACCACTTATTATCGTTGGGATGATATGAACCATCGTGCATACTTTCTTCCATAACAAACCAATGATCAATATGTTGTGGTGTCCAAAGGATTCATCCATGGTGATGTAAATTGTTTCAGAAATCCCATTCCTTCACCAAATTCTTTCGAAGAAGGAGATATGGCTAACATGTCCCTTACAATAAAAACTAACATTTCAAATAAACCAAAAGGAAATATCACCTACGGGGCACAATGCACCTTTGAATAAATTAATGATTACACAAAGTTATTGAATGAATCTCGTTATGTTTTCACCTAGTCCTTTTCTAAGACACCCAAACATGATCCCACCATTGTTGAACACCACATCAACACAAGGCTTGATTTCATTCCCATCTGTTAGAAAAAAATGCCTATTCATCCTTCCAAGCATTATTCTATTAGAGAATAAATTGAGAAGCTTAAGGAGGATGATTTTTTTTATCACATTAAACACAACACATAGTTGTCGAAATGTTCTAAAGAAATAATGCATCATTCATGTCTTCATAGATTTTTGCGATTTGAACAAATCTTGTCACAAAAAAATTCTCGAGACCTCTCATAGATTGAATCATTGACGAGTGTGTGGAACATGAGATCATTTTTTTATGGAAAGATGCTCGGGGTACAACCAGATTCATATGCACTATGTTTATCAATTTAAGACCGTATTTACCAATGTGTGGGGAACCTTTGCTTATACATTCATGCCTTTCAGATTAAATAATTCTAGGGACACTTTTTAGCTTGCCATGTCCTATTATTTTCATGACCTAGTTCAAATTATCCATTTTTATCTAGACGATATTCCCAGTAATTACATGCTCTAGTTGCAAAATGTTAATGATTTGCATACAAATCTTCCTTCAATGTCACAAGTATAAAATTCATTCCAATCCCCTAAAGTGTGTCTTTTGTATTCATGACGACCATATTTTGGGCTTACTTGTGTCAAAATTAGGTATCACCCTTGACCCTTTTAAAGTTCAATCCATTCTCAAACTTCATCCTCCTCACACCCTTCATGAGCTACAAAGCCTCCAAGGAAAATCCAACTGTCTTCTTCGGTTTGTTCCTAACTATGCCACTATTTCTCATGGGTTTCTTTAACTCATTTTATTTCACATTCCATTCTTTTGGAATGACTAAACTCAATAGTTTTTTGACAACCTCAAATGTGATCTCACGTCTGCTCCCTTGATTAGCCCACCTAACTTTGAGAGGGACTTCTTCTTGTATATCTCAGCTTTCGCTTATCTAGTTTCCGGGATCTTAATACAGGAAGATGGGATCGAAAATGAAAATTTCATATATTATTTCAAAAATATCCTAAAAAATACCTCTACGTACTATTCATATGAAGAAAATTTAACATTATTTTTTGTATTCTCTATTTAGAAATTGTG
This sequence comes from Pinus albicaulis, assembly GCA_034641835.2. Lineage (NCBI taxonomy): Eukaryota > Viridiplantae > Streptophyta > Pinopsida > Pinales > Pinaceae > Pinus > Pinus albicaulis. The sequence continues at coordinate 999,417,308 of CM076574.1, forward strand.
TCATTATATCCTTACGCATTACACCAAATTCATGACAAAATAAAACCCTATGGCCTTTTTCTCGAGTTAGCAGATCTTCAATAGGAAGTATTCCCACTCGATAGTTATCCTTCAAGAATTTGATTTAGAATTTCTCACCCCAAAAATTAATAAAGGTTTAGCCCTTGCTAAATTTATTTCTAAATTTCCTACTAGTCCATCACATCCACCAGTAAATGATGAGCTCCCAGATGAGCACTTATTCGTTATAACATGAGATGATGGTTGGTACAGTGACATCCTCAAATTTTTCTAAAATCAAAAATTATCCCCCCGTCTCAATCATGATGGTTGATGACATATTTCACATCAAGCCACGTGCTATCTCCTTATTGGTGATAATCTTTATCGTCACAATGTTGAAATTTTCCTTCATTGTTGTCTCACCCATGTTAAAGCTAAGAAAGTGCTTAATGCTTGTCATGACCATGCTTGTGGGGCTCATCTCTGTGGAATGGCCACTATCCATAAATTCATGAATGACATATCATTTTTCGATTTTTCTCTTTAGCTATTTCATTAACAAAGTCAAGCAATGTCCCAATTGTCAATTATATCACCCTAAGTTCCAAGGTCCACCTTCTCCCCTCAATCCTGTCATCGCAACCTTTCCTTTTGGTAAATGGGTAATATAATTTATGGAGTGTTTACCGCCATCTCCTAAGAACCATAAGTGTATTATCATGGTCTTCGAATATTTCAGCAAATTGTTTGAAGCCATGTCCACATTCAATAACACTACAACTAATGCAACCCTATTCTTCTTTAAACATGTTATGGCTCGATTTGTGGTTCCGAAGTAATTTATTTCTGACCATGGATGACACTTTGATTATGATATATGGCATGATATATCTTCATTGATTGACTTTAACCACAAATATTTATCGTCTCCTTACTGCCAAGGATATGGCTAATTTGACGTTGTCAATAAAATATTTAAAATTATGCTTAGCGAATAATGATTAAACACAATAAAAAATGGAATATGATTCTCTTCCATACATTGTGGGCCGATACAAAATATGTGAAAATTCCCATGAGGTTTACTCCTTTAAACCTTTTTTTTGGACTAGAGGCAGCCTTATTGATAGAGTGTGAAATCCCATCCTCCACCTTTATCTCAAACACTTCCTAAACATCCAACTTTTAGAACAAAGACTCATAATGATTGAGTTTTCCAACGAATACCATAATGTTGTATTTCAAACAATTGAATCACCCAAAAAGCATGCCAAAGCATAACATGACTGTAAATCCCACCCTCGTTCCTTTCAAGATGGAAACCTTATCCTTTTCTATGACCAAGCTCACGATATCCTCGGGCTTTGGAAGTTTGAACCATTATGGCTCAATCCTTATATCATGAATATGTGTTTGGTAAAGTGGGCATGAATTCTAAAGGGTCCTAGAGGAGACATTGTTCCTAACCCTTGCAGTGCACTCTACCTAAAGAAATTTTACCCATATAATTTCCCATTAAAATGCATGTCCTCTTTTGCTTTTTGAAATTATGTGGATTTCATCCCAAATCATCTCATTTTTTGTCTTATTGTGCCTTTCAGTTGTATACATCATCCACAACACATATCATTTATGCCAATGGTGCGAGTCACTTCTATAACACTCTAGCCTCGAAAACTTGGCCATTTTCACCCATTTTCATTCGTTAGGCCACTCTAATGGAGCCTTCATTACATATTCCACCAATAACCATGTTGAATATGATGCAGTGATATGTTTATTAACTAATGTCCTTGATCATGAAATCCTTCACTTTCATGTCTATCATTAAACATTCTAAATATCTTTTCCCTCTCCAAAAAATATAAAAAAGTATTCCCAATGACTAGATTTTTATTTGGTCAATAATGTTTTATTATTTTCCAATTACTAATTTAGCTTAATACATTGTTATAAATAAGAGTGGTTTTTCAGCGATTCTTCTCCATTAACTTTATTATCATCACTATTATCATCTGGTATTATTCAAGCTCCCATTTGAATTTGATCATGCTTTTGGGTTTATTGCATATTGTGAGAGAGAGACACATACCGTTGAAGCACAAGGACATCAAAAGAACCCATCCCATGGAGGGGGATATACAGGCCCATGTTGTAAATTTTCATCACTAGGTGCTTAATAAAATTATTATTAATTTTAACTCGTCAATTATGTTATTTAACTTTCATTTACTGCTACCATATGTTTTGGACTTGCATCATATATTTTCTACAAGGTTTTCTCATGTTTTATTGGGGATACGAAGCATAAAGGACCTTTTTCTATTTTTAGGGTTACATGTCACCAACAACTGAAGTGAAACATTTTTGATACACTTGCTAATAATTGTAAAAGTAAAACCAACCATTCGAACACGCCCTTTTTTTTAATCTCGAATGAAGTCTTTTATACATGATGCTATAATTCTAACCTAATGATATCCACTACGCAAATACAATTTTTTGAAATAGACAATGTTTTCAACCACTCTAACAAATAATCAATGTGAAAGAGAGGGTATTGGTTTCTCACGATAATATTGTTGAGTGTGCGATATTAAATGAACATCCTCCACATGATGAAGAGTGAGGTATTATGACCCCTTGGTTCAATAATTCTTGCAACTATTTATTGATATCCTCCATCTCAATTGACGAGATCAGGAACAAATCCTAGAGAAATAAGAAATGGATTTGACCATATATTGTAATGAGTTAGTAGGGATTACCAATCCTAAAACTCTAATGATAGAAGGACATATCAAGAAGAAAAAATTAATATTTCTAATTTATTGAGTGATTCCACATAATTATATTCATTGTAATATAGCCAAGGAATTGAATTACTTCCTATATCCATCACCATAGTGTCAAGTGATGGTTGAAAATGGAGGAACTATTAATTTCTCTAGAAATTTCCATAATATTAAGCTATACATGGGGGAATATTTATTGAATAGTCCAATGCTTCCAATTCTAGTTAGTGCTGCCAATGGTTTACTAACGGTCCAATCGTTACAATCTTTATGTATGATAGCTTTTAATTTTCAAGCAATTTTCTTGGATTATTTTCTAGAAGTAAAGGAAGTTGAATAAAGTGGTATCATAGGGAACCCAAGAAATATAATAAACTATAATGGCATAAGAAACCTTATGAAGAAATATAAACATGAGATAATTGCAAAATTATGCTCACTAGCTGTTCAAACATTGAAATTGTCTATTTCTCCATATTTCCAAAAAATCTTGGACAATAATTCTAAGTTATTTGAGGTTCCCAAAGGAATCCAGCCTATTCGTGATCATGATAATGCTATTCATTTCATTCCATGATATATTCCTCCAAACATGAGGCCTTAATTATATCCCTATGCCCAAAGGAGTGAAACTGAATACATGGCTACAAAAATGTTAGAGGTTCGTTTAATTCGACCTAGTCAAAGTTATTTATATGCTCCAGTAGTGGTATTGATGCACAAGAAGGATGGATAATGGAACATGTGTCTAGATTATAGGGACCTAAACAAGCTAACTATTAAATATAAATTTTCAATTCTTGCCATTAATGAATTACATGGAGAAATTTACTTCATCAAGTTGGATCTTCGTTGAGGATATCATCAAATTAGAGTGAAATTTGAGGACGTTATGAAAACAACATTTAGAAATCTTGAGGGTCATTATGAATTTTTGTTCATGCCTTCCGGCCTAACTAATGCACCTTATACATTTAAAGTTTTGATGAATTCCATTTTCAAACCCTCTCTTGGAAAATGTGTTAGTATTTTTTTCTTATTACTATTCTACAACAAGTGAGGGAAGGATAATGTTGAACATGTTCACAGGGTTCTCAAACTATTGGAGGAGAAATAATTATAGGAAAAAACCTCCAAATGTTTCTGTGGGACTACAGGAGGTGGAATATATGGGTAGTATTGTATCACATGAGGGTGTTAAGGTAGACCATAAAAAAATTTAAGCCATTAAGTAATGGAAAATCCCCACAACCATAAAGCATATGCGAGGCTTTCTTGGGTTGACATGGTATTATTGCAATTTTGTTAAGAATTATGGGAGAATAGGAGTACCTTTAACAACATTTCTAAATAAATATGCATTTTTTTGGACTTGAGAAGCAACTAAGGCCTTTGAAAATCTAAAAGAGGAAATGTGCCAAGCAACAATATTTGCTATGTCAAACTTCAATTTTTTATTTTTTTTTGGAATGTCATGCCTTAGGAAATGGAATTCATGTTGCTTTAATCCATGAAGGAAGATCCACTCCTTTTGAAAGTCATCAAATTAAAGTAAAATATTTACACAAAACTATTTATTAGAAGGACATGTTGGAAATACTACTTGCACTAAATCAATGGCGACTTTATGTAATGGGAAGACAATTAAATATAAAAAAAAATCATGGTAGTAGTAATAATTTTTGGAATACATATCATATTCTGAAGAGCAAAAAAAATCGGTCCCGAAGATGTTGGGTTATGACTTTTAAATCATCTATATAAAACGAAAGCAAATTGTTGTTGCAAATACACTCGCAGGAAAGGATGAGGATGGGGAAGCATTTGTTCCTGCCATTTCTATTCTCCAAGTAGATTGGATAAGTGAAGCAAGGGATGAATTGAAGAATGATGGAGAGGTCTGAACATTCATTCAAAAATTGTAGTAGCATTCAAGTACATGTGATATATGTAGCTGGAAACATATTCATTATGGTAAAAATATTGTTAGTATGAATCCTTTGTCGAAGTGTACGAAAAAGGACCACTTTAGCTACGCATAACTAATAGCCCTAACAACAAAAGTGGCTGCTAATATCTTCAGATATGTGATTAGTTAGACAAGAAAAGAGCTGCAAAACACCAGATCTATGCATGGAAAGACATTAAGCAGTAAAAGTAAGGGTTTGCTCCATATACCAATAGACAAGACGAGAAAATTTTTTGAAAGAATTTTTGTATTAATGGGGCACCTGTGAGGAAAACCAGAAGGAGTATCCAATTCCCCTCAGTGGGATGGGTTCTTGGAAGTCCTCAGCACTTCAGATCTAATATTTCTCTCTCTAGTTGATGTAGAAAACCCAGTGCAAAGAGTAGAGCTCAAGGGGAGCAAATGGCAGAAAATGGTGACCAAGTGTATAGATCCAGAGTGATCTAATAGGCAACAAAAGGTGAGGAATGGAAGGAAAAACCCTCCTATTTATAACAAAATATTGGGTCATTCTAGATCTTGGTGCATGGGTTAACCAGATCTAGATCCACTTTTTATGGAATATTTTATTATATTTGTTGGAGGGAAAAGTTAGTTGACTTGGGTCAAATCCCTTAATTTGTCAAAAATAAATAAATAAATGATTTATTTATCTTTTTAAGGAAGCGGTTAGAGGATAATCAAATAAATAATGATTTATTTAATTACTTAAGGAAGTGGTTGAAAGATAATTAAATAAATAATAATTTATTTAACTATTTATGGGTGATTTGGTCATATTTAACAAGGAATATCATCTAAAAAAGGTTTAAATGACTATTCCTAGAAAATAATAAGATAAATAAAGGCTTATCTAATTAATTTCTTTGATTTTGGGTTAAACATGACTGGGAATAATAATTAAATTATGGTTTAATTAATTATTCCATGAGGAAAATCAAACAAATATGGGTTTGTTTAATATTTCCTTTTTGGGGTTTCCTGTTTTAACATAGTGAAAGCAGTTTTACTTAGGGTAAAACTGGTCTTACATGGTGTACTTGGGTCCATCTAATGATAATAGGTTAGATGACCAAAAAATGGTGTAACAGATTGCCCCCCAGCGTGCGAGTGTCGGGAGCAAATCGTATGACCGAAGTACGTTGTAAGAACACAATCACTAGACAACAAAAGGGGTGTCAGAGAGAGAAATGTGAGGTAGATAGTGTGCTGAAGGACTAGACCTTGAGGAGACGAGACTCGCAGGTGCAACAAGTCTCTTTTTATGAGAGGGTACCTGTGCTGAAGGCGGCGGGGGAGGCATACCTATGCCCACCGAGACAAAGTACAAAAGAATAGTGTGTCCAGTAAACAAGGGACCAAACCATAAAGTACAGCTGGCATAATCATGAGCCAGATAAAAAATACAATGAGGAATCCCACATACATGCTGTGCCTGGGATAACAGCCAGGACTTGTACAATAATATCTGAGTACATGAGATATAAATACAACCCAAATGCCCCTTGTAAATGGGGAAGGGCTCACAAAATCTGACTGATACATGCAAGTCAAAGAGGCGCTGCAAGTGGCTACGGCCAACATCATCAAATATCTGGAGCTGCATCGAAGGCTGCAAAGAAGAGGTCATCCAGGCATGTGGGGGGCTACCTGCAGGGCCACCCCCTCATGAGGGTTGAAACATCTCACACACACCCGGGAATCATCAAGAGCTGTTGTTGGATCACTGGACCATCAAGTATACGAATCTCGATCATGCTGAAGGAGCTGGAGAAACAATCAAGCTAAAGGGAAAGGAGATATCCCTTTGCCTGATCCGAGGCACCGAACAAGAATGGAAGCTGGAACCAAGGTACACCGCCCTCTATACCTGGCTTCTAGAATAAATGAGCTGATGTCGACAGAAGGAGGTCCGCCATAGTTGAGGAAATGAGAGACCCTCAACTAAGGCACGAGAGAAAAGAGTAGAGCGACGGACAGACTGACACTAATGATGATAGTGAAGTGGAAAGGACTGAGTAGCTAATGGACAACTTCCCTTGCTAGAGCATAAAGGGCATGAATGACATGGCAGCGACTGACACAACATCATCAGGGATGGGGGAAAGTGAAACTGAAGGTCATAATGTGTGACAAGAGAGAGACCAAGCAATGAAGGATGGAGGGCTACAGCGGGGTACATAGGGACTCGGTATAGACTCCATGGAGGGAATGATGACTCAACTTGGATGCTCTAAACAAAGGCGACTCGATGGTGCTGCCACACAGTAAAGGCCCCGATGGGGCACCGTGGAAACATGAGTACATGATGGGAACTCATGACGAAAATCGGCACGAACAAGGACAAGTAGGGGGGCAAGATGGTGCCCCAAGTACAAGTGTCGTAAGTGAGGAAATTCGATTTTGAGGAGGGGTGAAGTGACCCTTCTTGGACAAAATTTGTCCTGTTGGAGTGTCAGATCTCAAAAAATAACAGATACCCATTTGAGGGCTCAGTGAGAGCTTTCCAACGGTGCAGACGGTTCGTGAAACGGGGCTACGGTGTGGTCGCAGCAGTCGAAAGAAGAAACATGGGTTCTCTTTTAATAAGGCAGTTTTCCCTCCAAAATCACTCATTTTCTATTGTTGCTGTGGTGAATGTAGAGAGGAGAGAAGGCCCTAAATCTTGTGGCGAACATAGCGCACAAACCGACCGTTGGAATCGCAATCCGTCAGTTGCAGGTAAGAGGTCTAACTTTTCTCTTGCATTTTGATGGATTCTATTGTCAGTTTAGGGCCTAGACATCCAGGAACAGCCCCTCCTTCATCTCTACGGCCGGGTCACACTTTTTGGGGCAAAAAGTGCGACCTAGGATGCAGGTATCAGGGCAAAAAGTGTGACCTGGTCCAGAAAAGAGCAGAAAACTGTGACCTGGGAGATGAGGGGGTTTTGGTGCTATTTTATGGCTGGAAGTTGGGTTTTGGTGGTTGGTTATGGTTTTCCCGATCTGTACGCTGAAAAAAATGATGTTTTTGTGCAGGTATGGCAGAGTTACGAGTCAACTGGAGAGAGAGAGATCTGGGGACACTACGGACAGAGATCCAAGCGGATCAGGGCGTCCGCCGTGTATTGGCCAGATTTGGGGTTCTCAAGTTCTTAGAGAACCCTTTGATGAGAGCAGGGGAACCGTTACTGGCCCGGATTATCAGTTACTGGGATCCAGATCAGGAGATCTTTGTAGTGCAGGGGCACAGGATCGAGCTGACGGTCCAGGACGTGTACTTCCTGACTGGTCTCCCGCCACTGGTGATGGTGGGAAACACACAGCCAGTGTTGCCGCGGGGGCGGCATATCATGGAGTTCGTGGAACGCCATTGTCGACCGGGTCTCCAAGTCAAGGGGACTCGAATACCTATTGGGGATCTAGAGAGGCTAGAAACCCGTGCAGTGGCCGCAGCTGTGCTGCGAATCCTGGGCATCCAGGCGTTCCATCACATCACTGGGGGGCAGATGATGATAGTGGAAAGTGTGTTGGGAGGGACCTACTATGGGTGGGCCCAGATGTTGTTGGTGTCGCTAAAGTGACAGTTTTCACTATGCAGGCGGTAGGTGAATCATGACTGCTCATATGGGACTTTGTTGTGCGCCTTCTTCTTTGAGAAGATCCCGACCTTGAGGCCCCATGTACAGCTTCCAGATGGGGGCCCGAGAGAGCCCAGGATGCGCCGTTAGGGACGGCTACTGTGCAGAGGAGGAGGGGCGGTCGGGCGAGTGTTTCGACCGGAGTTTTTTGCCCATTGGGATCAGATGCCTTTGTACATAGACGACTATCCCTATAGTGGGATGAGCTACTGTGGAGATCTGGATCTGCCACTTCCGCCTGGTCGAGTCTGGGGGCCCGATGGTAAGTGACAGATTGCTATTCTTGTGTGGGCATGTTAAAGTTTTTGAATAGTAATTAATGGTACTGATTCATGTACTTTTGGTATGAAGATATAGCACCGGTAAAACCGGCCGGATATATGGGACGACCGGCAGCGTCTGGAGCTACAGGTCCAAGTGGGTCGAGAGCGGCGCGAAATGAGGATGCAGCCGCCCTGCTGGAGGACATCTGCCGTAGATGCGAAAGGTTGTTTACCGGAGTATCGGAGCGCGGGTGGCAGGACTTAGACGACCAGTTCATAGAGCCATGTGTTGGTCTACCCTCGGAGTGGTGAGGTGTCATGCGGCGCATGGCGATGGCCGGTCAGGCTATGGGCGATCTACATGCTGCAGGGGCAGAGCCATTGGCCCGGGAGCCTCCAGATAGTGATTAGGGGTGGGGCATGTGGTGCCCCCTATGATGTATGTAGGGGCAGGTGGTGCCCCCAGTTTTGGGTTTTTGTTTTCAACATGCTTTGGGCATGTCATATGTATCAGAGGAGATGACTCTAAACGCATGTTTTGCGACACATATTATGGATATGCATCGTTTGTTGATGGTTTATGTAATGTTATTGTCTTTTATGAAATGTGTGTGATAAATGCCAATCTAGAACATGGTTTGCAATACTATCTACATAGTGATTCTGTTCTCGAGGTACATGGTTGAAAGTGATGGTTTCAAACGCACGTATTAAGATTTTCACTCGTAAATAGCGTCTAAATAGCACAGGGTTATGCACATGATAAACACCATTCAGTTGCATTACAAGAAGTATGGAATCCAAACGAACGTGCAGATGGAAGATGCGATGAAAGAGGGCATCGACTAAGAGACCACGCACTGCATCATATTCGACCTGATTGTTGGTGGCAGAACCAATGCATACCCCATTAGAAAGAACAAGGGCATGCAAGGGGGTGAAGATGGCCCAACCTACCGAGGCTAGATTCCTGGAGCAACGACTGGCACCATCGGCGTAACCGATAAAGGGTGTGGACGGGGGGTCCGGCAGAATGGTGTGACAAGACAACAAATGAGGGGAGGGAAGGGAATGACGGCAGCGTGAGTGGATAGAAGTCATCGGGCGACAACCGCAGGAGGGATTGCAAGGGGCAGGATGACCATGACTCATACAGGGTGGTATATGAGGGCTATCAGAAGCATGGTGAGGACTCGGGCTGCTGAGGTCAACAGAGACACAAGTGGAGTGATCTCGGGTATGCGGGGGAACAGGGTGATCAAGGGACACAATAGGGGAGGATGCAGACGGGCTAGGTTCTGAGTGTCTCGCAGAGGAAGATAGGTATAGGATGGTTACAGTAGACTCCGTCATCTGAACATCAGGGGGGGGAATGTCGATGGGAGCGGGGGGATCCTCAGGTTGACCTGAAGCGTACTGCCCGAGGATAGGAGAGGCAGATTGATTTTGTTCAACCTCATACTCTCAGATTACCTCTAAGGAGGCATGGTAGTGCGTCAGGTGGGGACAATGGTGGGAGTAATGGCCATGAACGCCGCATAAAGCACAGGGCTTTTTGGTGCGGAGAGTCTTGGGGTTCTTGGTTACGGACGAAGAAGGAGTGGAGGCTTCAGGGACCGTAGACTCAGGGAACGCGACTTTAACCATGGGCTGAATACGGGGCAACTCAGGACAAGCATGGGTGGCATGACCGGTGACATCACATAAGGCACAAGGCTTCATGGGCGGAGGAGGAGCCGGGTCAGTCGTGGTTGTCTTGTCTTTGGGTGCCCCCTTGCGAGCTTTGCCTTTCTTCCCGGGAGCCGTCACAACAGGAGAAGGGTCCTGTGGAGGTGCTGGGGGCACAGTGGCAACAGACGAAGCAAGGGGGACCTGTTGAACCGGTGTCAAAGCCATGTAAGGTTTGGGGTGACCAGCAGGGGTAGCGGCTGGGGGATCAAGGTACCAGACTGGAATGCCCAAGGTCAAGTTAGGGAGAGAGAGGGTGGCCATGACGGGGACAAAATATACTCTTGGAGGGGGAGCTAGGAAAGGGATCTTCCCAGCAGGGAAATGACCAGGAGGGATGGCTTCGAAATGGTTGAGGCCAGGTGGAACCGATCTGGGAGGATAAAGAGGTTCAGGGATACCAGCGATAGGGGGAGGGCTAGAAGGAGGAGGTCCGGCTGGCTGAGATGAATGGCTAGGAGCAGGTTGCAGAGGGCGAGGAGGAGGTTGCTCACTAGTCGAGGCAGGCCACTTACGGGCAGCCTGAGACGATTGCATCATGCAAACATTCGAGGAGTTGGGATCCGTGATGGGAGGAGGAGGAAGGTTAGGGAAATTTCCAAGCAGGGAGGAATCTTTGTAAACGCCGGGGGAGACACTGGTCAAGGAATCAACGGTTTGCTTGTTGGCTACAGAAGAGATAGTTGTCTCACGGGAGGTCTAAGATTTTGGCTCATGATATGTCAACTGGTCAATGGTGACTATCTTTCCATTATGGGTGAAAGACATCTTGCGAAAGACCGCGGATGGGATAGTAGACATAGCATAGGTGTAGCTTCGCCCCAATAGAATGTTGTAATCTAGCGGGGCGTCGATGACTTCGACGTCAACGCAAACAGTCTTACCGGCTAGGGTGATAGGACAATTACGAAACAGGCCAATGGGCTGGGAGGCATGACCGTCCCACGCTCGAAGGGTGATCGTAGAAGGGGCCAGCTCAGGAGATCCGAGTTGCTTCCAAACCGAAGCGGACATCACGCATGTGGATGCCCCCTCATCAATTATACACCGGGACACGTTGGCATTTCGGATTTTGACTGGGATTTGGAAGGCGACAGAAGGAGGAAGGGGAGGATGGTCTAATTGAGTGGCGTCGAAAACAATCATTTGGTCATCAGCAGGATCTACAGCGCCCACGGCAGATATTAGAGCCTTCTTTTGGGAAGGGCACGACTGGAGGAGTTCCAGTGTGGAAATGGCAGCAGGAGACTGCGCCAGATCATCTACTATGCTATACGAATGAGCAGCTCGACGAGAAGCAGCATTTCGACGTAATGGTCCCTTAGGAATCTTGGTATGGACCTCAACTTTGGGTTGAGGGATATGTAAGGGACCACTGGATGTCGAAACAGGCTCTGTAGAACCTGAAGAGGGAGGCTCGGGGGCAGACTGAGCAGGAGGCTTGGGGTACTGACGAGACAGAGTTTGAAGGTGAAGATCAATGGATGGGTTAGGATCGGAGTGCATCATGAGGATCTGGTAATCAGAGGAACCAGAAAGGGAAGGGGGAGTGGTGGCCTAGTTAACGAGTAGTTGGAGTAGCCATGAATCATGTGAGGGAAGGGATCGGTAAACACGGCGGGCCCGAGTAGTGGCCACATTAGGGGGAGCATGAGGGGAGGCATGTTGTCTGCGCAATGTGGCTTGAGACTCCCACATCTGCCGCATCTGTGGTAAGATGGGACAATCGTGGGTGTAATTACCATAAACACCGCAACACGAACAAGGCTTATTTGTGCGAAGAGGCCTGTCCAGCTTGGGCTGAGTGCCCTGTTGCTGGTTAGCAGTGTTAGGGGGTCCACACCAGGATTGGGTCCTCGGGTACCAGGGGCAGATTGGTTTTGGTTGCCTCTCCGCCTTCTTTGAGAAGAAGGGGGATTAGTCGCGCCCTGTTGTGCAAATACTTACCCTGGAGGGGGCTGTAGGTGCTGGTGCTGGGGTTGAGGAGGCAAGGGAGATGGAAGCACATATGCTGGAGGAGCTGGCGCACCAGGCTGCGGATAAAGGTAAGGGTTGGGTTGGGAAACATTGAGGTAAGCAGGAGGTTGGGCAAAAGGAGGAGGCATGCCGTATCCTGGGTACATGCTGCCGGGAGGGGGAAGAGTGCTTGAGGTGCTGGCCCCTCCCTGAGGGAGACCATAGCCCATAGGAGGTTGAGCGTATGGATGGGAAAGGGCTCCAACGATACCGTCGGCGGAATGAGATTCCCCCGGGGCGTTAGCGCCACCGGGCCTGGGAAGTTCAGGAAGAACGGTATAAACATAACCAGATTGAGCGTAGATCAGGTCATATTTCAAGGCTATTTGGAGGGCGGCTTCTTCAGTTTGAGGAAAGTGAGAGGCAACATCTTTGCCGATGGGAGAGGGAAGGGTGCGAAGGAACCAGTCCATGTAAACCCGATCTTCGAAGGGAGGGGCTCGACATAAGCTTCGTCTTCTTCGCCATTCCTGAACATGGGCGGAAAGGCGTGTTGAAGAGGATTGCTTGAAGGAAGTCAAGAGCTCCGTGCCAGTATCGTATCGGAGAAGGAGTTGGAAGTATGAAAAAAAGGCTTGGGCAAGAGTCTCAAAGGTGGTATGGGTAGAGGTGGCTTGTTCGACATACCATTTAGAAGCTTCGCCGGTAAGCGTGCGTTGGAACAAACGAAGATGGATGGAGTCATCGGTAATGGAATTGGAGGAACACCACATGTGGAAAGATCGGACGTGATTGGTTGGATCTTCTCCATTAAGGCCTTCGAACTTAGGGATGTCGGAGGGGAGCTTGGTTGGCATAGCGGGCCAGTTAGCATTGTGGTGAATGGGGTCATTGATCAACTGATGGAAATTGGGGAGGCTGAGGCCTGCAATGTACTGCAGCACAAGGGTGGTCGGGGTAGTTCCTGTGCTGGTTCCGCTAGGAGTAGGGCCGGAATTGGGGCCGGGAGAACCGCTAGCATTAGGCCCTGGACCAGACATAGTGAAGGTGACAGGGGGAAAACCAGGAGGAGAAGGAGGACCCGATGAATCAGGAGAGGAGTCGGAGTGAGGACTCGAAGGTGGATTGGCTCGACGACAGCGGTGCGGAGCAGGTCGATCGACCGGAAACTGAGGATGAAGGCCAAGAAGTCTCTGGGAAAGGCGCCTTGGGGGCACAATGATGACAGGAAGAAGGAAACCGACAGGGGAAAAAAGGGACAGAATCAATTAAGGTCAAGGGCAGAAAAGGTGCAGTGACGATTGATTTTAGAGTCTTTGGTAGGTGGTGTTAACCAGGCGCTTCTTCACTTAGGGTCAGTGTGTGGCGTGCGTTAATTTTAATTTTTAAACCCTTTCTGTTTTGAGAGCAAGAAAAAAGTGTGTTGTGTAGCTGAAAATAAACCTACAGAGAACAGTGTATAATGCTGAAATAACAGAAAAATAACAGCTACTTGTGCATCTATCTAACCCGAGAAGGTGGGTCTCTCAAAACTAAATCGAAAAAGAAAGGGAAAAATCTATGGAAAACACACGGAAAAAGGGCCAATAGATCTAAGGTCAAAAGGGACACGGATCTAAAGGATAAAGCTGCTGAAAAGAGGTGCAGATCACAGCCAAGAGACAGAGGCAAGGTGGCTGGAAAAAGGAAGGAAATCAGCAAAAACCGAAGGGGGCAAGGCGGAGGCCTTCAAAGGAGGTCCAAACAAAACGACGGGAGGTGATTTGAAAGGAAGAAAGGATGATTTCAAAGGATCTAAAAGGGAGGTAATAGATCTGGAAAAAAGGAGGCTGAAGCTCTAAAAAACAGACGGCTGAAACAGCTTAAAACTCTTCCACAAAAACTGGAGGGTACTAAAGCCCTAGGGGGCTAGGTTCCCACTTATATGAGTAAAAACAGATTAGAACTTGGTCAAAACAGGCTGAGACAGAGGCTGGAGGACCCTGGCAGAAGTTGCAGCAAAACCCAGGAAAAGTGCAGAAAAATTGCTGAAAAAATGGCAGGTCCCAATTTCTGACCTGATTTTGGTGCAGGTCGCAGGAAACAGGCTGAAAAGTGCGACCTGGAGGTCCAGGTCGCAGGTTTAGGGCCAAAAAGTGTGACCCCCCGTTTCGGTTGTCTCGGCGGCAGATTTTCAGAAAAGTTGCCGTCTCAGTTGCGGCTGGTGTCGCTTACCTGCGCAATAGGGCCAGAAACACACGGAAGTTAGAAATTTTAATGTTTTAGTGTTTTATGTGAGAAAAACAACATAAAAATAGGAAAAACAAACATCTAAAAAGAAACCCTAGGGTCTGAAGTAGCTGGATATGCAGGAATATGAAAAACGACAGCGGTCATAATTTAAAACCCGTGTGGAGTCGCCATTTGTTAGTATGAATCCTTTGTCGAAGTGTACGAAAAAGGACCACTTTAGCTACGCATAACTAATAGCCCTAACAACAAAAGTGGCCGCCAATATCTTCAGATCTGTGGTTAGTTGAACATAAAAGAGCTGCAAAAACCAGATCTATGCATGGAAAGACATTAAGTAGAAAAAATAAGGGTTTGCTCCATATACCAATAGACAAGACAAGAACAATTTTTGAAAGAATTTTTGTATTAATCGGGCACCTGGGAGGAAAACAAGAAGGCGTATCCAATTCTCCTCAGCGGGATGGGTTCTTGGAAGTCCTCAGCACTTCAGATCTAAAATATCTCTCTCTTGTTGGTGTAGAAAACCCACACAAAGAATGGAACTCAAAGGGAGCTCACACAGCAAATGGTAGAAAAATGTGACCAAGTGTATAGATCCAGAGTGATCTAATAGGCAACAAAAGGTGAAGAATGGTAGGAAAAGCCCTCCTATTTATAACAAAATATTAGGTCATTCTACATCTTGGTGCATGGGTTAACCAGATCTAGATCCACTTTTTATGGAATATTTTATTATATTTGTTGGAGGGAAAAGGTATTTGACTTGGGTCAAATCCCTTAATTTGTCAAAAATAAATAAATAAATGATTTATTTATCTTTTTAAGGAAGCGGTTAGAGGATAATCAAATAAATAATGATTTATTTAATTACTTAAGGAAGTGGTTGAAAGATAATTAAATAAATAATGATTTATTTAATTATTTATGGGTTATTTGGTCATATCTAACAAGGAATATCATCTAAAAAAGGTTTAAATGATTATTCCTAGAAAATAATAAGATAAATAAAGGTTTATCTAATTAATTTCTTTGATTTTGGGTTAAACATGACTGGGAATAATAATAATTAAATTATGGTTTCATTAATTATTCCATGAGGAAAATCAAACAAATATCGGTTTGTTTAATATTTCCTTTTGGGGTTTCCTGTTTTCACATAGTGAAAGCAGTTTTACTTAGGGTAAAATTGGTCTTACATGGTGTACTTGGGTCCATCTAATGATAATAGGTTAGATGACCAAAGAATGGTGTAACAAATATGACTTATATATTTGTAAGAATTCCCAACTCAAAAATAATATTATTTTGGAATTGCACACCTCTCCCTTAGGAGGGAACTCGAGATTTCTAAAAACTTACAAGAGGGACAAGAAGGATTTTTTTTGGATGGCATTAAATGTGATATTGAAACATTTATGGTGAAATGTTTGCTTTTCCAACAAAATAAATTTGAGACAATTAAGACCCCGAGTATGTTACAATCTTTATCCACTCCAAGACAATGTTGGGAGGAGGATTTAATGTATTTTAACACAGTTTTTCCTAGGTATGAAGGAAAGAGTGTCATGATAGTGGTACTTGATAGAATTAACAAGAATGAAAAATTTTGGAAATTATCTCATCCATTAAAAGCAAATACATTGGCTAATACATTTATGGAAACAATTCAAAAGCTACATGGAAACCAAAAGATTATTGTAAGTGAGAGAGATCCCAATTTTACTGGAAATTTTTAGACGCAATTATTTTCTTATCTCAGTACCCAATTAAATCATATCTCATATTATCATCCTCAATTTGATTGGTAAATTAAGATAGAGAACAAACTTTTATAAGGATATATTTGTTTCCTTGCATCTGATAAACAAACACAATGGATCAAGTGGTTACCTTTGTGTCGATGGTCGTATCACACTTCCTCCCATACTGCACAAATTTTTTTCCCATTTATGGCAGTTTATGGATATCATCCACTCTCCGTGAAATCATATGTGATGGAAAATTCCAAGGTTAAAGCAATGGAATATCACATCAAGAATAAACAAAAATTTCTTCAACTCTTAAACGATAACCTCACTTTGGCACAAAATTGAATGAAACAAAAAATAAATCAGCATCACCACAATAGTTCTTTTTATGTAGGTGACTGGGTATTTTTATGGCGAAAAGAATACAAAAAAATTTCCCTCAAGAAATCTAAGAAGGATAATAAATTATCACCAAAGTATTATCTTCCTTACAAGGTGTTGCAAACTATTTGTACTATGGTATAAAAATTGGAGCTTCCTGCATCTTCCTGAGTGTACCCATTTTTCCATGTTTCACTCTTAAAGAATATTATAGGTGACAAGCTCACAGTTCAAATAATATTTTGAGAACTTGGTGAGGAAGGAAAAATAAGATTGGAACCTGAAGTAGTAATGGAAACAATATCTCTAAAGCTACGAAATTGATCATTTTCAGAGTATCTCATCAAGTGGAATAACTTACCCATTGAAAATTCCACATGGGAGGATGAAAATTTTAACATAAACATCCAAAAATACTCAAGTGTTAAGGAAAACAATCTTTTGAAGGAGAGGGGCATGTTAGGTCCCTATAATAACAGAGAAAACCCTTATTTTTATTGTTAGTGTAGCCCCCTTATTCTTATTTTTATGCCCATGTAGTCCCCATATTGTTATTATTGTTCCCCATAGAAGCCCACTATTGTTATTCTTGTGCCCTTGCATTATTATTGCTATGTAGGCTCCTATTATATTTTGACCCGTTAGACTCCTATATATAGAAATGGGGTTTTCTCATTTGAGTCATCTAATACTTATTTGTTTATTTAATGTAAAGGAGGTTTCACCCTCAAAGAGGATTCTTTTAAAGTCTTTCATATACCTTTTCTTCTATTTTTTTAGTTGGTTGCATAACATGAATCTAATGGAATCCCAAGTTTAAAAATTATTTCCTTAATTCATTTGTGACACTTTGCACACTTTTTCCATTTCTATGCCTCAAATATTTCCATTACATTAATCCTTTTGTTGATAACCAAATTGATAGAACTGATATTTCTATGTATAAACAAAATCACACTAAGAGAAAATTAGATTACCCAATTTTTTGTTGTGTTTCTAAAGCTTTATTTCCCACTAGACAAGATTGGTGCCACTTAGTCAAAGAGATGTTAAATGGATGTTTTTCTCATCTTCCTTGATCTTCTAAATTTTATAATATACTTCAACCTATATGATCAAATTGTTTGAATTTGATGTGCTACATTCTTACTTACACGTGGAAAAATAAAATTTACAAAATACAACATCATACCCTCTCTCATCAAGGATTTCTTCCGAGGCAAGGTTGTTATTCAATCCTCAAACATACATCACATTATTGGTATGGATAAGGGAACCATAATTGTTCTTAAATCTCACTGTACCAACTCACTTATACATGTACCTTCCATCATCTTCAATATAGATAAGTAATTGCATGTATTTCTCCTCCAATCAAGAAATATTTATTCACTGCCATGTGAAATGAAGCCCCTGAATCAATATACCACTCACTAACTCAAACTGATATTTTCATATAAATTATTAAGGAGAAATCCAATTTTAACTGAGAAGAGAGTGCTTCTCTTATTGTTGCTAGTGCAACATGCTTGTTCAATTTATTATTTGTACATTTTCTAGCATAATTTCCAATTTGATGACAATTAAAACACTTGATAATCCTAAGATCCTTATTTTTCTTGCCTTCATTCTGACTAGAATTAATTTTTCCTTGGGCCTTATTGGAATTTTATTTCGTCCTTTTGATAGCTAAAGTTGTTTTACATATAATGTAGGAGGTTTAGGAATATTAGTCCTAAATTATTCTAAGACATCATTATCATATAACACAACATACATTAGTATTGATGTCTTTCACGAAGCCTCTATCCTTCAATGTATGGGATCCCACCACTAACCAATATATAACGAGGTTGATATTAAGCGGTGTAATAATAAGAGGCACTTTAGATTTGAGGTGTTCTTGTTAAGACACCCTAATTTCATTGATAAAGCCAAGGGTTGGTGGGAAGGAAGATAAATCAAAGGATGGAGCACGATGCATACCTTACAACTTTGACTAAAATGCATAAAGCGGAAAATAAAAAATTGAATAGAACAAAAATCATGCATATACAACAAGATAAATAAAAAAATACATTGGAAAATGAAACAAATAAAACAACAGATGATATTACAAGGGGGATTGGAGATCCTTTTCAGGGAGGAAGGAACTATTATCAGTAAGTTCGAAGAATGTACTAAACATGAAGAAACCATGTGGAAACAAAAAATCAGAGTGCAGTGGTTAAGAGAAGGTGACAGAAATACAAATTTCTTCCACAAGTAAATGAGCCAAAGGAGGCAACACAATCGAATTTTCTTTCTCAAAAATCCTGGAGGAAACATAGTAGTCCAACATCATGACATGGAGGCCCTACTCGTGGATCATTTTAGAGACATTGTGAGGAAACGAGATCAACATATAATGGAACCAATTGAAAGTATAAAGAAACACATACCTCGGCTAGTTCGTAGAGAAGAAAATTCGACACTACTTTGAGAGATCACGCTAGATAGGTGGAGGAAGTTGTAAAGGGCCTAGAAAATAAAAAATCACAAGGAACGGACGATTTTAGAGTTGAATTCTATCAAGCAGCATGGCCCTTCATAGGAAAATATATCTTGGAATTAGTTGAAAAATTGTGTAGGACCAGACATGTATACCCTGCCTTAAACTCGATTTTTATTGCATTGATTTCGAAAATAAGATCATTCTGATGTCGCTCATGGATTCAAACTTATAGCCCTTTGTAATTTTATATATAAAATTATGTCTACCATCATGGTTAGTCGTCTCAAACCTATTCTTCATGTTTTAATTTCCCCTGAGAAAACCATATTTGTTAAAGGCACGCAAATCCTTGACATCATAATCACTGTTTAGGAATATATTCACTCTCTTCGTGCCCTGAAGTCCAAAGGAATGATGATCAAACTTTACCTTTCCAAAGCCTATGACCACCTAAGTTGGAACTAGCTTCAAAATAGCCTCAAGGATTTTGGTTTTGATCAGAGATGGATTCCATGGATCATTTATTATATTTCTACTCCTAATTTCCCTATCCTCATTAATGGTAGTAATTTTAATCCTTTTAGTGCCACTCATCATTTGAGACAAGGTGATGCCCTATCACCATTCTTGTTCATTATTATTGCTGAATTTTTAGGGAGATATTTTAAAAATAAGGTCATCAGAGAGCACCTAAAAGGATTGAATCTCTCTGGAAATGGTCTCAACCTATCCCACCTGTGATTTTTTTATGAAATTATGTTATTCTTCCAAGAAATAATAAAAGAATCCAAATTTATTTTAGCCATTCTCAAGGATTTCATGCCTACGTCAAGAACCCTTATAAATAATTCCAAATCCAATGTATTCTTCTTTAATACCGCTCCTTAGTCTCAAAAGTTTTTGGCTGACAATTTAGGGTTCAGCATTGGATCCATTCCCATAAAATATCTAGGCATGGCTCTTAGCCTTAATTATTTCCATCTATCATGTTGGAAAATTCTTCTTACTCACATCCAATCTTGCCTCCAAAATTGTTCCTTCTGTGTACTCAATTCCCCTAGTTGGGTTTTCCTCTTAAAGGTGGTCCTACAATCCATCCCCATATATCAGCTATCAGGGATTCAAACCCATAAAACTAGATTTATTGATCTTACTAATATTTTCAAAAATTTCTTGTGTCAAGGATCTCATCAAGCCCGTAAATGGGCTCTCCTGTCTTGGTAAAAGATGATAAAAAAAACATACGACAGACTTGGCCTACATGATCCTTATCTACTAAACCAGGTGATCGAATCAAAGCTGTGGTGGAGGTGGTTACACGGAGGAAGAGACCTTTGGAAAAATATCTGGGAGCGCAAATATGACATGCTACAAATAGCTGCAGAAACATTGCAGCTATAGAACAACCCTAAAGGCTCAGCAATTTGGAACTTGGCATCCTATAAAACAAATCTCATGACAGACCATAGTTTCTGGGAAATCCGAGGAGGAAACACTTCCATGTTATGGGAGGAATCTTTGTAGTAAAGAGAGAAATTGTTCAGTAGAATAGACCTAGTTGAGATATTTCTCTTTAAAAACTGCGTAAATATTAAATCAGTAGATAATTTTTGGGAGATAGAGACCGATCAATATTAGCGACAATGGAAGAAAAAGAGGCATTGGGAAAATGCTTTAGAGACTCAACAATGGGAGAATTTTGAAAAATAACTACAATCTAGAAAACTACCCATTGTAACTGGAAATGACATCCTGTCGTGGGGATATAGAACTAAATGCATGTTTACAATTCAATAAGGCTACAACATTAAAGCTAACGATATTCAGATTCAAATATCAAAACTCAGGCAGAAATTATGGTCTACTAAGCATTGGCTGAAATTTGAACATTTCCTACGGCTTGTGGGTCATGGGAGAATTCTCACCTAGGATGAGTTGTAGAGACTATAGATGTTGGGAAACTTTGCTTGCATCATGTGTGGTAAGCATACTAAAACTATGCAACACATGTTGAACAATTTTACTGCTACTGAAAATCTATGATAGAAATTATACTTACTCTTTTAGCAAATAGATAGAGATAGAACAAGTGTTAAAATCACAATTGAAAACTGAAGAAGATGGGGATATCAAAGCCCAGTCATTAATAGAGCCTAGTTGATTTCTATAGGTTTCCTAATGTGGGCAGTGTGGAAAGAAAGGAACAAGTGTACATTCAAAGAGGAGTCTCGTCAAATAGCAGAAACTTGGAAGACAATTATTCATAACATAAGAGAAAGTATACTAGAATAAAAAAGGCTTCACGATGATTTGAAAGTGAATGGGAATGAGGTGGGGATCCTAGCTCAAATGAACCTCAAGCCTCAAATGTTAGCCATGACCTCATGGAAACTCAAACAGATGGCATATCACTTGAGAGATAAGTACAATGCACCCCAACAAGGCTTTCTAATTCTCAAATGTGATGGGGCTTCTAAAGAAAATACAGGTCAAGCAGGAGTAGGGGGAAACTTTATAGATTCTCCAGGCCAAGTAAGAAGGATTTTAGCTATGGGTATGGGCTATACCAGTAATAATGAAGTTGAACTCAATGCGGTCAAACAAGGTCTTAAATTGCAAGGCTAGAACAATATAACAGACTTGTGGTGGAAGGGGTTTGAGCTATGGTTACACGTATACTTGAAAGGCTACAGAGAGGAGTAAGTTTTTGAGCCCTGAAATTGTCTTCTCTTTTTCCAAGCTTCACTTCATTTCATCATTATTTTATCATTTCATAAACCTAAAAATCAATGAGAATGACTAAGATTACTTAAAGGTTGCATACAATCATTAAATTATTTTACTTTTATAATTTTGTTGTCTTAATGATTTTTTAACATCTTTAGCTACAAAATGTAGTCATTCTATACCTAGTCAAGTGTTCTGTAGTTGTTTTGGTGTTTACATATGTTACAGGTGTCATCTAGAGAAAAGGAACACATAGGTGTATTCCAAATCTTTCCTACATCATTTGTTTCCTTCCACGAAGACTCGATCGAAAGTTGGAGGTGCCTATGTATGTGGTCAAATAAAAAGTCAAGCAAGTTGTCTTCTACAGGAATCAGGACTCTTGATTTGCTTCACAGCAAATCAGGAATCCTAAAAGAGTTATATTTTGATTTTAACTTTAAAACTACACCTGGACCTACTTTTATTCAATATTAGTTATGTAATTGCATATGAATTCAGCTCGGTAAATCCGAGAGAAACAAGTTTGATACATATTTTATCATTCCTGTGATACTCTATTTTCGAGCCTTTTCATAATAAAAGGAGTAAATTCTGATGTTGTTCTGAATACAACTTGAGGAGTTAAAGAATTAATGTTGAATTGATAGCAGAGGGCCCCTGCTGTTCGAGGAAGCTTTACATGTTTTCTAGATAAGTAATTTTCAATTCTGTTTTGTTATATTTCCTCACTTAAACTGCTTTCTGGTTTTAGAATTATGTTTCATGTCATCTACCTACATAAAATATCCTCATGATATTACAGTTAGTATTTTTCTCAATATTTTCCAATATATATATTTTAAATGAATGGGATTTAGTTGTAATATTCTGAGTTACTAGCACTTCAGTTTCTATCATCTAGATTACAAGATCCTCATTACTTTGCAGCCATTTTCTTTCTCAAGCTCTTCCAATATATTACTACTATATGAATGAGATTTGGTTGTACTATTTTGAGTTAAGAGCATTTCCTGTTCTGCAATTGCATAGAGGATCATCATACTATTACAAAGAGTCTTCTTCTCAAGCTATTCCAGTAAATCTCTAAATCACGAATAAGACTTAGTTGTAATATTGTGGGTTACTGCTTGATTGTTGTATAGAAGATCCTTATCACATTATGTCTAATATCCTTCAATAAATGCTTCCAATAAACGTCCAACTTATGAATGAGATCTAGTTTTAATGTCATAAGTTGTTTTAGCATTCCATAGGAGATCCTTATTACATTATAGTAATATTTTTATCAAGCTATTCCAAAACAACTTTATCATATGAATGAGATTTCACTGTAATGCTCTAAGTCACTTCTTGTTTTAATACTTATTTTATGTTTTAGGAAGATCCTCATTGCATTAGAATTTAATCTCTTTCACAAGCTATTCCAACAAATCTCTAACCAAATGGATCAGATTGAGTTGTAGTGTTTTGAGTTACCTTTAATTTTCATGAATGTTCATTTGAAATTTATAATATCCATGGATTAGGATTCTCTGTTTTCATCATTTTGTAATTAGGGACAGAATTTTCAAACTAAACTTTGTTTTAATTCTAATATTTTCTTTTTGACATAGATTTAACTTCACCTCGTGAACATAGAGTAGCATACTGAGATTCAAACATAACAAAACCCAAAACATCAATAAAACACTGGAAATAATGAAATAAGAAAAGGGATACTTAGGCACATATAGTGCAAGTACACTTCATGAGTTTACTAGCCCTGGTTGATAATTTATGCTATCAATTTAGGAACACTAAATTGACTAAACATTTTGGCGTCGTTGTTGGGGAAGTGTAACTAGGTAGCTTTATTTCCTATTTCTGAAAAACAATGATATGCATAGAGAAAGAGATTCTAGGGGCAGATTTGTAAGAGGTAGAAGCTTAATTCCAACAACTCCACTCAATCCACCAAGACCAAGAAGCAAAACACCTCCAACTCAAACCCACATTCCATACTATACTATTCATAGGCTTCCAGAAGTCTCAAGATCAAATATCCCATCAGGAATATCCCCGACTTCATCCACTGAAGAAATTCTAGAGAAAGAAGATCCAACGACTCCTACAGAAGGGATAACCTTTTTCACTTCCACAAGGTAGTATATTCTAGCAGAATAATTATAGATCCCTATTGAAGAGGAAGAAGAGGACTATTTCTTCAATATACCCTTGATAGAAGAACCAGTAGAACAACTAGCTCTTCCAACTAAACCCTATATCAGTTCAGAGGAGTCTATCATGGCAGAAGAAGGGAAAGGAGAAGTCTTTAATGGAGAACATACACTATTTTCAGGAGGTATAGGAAGAGGAAGAGATAGAGGAAGAGGTAGAGGTATAGAAGAAGGTAGAGGAAGAGGAAATGTAGAAGGAGGAAGAGGCAGAAGGGAAACTACAAGTCCTTTTTGGATTCCCTATAATAGATGAAGAGACTAATGCAACTATGAAAAATTTCTCACCCTCTATTCTTCCAAACTTTCATGGACTAAAAAGTGAGGATCCTGAGACCTTCTTATTTGAATTTGAAGTTCTATGTAGAACTTATGATTACCTACAAGATGCTCAGAAACTTAAACTATTCCCTTCAAAATTGAAAGGAGCAGCATTAAAATGGTTTATGATTTTAATCACTAGGTCTATTAGGACATGGGATGAAATGAGGAAATCATTTCTAGACCGATATTTCGATTACTGTATACTAGCCAACCATAAGGAGGAAGTGTTAAAGATGATGCAAAAAGAGGATGAAAATATGGAAGATTTGTTGGAAAGATTTAACTATAACATCAAGAGGGAAAAAATGGAAAACTTAGACCAAGATACTTGGAAAGCTCTTTTGTTGAAGACAATTAGGGATTAATGGATAGATATCCTTAATATTATGGGGAAAGGAGACATATCTCAACTTTCATTACCTGATATAGCAGAACTATGTATTAATATTTCAAGAGGAAAATCTAATATTGTAAAAGGACCAAGAGACCCTGCTCTTACAAGGGAAATTGAATCTGTAGCTGGAATAGTAAGTAGGGTAGAAATAGGCAATATGCTTGATGAATTCAAAACTAACATTCTACGGAGTCTTAATGATCAAATAGACACCCTTAAGTTACAAAACAAGCAGAAATCTGAAACTGATGCCTTAGCAATATTTTGTCCCAAATGTAGGAATAAGCATGCCTTAAGAGAGTGTCCTTTGGATGCAAAAATAATAGAAAATTGTGTAATTTGTTCAGAAAAACATGAGACCAAGAATTGTCCCTCAATCCTTGGCCTTAAAGCTGTCTTCCAAGAAGAAACAACCACAAATTCCACATAATCTCTTAATTTTGTCTCTAGAAGACCTTGGTAGGGACCTAAAACACAAAGTTTTAGTAATCAAATGCATAATCAATCCTCACCTAATTAGAACTCTTGGCAGCAACTTTTGCCCCAATTTCAAAATCAATCTCAACCTTGGGCTCAAGGAGAAAAAAATCGTTGTGGAAGGTTCTCCTAGTATTATCAATATCCATCTCTTATCCCTCATATTCAACATATTCAAACTTTCCTCCTAAAAAAAATCCTTAACAGAATCCACAACATCAAAACCAACATCAAAATCAAAATCAAAATCCACCACTTCCATTACCATTTCCTCGAAAATAAAATCAGTTTCCTGCCCAGTCAATACCAAACCCCAACAACAAAAACCCTCAAAATACATATATGATAGAAGGTCAACAATTTCCAACCTATTAGATTACTCCTTTACACCTTAATGATGTTCAACTGAGGTCTAGAAGAATACTTGAAAGAAAGAAACCTTCTGTAGTTATACAAGAAAAAAACAATTCTGAGGAATATTCTCTACAGGTAAATAAAAGTTTTGAAGAAAACACGTCTCTTCAAGACCAAAACATTGGGAAAGAAAAACAGAAAGAACCAATAATTTCAACTCCTATGTTAGAACAACCATCAACATCTACTACTACACCTCCTTTTCCTGAAAGATTACAAATTGATAGGAATATAGAGAAAAAAAATTATTATGCCTAACTATGATTTCCTAGATGAGTTAAGAAATTTTTGTATCAAGATTCCATTATTACAAGCCATCAAGAAAATCCCAATTCTAGCAAATATAATTAAAGAGTTGAGTATGAAAAAAATAGGAAAAAGAATAAAAGGGATAAAGAAAATACAACTAGTAGGAAAAATAGCAAACATGATGATGGGGAAGATTGCCATTCCAAAATATCTAGATCATGGAAATATAGTTGTTAAGATACATATCAACAGAATAGAAATCCAAAACACACTTATTGATCTAGGAGCAACAATCAATATCATGAGTAGGCACACCATGGAAACTAAAACTTTGTAATCTTCTTTTTACACCCACACTATTACAATTAGAAAATATATCTATAATCAAACCAGATGGTGTATTAGAAGACATTCTAGTGTCCTTATATTCTTGGGAGTATCCTGTGGATTTCATGATCCTAGCTCCTAAAAATGATCTAGGAACACATCCTATTATATTAGGAAGACCTTGGTTAGCTACAACTGATGCTTTCATTAGCTGTAGATCTAGTGATATGTACATCTCTGATGGAAGTTCAACCAAGAAATTCACCTTGCATCCTATGGAAAGAACAATGATAGAATTAGATGATACTCAACGGATTGATGATGAATAATATATACAACCTCTCTTCACTAGTTTATAAATTAGTGAAGATGGTCAGATTTTGAATACCTTGGAAAATTATGAATCTTCTTCAGAATTAAAACTTGAACAATTTCAAGAAGAATCCAATATTTAGTTTTTTTCATCAAGACAGATATCTCTTTACTCCATGGAAGAATTTTTTAGCTCTACAATTGAAATATTCCCAGGAAAAACCTTAAACATAAGCAAAAACCTAGAGAAATTTCAACAAGAAAAACTAGTCAGAATATTACAGAGACACTCTTCTGCATATGCATGGGAGTACACTGACATGAAAGCAATCAACCCTAAGACTTGCACTCATCATATCTATATAAAGGATAATTATAAAGCAATCAGATAGGCTTAGTGAAGGATGAATCCAAACCTTAGGGAGATTGTTAAAGAAGAGTTGCAGAAATTGTTAAATGTCAACTTTATTTATCCCATTTTAGATAGTCAGTGGGTTTCCCCTTTGGTGATTATACCCAACAAGAATGGTAAATGGAGGCTATGGATTGACTAATGAGAATTAAACAAAGCTACTCTTAAAGACCATTTTCCCTTACCCTTCATAGATCAAGTGTTAGATACATTAGAAGGAAAAAAGTACTTTTCATTTTTGGATGGTTTTAGTGGTTACAACCAAATTCAAGTTGCACTTGAGGATCAAGATAAAACCACATTTACCTATCCTTGGGGTACCTATGCCTACCGAGTATTACCTTTCGGATTATGCAATGCACCTACAACATTCCAAAGGGCGGTATTGGGAATCGTTTCAGATCTAATACATCAATGTGTAGAAGTATACATGGATGACTTCACAGTCTATGGAAACACATTTGAAGAAGCCTTAAAGAACTTGGAAAAATTTCTAAAAATATCTAAAGGGGAAAACCTTTCATTAAGTCATGAAAAATGTTTCATGATGTTCACTTAAGGTATTGTCTTAGGACATCATATTTCAGGAGATGGAATTAGAGTTAATGATTCAAAGGTTGAAGTCATCTCTAGACTATCAGTTCCAAGTTGTTAGAAATATGTTAGGACTTTTCTAGGATTTACAAGATATTACAGAAGGTTTATAGAGAATTTCACCAAGATAACATCTCCACTTTTCAAAATAGTTGCCAAGGACTATGAATTTAATTGGAATCCTGACTGCTAGTTAGCCTTTGTAACCTTGAAAACAAAAATCTCTGAAGCACCTATTTTAAGGGGACCTAACTGGAAATTACCTTTTCACATCTCAATAGATGCCTTAGATACAACTTTAGGATCTGTACTGGGACAAAAAGACCTGATCTCTTATGCCATCTATTATACAAGTAAAAATTTGACTCCTTCAGAGTTAAATTATACTGTAACTGAAAAAGATTTCTTAGCTATTGTTCATGCCATAAATAAAATCAGACACTATATAACAGGCTATGAAACCTTTGTCCGCACAGATCACTCTGCAATTACGCATTTAATGAACAAATAAATTACTAATGGCAGAGTCACAAGATCGTTATTGATTTTACAATAATTTAACATCACCATTCTAGATAGGCCCATAAAACAAAATACAATAGTGGATTTCCTATCTAGACTCCAAAACATTAAAGACAACACTCCAATTGAAAATCAATTCCGTGATCAATATCTCTTTGCAATTACTACTCAAACTCCCTAGTTTGCTAACATTGCCAATTATCTAGTTTCAGGGAAGTTTCCTTCAATTATGAATGCAACAGACAAAAGAAAAAATATTTTTTACAGTGCAAAATATTCATGAATTCTAATGAGTTATACAAAACAGGTCCAGAATTTATTATTAGAAGATGTGTTTGAGAAGATGAGATGCCTAAGATTTTGAAGGCATGTCATGATGAAGCTTGTGGTGGACACTTTGCTAATAACAGGACAACTTATAAGATCATTCACCTAGGATATTATTGGCCATCCCTCTCTAAATATAATAAAGAGTATGTCAAAAGGTGTGAGAGTTTCCAAAGGGTAGGGAAACCTTCTCCTTCAGGTGAGATGCCATTGCAACCTCAAGTACATATTGAACCTTTTGAGAAATGGGCTTTGGATTTTGTAGGACCAATTAATCCTCCACCAAAGAAAAATAAATATATATTAGTTTGCACTGATTATGTTACCAAATGGGTAGAGGCCAAACCATTACTTTCTGCTACTAAAGCATCTGTAGTTAATTTTCTTTTTGAGGATATTATTACTCGTTTTGGTGTCCCAATACAAATTGTGACAGATCAAGGAGATCAATTCACATCAAATATGGTGGAGAAAATGGTGGAGAAGTAAAAAATCAGACACATAAAATCTACACCCTACCATCCACAAGCAAATGGCCAAGTAGAATCTACCAATAAGGCCATTTAATGAATCCTGACAAAGACTGTTCATTTCCATAGAAGAGATTGGGCAAAAAGGCTTCCTGAAGCCTTATGGGACTACAGAACTACATGGAGAAACACAATAGAACACACCCATTATGAAATTTCTTATGGAAAACAAGTATTGTTTCCCATAGAGTTTCAAATACAAACTTTCAAAATGGCAGTTTAGTTAGGACTCGATCTAACAGAAGCACAAAAGCACATACTGGAGAAGATTAATGAATTGGATTAGATCAGACAAGATGTAGTCTAGAAAAAAAACATAGTCAAGTAGGAAAGGACTAGATGGCATGATAATTACATCAAAGAAAAGAAATTTAAAGAAGGTGATTGGGCCCTCTTATTTTATTCAAAGTTCAAGGATTTTCAAGGTAAAATTCAAACTCATTGGCTTGGGCCATATGATATTGTGAAAATATTTGAAAATGGAGTAACAAAAATCAAGATAATAGATGAAGGAAAGGTAGCTTTTCTTGTAAATTCACACAGAGTGAAATTGTATCATAATCCACTTTCAAGAGAGGAATTTTTCAAGAAATTCCAAGATAACATTGATATGAAGTTAGTGAAGAAAAATTCTTCTTCTTCACTAACTTAATTATATTTTTCTTCAATTATCTGAATAATATATATATATATAAACCAATCATTGATTGGCATATTTATACAAAAAGTATAAGGTGAAAATCAGAAATCTTCTGACACTTTAGACATTCAAAAAAATATTTTTCTACAATGAAGTATCATAAAATCAAAAGTTGCAGATTCACTTTTCATATTTCAATTCATATGTCATTCCATTTTATGTTCCATGATCCATCTCATTCCATTCCACATTTCACTTCATCCATCTCATTCCATTCCACATTTCACTTCATCTATGTTTCATTCCATTCCATTCCATATTTCAGAGTTTTAACAGGCACTTTCTGCAGCTACTTGTTCTGTACCCAATCGTGTTTTGCAGCTAATTTGACCCTGCAAGCCTGCTTCAATAAAAAAAGGATGAGTCAAAGAATATTATGGAGCTTAAAGATCAATATTTTTCAGATGAAGAACAAATACAACAAAGAAACAAAATAAAAAAGGCTAAGGTAAAATATATGAAATTATTTTGATAGTAAAACATGAAAGATATAGTATAGCTAAATCATATGTTTCCTAAAGTTATCTTTTCATTCAAATTGATCCTTGCCTATCATAAAAAATTCTTGACCAAATCCCTTACATTCCGCTCCATAATAATTCATCATTTAAAAGATTAACAGATAAAAATTTGATGTGACCTATTAGGTCACATCCTTAGATCATATCATTTATTGATGAATTTTGAAAATCATTACAAGAGCTCTTCGTTGTCTTTTATCCCACATCAAACTCTTAAACCTGATCATCTTCATGATTTACCACTACCTTATTCATTTATTCACATCCACTCACTACCATTACATTCCGTAGCCAATTTTCATTTACAGAGAAGTAATTTTAAGGGTAAAACAACATTCCATAGCTACTTTTTCTTCAGACAGGAAATCAGAAATAGAGAAGTGGATATAATTCAAAGAAAGGAAGAAATTTGTATCGAGGAGAGAAATGGGGCTTATTGTGAGATCAGAGCCAATTAGGACCAAATATTTAGAAGGGTACCCTCAGGTTAAGGGATTGTTACAGCAGGTAGGCTGACTGAGCTTTATAAAGAAGTTCAATCAATTCAATAAAGAAGTCATGAAGTCATTTGCAAGCTCATTCGATGGATCAGAGGTAGAAATTTGGGTTATTAAGTTCACCATCATGGAGTCATTCATAGTTGAGGCCACAAAGTTACCACGATAGGCTGAACATTGGTTTAAAAAAAAAAGTTTCATAATGAAACCTGGAATCAAATGCTAAAAAAACCAGGTATGGACATTTCAGTGTTTAGAAAAGGTATTCCTAGTACAAATTTGAAAAATAAGTGGAGGAATGTGTTGTTGATTTTACAAAAATTCATAACGTATGAGGGTATATTTAGCAGTTTTTATGTCTATCATATTAACTGATGATGAATTTCTTAGAGGATGAAATAAATTTACCCTTCTTCCTACTTAATAGTCTGAAAATGATGGCTTATAATGTTCAAAAAAGACTTCAGTTCCTAGAAGCTACTTTACATCATCATGGCTTAATAAAAAATTTAATTGAATTTCACTTGAAGAAAGGAGGACATAACTGGAATGAATTCCTCCTAAGAAACCATTTTGAAGAACCAGAGGAAACATTATCTAAAGCAGAACCTGTAAGAAAAAGTAGGAGGAGGAAAATTGTTAAATCTATTGAGATCAAACCTGATACATCAACATAGGAAGATAGTGAAGAAGTAATTTCTGAAAAATTGTTAAATATCAGGAAACAACTCGGGAATAAAAGAAAGGAGGAATTAACAAATGAATGTGCTGGAGAAAAAGATGAAAATCCACCTAAATTGAGAAGAAGCTCTAGGCTTAAAGGCATGGTGAAAAAGACATGCATTAAGGAAACAGGAGTCATAAACATTGAAGAAGAAGAAACTCCAATCTAATCTATAGTTGATAGATCTCCTCTACACCAGTATGAAGAAAACCCTAACAGAAGAACCCAAGATATAGATCCAACTCAACAACAGATTTATGACTATGTTGAATCACTAGAGAAAAGGGCCTTAGAAAATAGAAAAAGATCTCCCAGTCCACAAGAACCTCCAATAGAAATTTTGAAAACAGACAATATGAATTGGAGATACTGAATAACCATATCAAGAATGAAAATGAAATCCTAAGAGAGCAAGTCAAATTGAAGGGCAGCATGAACAACACTATCTCTTAGCAAATGGAAGCACTATATATACCAAACATGAAGTTAAAGAAAAGAAACAAGAAATTGAAAATGGAACTCATTAATATTAGGTTCAAAGAAATCATCACGAATCCCATAATGGCATTGACTACCAGAAGAAGCAGGAAAGGGAGGCTAGATGTTATTGCAGAAGTATCAATGCAAATGGAATAATTTTTTGATGAGATTGCATGAGGACATGCAAGAGTTTTGCAGTGGGGGTATGTTGAGCTCTGAAATTGTCTTCTCTTTTGCAAAACTTCACTTCATTTCATCATTCCTTTATCATTTCATAAACCTAAAACTTAATGAGAATGACTAAGATTACTTAAAGGCTGCATACAGTGATTAACTTGTTCTAGTTTTTTTATTTTGCTGTCTTAATAATTTTTGAACAGTTTTATCTACAAAATGCATTCATTCTGTAGCCAGTCAAGCGTTCTGTAGCTATTTTAGTGTTTACATTTGTTACAGGTGTGGAGAAAAGGCACACATAGGTGGATTCCAATAATTTCCTACATCATTTTTTCCCTTCCAAAAAAACTGAATCGAAAGTTGGAAGTGCCTATGTACGTGGTCAAAGCAAAAGTCAATCAGGCTATCTTCTATAGGAATCAGGACTCCTGATTTTCTTCACAGCAAATCAGGAATCCTAAAAGAGTTCTAATTTTATTTTAACTTTAAAACTACACCTAGACCTAATTTTATTCAATATTAGTTATGTAATTTCATATAAATTCAGCTCGGTAAATCCGAGAGAAACAAGTTTGATACATATTTTATCATTCCTGTGATACTCTATTTTCAAGCATTTTGATAATAGAAGTAGTAAATTATGATGTTGTTCTGAATACAACTTGAGGAGTTAAAGAATTAATGTTGAATTTAAAGAAGAGGGCCCCTGCTATTAGAGGAAGATTTACATGTTTTCTAGATAAGTATTTTTCAATTCAGTTTTTTTATATTTCCTCACTTAGACTGATTTCTGGTTTTAGCATTATGTTTCATGTCATTTTCCTAGATAAAAAATCCTCATGATATTACAGTTAGTATTTTTCTCAAGCTTTTCCAATATATCTCTATTAAATGAATGGGATTTAGTTGTAATATTCTGAGTTACTAGCACTTCAATTTCTTCATCTAGATTAGAAGATCCTCATTACTTTACAGTCATTCTCTTTCTAAAGCTCTTCCAATATATCACTACTATATGAATGCTATTTGGTTGTACTATTTTGAGTTATTAGCATTTCTTGTTTTGCAATTAGATAGAAGATCCTCATACTATTACAAACATTCTTCTTCTCAAGCTATTCCAATAAATATCTAAATCACAAATAAGACTTAGTTGTAATACTATGGGTTACTGCTTGATTGTTGTATATAAAATCCTTATCACATTATGTCTAACCTCCTTCAATAAACTCTTCCAATAAACGTCTAACTTATGAATGAGATCTAGTTGCAATGTCATAAGTTGTTTTAGCATTCCATAGGAGATCCTTATTACATTATAGTAATATTTTTCTCAAGCTATTCAAAAACACCTCTATCATATGAATGAGATTTCACTGTAATGTTCTAAGTTATTGTTTGTTTTAATACTTATTTTATGTTTTAGGAAGATCCTCATTGCAATAGAATTTAATATCTTTCACAAGCTATTCCAACAAATCTCTAACTAAATGGATCAGATTGAGTTGTATTGTTTTGACTTACCTTTCATTTTCATGAATGTTCATTTGAAAATTATAATATACATGGATTAGGATTCTCTGTTTTCACCATTTTCTAATTAGGGACAAAATTTGCAAACTAAACTTTGTTTTAATTGTAAGATTCCCTTTTTGACATAGATTTAACTTCATGTCCTAAACATAGAGTAGCATACTAAGAATCAAACATAACAAAACCCAAAACATGAATAAAACATTGAAAATAATGAAATAAGAAAAGGGATACTTAGGCACATATAGTGAAAGTACACTTCATTAGTTTACTAGCCCTCATCGATAATTTGAGCTATCAATTTAGGAACACTAAATTTACTAAACACAAATTCGGAGCATAGAAGTCATAGTTGGTGAAAAACTCACCTGATACAGGAGATTAACTTAGGAACTTATTCGCAACATTAGCTATATTGTTCCATCTCATGTTCGGTGATCAAGTAATGCAGTAGTTGATCTGCTTGCGAATTGGGGATGCAACCACCATGGAAGGGTCCTAGATACACCTTGGGATCGAGAAAGGTAGGAAACTAGGCTTGAAACTATGCTTGAGATTGTAGATAGTGATAACAACCAAACCCATCACCCCCGATCGGGGCGCGAAGTGGGAAGTAGCTTGGTACGACATGGCGAACCCCCGTGCGGGCCATATGGTGGAAGGTGATTGAACGTGGTGTCAAGTACGAATGGCTCCACCCACGCTAAGTAATGTAGGATTTAAGAAAGTTTGCAGAAGGTGAGGCTTATTAGGAGTGTATAGGGGAAAACACCGACGCGGGAGGATGTGGTGACCCATTAAAAACATTATTTTTTCCAGTTTCTGGATCATTGTTGAACAGGGTATCAAGGAAACTGGTAAGAATACAGATGAAAAACTTAGGGCTCTAGCAACAACGGTGTGTTATGTGTGTGGGTATGTTTCTTTCTTCTCCCTTCGTATATCTTCCTCTGAGATGAAGAATAATGCTGGTTCGTATCTTTTGTTTCTTCGGTGCTTATTTAGAATTATTTTATACCATTCTCTCACAAAATATAGTTTGGTTGAGAGGAATGAGAGGACGTTTGGAAAGGTTGATAGGCTTTACATGACTAATTTATGGGTCTGAATTGTGTTTCAAAACTCTATCTTGGTTAAATAAAGTGAGTCCAATTAAGTTCTGCAAATGGCTGGTTCTATTTTGCTTCATTGTTTGGGCATGGAAATTGTAGAGGAATCAACGACTCAATGCTATGACCCTTGTAAGTTTGAATGCCCTCCTTGCTTTGCATGATATACGAATGCTTCTGCATGTCAGCATTACATTGATTTAGATTTTTTTGCAGCCCTTTATGCCATCTTCATGACACTTCATGTGAGTTTTACATCCTTGATTATCATCTTCTCTATCTTGAAAACATGTTTCATAGTATTGCTTGCGATTATTTCCCATAGTATGTATGGTGTTGTTGACAATACTATACATAAATTGTATATTTATTCCTACAACTGTTTCAATTTCCTAAGGAAAATATTTGAAATTGAATACGTCGCGCAACGAAATTTTTTTGTTTAAAGTCTTGGTTAATAATCAAAATAATGTCCACACAACAAGGGGGTTAGAGGTTTTTTCAATATTGATAGAGACATCAAGAATAGTAGAACTCATATTACAATTCCCACGATAGTCAGGGCGGTTATCTCAGTTTCTCTCTGGGTTTGCATGGTAGTACTGCAAATCTTATTGGGGTCCTTTCTGGTCTTGTATTTTCCCTCATGGTCCTGGTAAATATTGAGAAGGGAAAGCATAATGATAATAGGAAAGCTACCTTTCTATGTGGTAGGGGGCTATAAAATACAGTAATCGTGAAAAGGGAAATAAGCTCTGGCCAGCTTGTGAAAAAACTATTGGTTTCGAGAAAGGAGAAAATGAATGTAAAACACCTTTTTTATTTCAATATTGTTATGTTGCCTCTGTCTGCAGGTCCTCCTATCAATTTTCACCTTCTAGCTATTGCACATCAGAGAAGAATGCTTGAGTGGAGGTGGGTGGACCCACATTTTCTAGGAGACCAGTTCCAAGAAAAAATGGTTAAAGCGCAGCGAGGTAGAAGGAAAGGAAAGGATAAAAGGAAGGTCAAAGTGGGAATAAGAAGAAGAGGAAAGAAGTATTAGAAAGAAATCATGGAGAATCTATTTCGGGCTTATGTAGAAGGGATACTCAACCATGCTAAATCTTTGATTTCTCGATGGGAAGAAAAACTCAAAATGAAGGTAGAGGAATACCTTCCTCACAAAGAGATGGATCCAATTCTAACTGATCCTGGTCATACCAGAGGTAGACTATCACTTTTTATGCAGTCTATTCATATTTACTAGACCATGAAGTGTATATTGGCTAAAGAAATTATAAAAGTTCAAGAGATTAGAGGGGACGTGAAGGTTGCCTCAATTGTAGCTAAAATCCACAGAGACATGCAAGAGATTCATCTATAGCAACATCATCAGAATGTCAGCCTTGGATGATTAGATAGGCAACTCTAGAATCTAAAGCAAGTTAACATGTCTGGATCAAGAGTCAAAGACCTGATACCTATTGAATCATCCGAAGACTGAATATTCTGGATATTTTCTTTTTTTTTGATATACATAATACGGATAGAATTTAATTTTGTTATATGTTTATATATGTAAAGATAGATAATATACCTTTTAAGATAGCAAGATACTACTTTAAACTCTTTAAATTTTTTCTCTCCTATAACTCTCTCAGATGGAAAACACACCTTGTTTCCTACAAGTAGGTTGAGGTCAAGATAAATACATATGAATGTAACATGCATTTTGTCTAAATGAATGAACAGTGAGGTACTACTATGTTTACCAAAAAAAGATAGTTGGGAAGTTTTGACCTATCTCGGTGGTAGGGGGTTACGAAATATAGTAATCATGAACAAAGAAATAACCTCTCGCCATCTCGTGATAAAAATTTAGGCTTCGAGAAAGAACGAAATTATTATAAAACATATTTTTTATTTGAATATTTCTATGTTGTCTCATTCTGCAAGTCCTCCTAGCAATTTTCACCCTTTCACCGTTGCACGTTGGAGTAGAACCCTGCTGTGGAGCTTCGTGAGCGCACATTTTCTTGGAGACGAGTTCTAAGTAAAAATGGTTAAAGTGTAGTCGGTAAAAAAGGAAGGAAAGGATAAAGGGAAGGCTAGAGCAAGAATAAGCAGAAGAGGAAGGAAGTGTGGAAAGAAATCATTGAGAATCTGTTTCAGGATTGTGTGGAACACATACCCAACGATGTTAAATCTCTGATTTTTGGATGGGGACACGATCTAAGAACAAAGGTAGAGGAATACCTTCATTAGGAAGATATGGATCCAATTGTAATTGATCCTTGTCATACCAAAGGTAGATTGGCGCTTTTTAGTAGTGTATTCATATTTAGTGGACCATGAAGTGTTTATTGACTAAAGAAATTGTTACATTTCAAGAGATTGGAGGCGACCTGAAGGCAGCCTCAATTCTAGATGAAATCAGCCTCAATTCTAGATGAAATCCAAAGACACATCCAAGAGATTCATCTACAACAGCATCACTAGAATGTCCGCCTTGGACGAATAAATAAGCAACTCGAGAAACTGTAGCAAATTGACATGCACAGATCAAGTGTCAAAGACCCAACACCTATTGAATCATCTGAAGAGAGAATATTCTGAATATCTACTTATTTGTGGATTTACACACTACAAATAGCATTTACTTTTTTTATATGTTGATATATTTTAAGATAGATAATAGACCTCTTAAGATAGTAAGAGACCACTTTAAACTCTTTAAATTTGTGTTGGCATATAATTCTCTCAAATGACGAAGAGAGGTCGTGTCCTAGAAGCACATTCATGTCATCAAAAATACATATTAATGTAATGTAAATTTTCTCAAAATGCGTGAATATCTAGATACTACTCCCTCTATATATATATATTATTTTTTTAATAAAATATTTTAATATTCAATATAAAAATTATATATATATATATATATATATATATATATATATATATATATATATATAAATTATTGGCTCCCACTATAAAGTCAAATGCCAATTTAGGATTAAAAAAAAAATTATTACTACTAAAAAAGTTTATAGTAAAATATGTGAATACCAACACTCTATATTCATATATGGCAACTAAAAATAATAGTAAAAACAACAATATTAATAATAAAAATTATTATTGTATAGGTGAAAGTAAATGAGATGTGGACTTTCTTCCTTGGAGTTGATGCAGGGAGCGTGTTTGTGTATGACCCGAAATAAGTTTCTTGTTGCCAGGATCCATTTCAGAAATTAATATAAGGCGGATTTGAATCGATTACGGGGATCAGTCCCGGAGACTGGTGGATCTGAGTAAAATACAGGGCAGCTGGTACTGTTATGTATAAATTAAAATTGAAAATAATATAGTGATTGATATTAGATATTTTGACAAACACTAACATAACATTGATAAAAGGAAGACGATTCATTGTTAAGTTTTAGGGTTTATGGTTTATTTGAACGTCTACATTTGTGTTTTGGCTTCAAAAATTTATTGAGCATGGCAAGGAACCTTGGTTCTAAAGACATTAAATCCTTTCTCATAAAAGTTATTGCGGGTAAGCAAAACATCATAATCTTCCCAGATGAAAATCTGTAGGGAACTTATTTTAGAGTTTCCTAGACATTTCTGTTTTGAAAAGATTTGAGGGAGACCATACAAGTATTTTGCAATAACTTTTAGATTTTGGGGAAAAAAACCTTCTTCGATAATTTCCAAAAGTAATGAATAATATCAACAAGTCACTATTATAAATGTTATAATAAAGGCCAAGAAAGGCCAAGAAATTCATGGTTTGAAAGACGAGTCAAAAGCTTTGTTAGTTATGGTCACTAACGCTACATATTAAACCATGAATGGTTCTTAAAAACGTACACCATTGCGAATAGTAGCTGTTGTTACCTAACTTTTATATTACCAGATTCCACTTTCCCTCTGTTTACACACGAACTTCATAAGCATTCTCCCTTGGAAAATAAAATTCTTTATGTCCAGTAATTGATTTCTAATAATTTAAACATTTCGTGAATAGTAGATAGTGTTTTAACTTTTATTGGGACAACGCAAGTAGAGCAGTATGTCTGTTGCTGCATAATAATTCATGATGTGATATTCTATGGTTTCTGATGGGTTATATATGTTGATACAACAAGGGAAAATTTTAGTTCTTCTTCTTTCTTGAACTGTTAACTGTTATATCGATTCAATTATAATGTTGAACTTTGTCTGTCTACGGTGCACCCAATTGGAGGTATGCTGCTTATCAATTTGTAAAGTGACTACCAGACCAAATTGTTGTCCACTGTAAGATTGAGTATCTATTTGTTTTCGTTCATTTTAGTATTTATTTCCGTTCATATTTATTCAACATAAAAAAATCACTTGATTAAGATGGAGTTGATGAAGATTCCAAAGTTTTAATTCAGACTTATTTACATTCCATTTCTATATTTGTTTGTATAGGTATGTGTGTTATTTTAAATAGCTTTGACTATTTTTATTATAAATATTGTGTATGTTCAAAATTTAATAAAGTAATATTATTAACTTCATAATTTTTTAAAGATATATTATGATTGGGTTTATTAAGTTATTTGAAATTTATAAATAGGGATTTATAGGGTGATCATCTAAAGGTCTTACAAAGAAATGGAGAAAAAATTCTTTCAAATAGTAAGAAACTAGATTGGCAATGAAAATCATAAATCATACATCTCACCTTGGTATTTTTCTCCATTAAACAACTTTTACAATAAAAATCATGTCTTGGAATATAGGATCATAATTTTTTTTGGGGAAACAAAGGTATTTTAAACATAGAGAAATCAAGGAAAAGCCTTCAGTTAGTTTGATACAAGAATGTTTTCTATAAGAAAATTTATAATATTGTAGCTAATTTTGGGAAGGGATGCAAAGTCACTAGGGTAGATTGTAAAAGCAATGTTGGAGGACTAGCCATATTTAGGAACTATTTGGGGGTAGTTTACCATATTAGATATCTATTCATTGAATTCTATTTTTATGGTTCTAGTACCTTTGCTCAAAAGAAAAGGGAAGCCTTCTTGGAAGAATTTGGATCATATATATACATGAGGATGACATATGGATAATGGGAGGATATTAAAATTTAATTACATCTCATCAATGTAATAAAGGGCTATCAAATTCCTTGATACAAAGTCTCAACAATTTAGGGCTTTGATACATGACCTTCCACTTGTTAACATAGGTAGAAATAATGGGGTATTTACTTAGAGCAACCCACATGGAATATTTGCACCAAGTAGTGAGTAGGTTAGACGAGCTTTTAGTATGTAATGCGTTCATTAGTAATTACCTATTTTTTGAGGTTGTTAATCTAGTGGAGATAGGTTTTAACCATTGGCCAATCCAACTCCATTTGGATTACAAGGGAGGGCCCCATCATGGCCCTTTTTAGTTTGGTATTACAAGAGAATATTTCTCTTATGGCTATTGATAAGGTATTAAGATCCATGGTATGAATAGGAGGCACAAATTCAAGGAACTAAACATTAAGTTCAGTTATTAGAATAGGAAAGAAATTTAAATTTTCTTTCAAATAAGTAAGCCCTCGAAAGTAGGATGCAATGGATTGAAAAAAAAATCATTCAAAATGGAAAATTAAAGAAAATTATTAAAGAGTATGGGAGAAATATTAACTCTACAAAGAAACCGTAAAATAAATAGGATGTTTTATGCTAATAGAAGTCCCAAGTTTAGTTTCTTAGAGAGGTTGAGCACAATACCAAATTATTCCATTAGTCAATGATAAAGTGATGGCAACACAATACAATTCTGGTGCTATCCTCTCATTAGAGTCATCATCCATCTTGTTGAACATTATAAGAATGAGTAGGAACTAGTGACCTATTAACAAACACCTCTTACTAATCAATCTCCAAATATAGAGGAGAAAATCCAATGCATAACAACCCACATTCCTTGTAATATTCTTTGATATAAAAATGATGCTTTGATGTGAGAGTTTTCCTTGAAGAGGATGGAGAGGTGGTGGTGTTGACATCGCTAAATAAAAAACTAGGCCTTGAATACTCTACAATTGAATTATTTGGAGTTTTTTCCATGTTGACCATTTCTTAATATGGATATTCTTACACTTGTGAAAGAGACTAGCCTAGAAAACAATTATGTTTTGGCCTTAATGCCACATTTATTACCTTTGTCCCTAGATTTTATAGATATGATAATCTAAATGGTTATATCCCAACTTATTTTTTTTAAGTTGTCTATAAAATACTCTCATCAATGATAGTCAATTGTCTTAAACTACTATTTAGGAACCTAATCTGTCCAAAGCATAAAAGTAGTTTTTCTGGAGGGTACTAAAACATTCAATGGGATTATTGAAATGCATTATTTCATTACTCTTCGAAAAAAATGAAAAGGTAGGTAGGATGATTAGGCTTATTATAGACTTGATTGGAAATACCTTCTCTCCGACTCAAGGTATTTGGATTCTCTTCCGCTTGAATTTTTTGGATTCTTGCTCTAATTTCTATCCCTTTCAAACCCATTACGGTCAATGGATACCATTCAACCCTTTTTAAAGGGTTTCATTACAATCGTTTTTGGAAGTCATGAGGTTGTTAAAAATGATTTACCTATCATGCACACTAGTATTTTAGGATGAGATCCTACTCTTTTCGTTTCCCATGGCTAAGGAAGCTCTATGTCTCAAAGTAATCATTGGGGATAAGTATAATATTTTCTTCTTCAATACAATTATTAATATTTGGTTGCATTTTTATTCACACTTAGTATTTAATACTAATTATATATCTTATGTATATTATATTAATTCTTTACCTTCTGCCTATTTGAGAGCCCCATTAGTCACCAACTCCCTCTATTTTGCACGCTCAAAAATAATAATTTAGGGAATGAATTCCAACTTGGGAAATTGGGAATTTTTATATTTAAACTTGGTTGGTAGGTGTGACTTGGTAAGATCCATTCTAATGGTTCTTCTAGCGTTTTAGATCTCTGTGTGTATGGCCCCAAAAATAAACCTTATAGGCGCAACCCTATAGCCCTCTATAGGATATATAGAAAGAGAGAAATGAAATAACATTTTTCGAAATATATTTAGAGAGAGAGCATCTATCCTAGAAAATGACACAAAAATTCAAGGAAACCATAATAAATTATCCATGTTGGTAAGATTAATAGAAGGCTAATCACCTAGACAAAAATATCCTTTCTTAGTTAGAGCTTTACATGATAATAACTATTTCTTATAAGGTTGCTAAGACACCCCTAGGGATAATCATGACCCCCTCTCTCTTTATTCCACCTATTGATACCTTTGTGAAATGAAATTTTGATGAGGCCTCTAAAGACAACCCTAACCTAAATGGATATAGATGTATTTTCCACAATCAGTCATAATGAGTCCTCAGAGTCTATACAAGTCATGGAAAAGTGCAAGAAATTATATGGCATAACTCTTAATATTGGAAATTGTTTTAAATAAGTGGCTATATTTGAACTCTAAATCGATGGATACTCTCACATAATGATTAAATCTTTGAAATAGTTAACTAAAAAGATACTATGCAAAATCATCTGTAACATTTGGAGGATAGAAGAAATTTTTTCACACATAAATTCCTTAATAATTCGTATCCCTTAATTAGTCGCCTCTCGCTAGAAAATTTCAGGTGATGAAAGTGGTTGATTTATTTATGAATGTAAGTTGAAAGAATGATAACGCTTAATAAATTGTGGCCTATTCATGTGTTATGACTAGTAAGTTTCCCTACAGTATATGGTGGAATTGGAATCAACATGTTGGTATATACCATCACGAATAGGAAAATCCCAATGGTAATAATTCAACTTAGCAGTGGAAAATTTTGTTGCATTCTTTGCAAACATTCTATCTAAGAAAACTAGAGTCGTGCACTATCCTATAGATGGAAATCCCCAACATCCCTTTCTTTGGCAATCTAGTGGGATTTTCTCATTATATTGTTTAGAAATTTGAAGGTTTGATTGATTGGAATTTGTTTCTATCTAGGTTCACCTATGGTGGATAAAGGTGGTTTTTAATATTTTCTCCTATCATCACCCTTTATATTCTTGATGCATGTTTTATATTAAGACAATTTCACCCCTTAGGAATTTTTCACAGAGACTTCATGGCATTCAACCCTAATTTCGTTTATGACATCTTAATCCCTATTGTCGAGTTCGAACACAACCTCCTATTCCTCCATTCAATGCCCATACTCACTCTATTTTTTCTAGTTCTTAAGGTTCTTCCTCAAATTCCACATCTTTCCAACGCCATACTACCAACATGTTAGACACCAATTTTTCTCTTGGAGATGTAGGTGGTAACAAAGGTAACCACACATTAATAACCTCTACTAGTATAGACACTAACTCTCCCTTGCTTCCTTATATGGCTAGACTGAGCCTCCTTTATTTTAGCCAACTCATCAATGATCCTCTTCTCCATTACCACAATTGGCATCCTATTACTACCAAATTTTCTTCTTACATCTCCAAGTTCAAAGGGAACCCTCAATAAAACCCCTCAAATCATGCTCTCTCTTTTCATATGTGGTGTTCATTAAATTACACTACCAAACACTCCATTTCTCCATGCCTCTTCCAATGCACCCTTACTTGAGTTTATTCCAAATGGTATGTGGATCAATCATGTTCCTCCCATTTCACCTTCGTGACACATGCTAAATAATTTATTTCCTACTTCTAGTTAACTCTCCAATATGACCGAAGTATCAAACTCTTGATCTCTTTTGGTCAAAGATTTTCCACTAGCCTTTCTAACCATTTTCAAGAATGGAGTAGAAGGAGGAGCATGTGTATATCCCCTGAGTTTGAAGACTATGTATATATATACTGGTTTATAAGAAATATTTTGGCCCCCATCGGTAAACATGTGACCTCTCAATTCCCCGAGTATGAGGAAGAAGCTCTCAATATATCCTTAAAATATGGTCTAGTCTAGACCGAGTCATGTTATGCCTAGACTATCCTTCTTAATCTACAGCCAATAATTTTCCCAAGCTCCCTCATTTTAAGAATGTGGTATATGAT
This sequence comes from Pinus albicaulis, assembly GCA_034641835.2. Taxonomy (NCBI): domain Eukaryota; kingdom Viridiplantae; phylum Streptophyta; class Pinopsida; order Pinales; family Pinaceae; genus Pinus; species Pinus albicaulis. The sequence continues at coordinate 999,461,161 of CM076574.1, forward strand.
ACCTTTCCTAACTCTAACATTCCTAAAGTCCATGCTACATTACCCAAGTCAGCCAAGAAGAACAATACCTTCTACAAGAATCACCTGTGTGCTTTGTGTCATAACTATGGACATTACTCACATCACTCTCCCTGTCGCGAATACTTTCACAATGCACTTTAAGTGCTTTGTGAGTTATATTTCTCGCATAGTACTTCCACATCTACTCCAAATGTGCGTCCTAGCCCCAATTATTCTCTACAACACGAGGTTTCTCAACCCACCATTGTGATTCCCCCTTCTAATGTCGAGATGATGGATAGTTTCTCTCCTATTCTCTACATGTTGTCTTCCATGGGATCAATATAGTTTGAAAGTTTAGAAGTTTTGTGTAGTGATTTTCTTAAAAATTATTTGGAAGACACTTGAGTTTAAACATAAATATATTTCACATATATTGGTTATCCCACTAACCATTCTGAAGATGCATATGTGAATATTTTCTCTCATGATAATTTCTAGGTAGTTCCTCATCATGTGGTCCATATTTTTCCTCTCCCACCATATTTTACTTTGGTGAAGACATCATGGAAGCCATGAAAACTGCTTATTATCCTTTGGATGATATGCACCATTGTGCATACTTCCTTCCATAAGAAACCCATGATCAATATGTTATGGGGTCCAAAGTGTTCATCCATGGTGAAGTAAATTGTTTCTAGAATTCCATTCCTTCACGAAATTATTTCGAAGAAGTAAATATGGCTAACATCTCCCTTACCATCAAAACTAACATTTCAAATAAACCAAAAGGAAATATCACCTTGGGGGCACAATGCACCCTCAAATGAATCGATCCTTACACAAAGTTATTCAATGAAACTCATGATGTTTTAGCCTAGTCATATTCTAAGACACCCACACATGATCTGACCATTTTTTAACACCATATGAACACAAGGCCCGACATCATTCCCATATGTATATACAAAGGCCTATCCATCCTTCCAATCATTATCCTATTAGAGAACAAATTGAGAAGCTTAAGGAGGATGATTTTAGTTACCCCATTAAACACACCACATAGGTGTCCAATTGTATTCTCATTCTAAGGAAACAACACATCATTCATGTCTTCATAGGTTTTTGTGATTTGAAAAAGGATTGTCCCAAAACAAAATTCCCAATATTCTTCATACACCAAATCATTGATGATTTTGTGGAACATTAAATCATTTCCTTTATGCAAATATTCAGTGGGTACAATGAGATTCATATCCACTATGTTGATCAACCTAAGACCATATTTGCCAATGCGTGGGGAACCTTTGCTTATACGGTTATGCCTTTCAGTTTAAATAATTCTAGGGACACCTTTTAGCATGGAATGTCCTATTATTTTCATGACCTATCTCAAATGATCCTTTTTTTATCTAGATAATCTTACCACTCATTACATGCTCAAGATGCAACACGTTAGTGATTTGCTTACCATCTTCCTTCGATGTCACAAGTATAAAATTCATTTAAATCCCATCAAGTGTGTCTGTTTTCTTTGTGACGACCATTTTTTGGGCTTAATTGTGTCAAAATATGGTATCACCCTTGACCCTCTCAAAGTTCAATACATTCTCAAACTTCCTCCTCCTCGCACCCTTCACGAGCTACAAAGCCTCCAAGGAAAATTTGTCTTTCTTCATCAGTTTGTTCCTAACTATGCCACTATTTCTCATGGGTTGCTTATAATCCTTTTCTTGAAAATTCCATTATTTTGGAATGACCAAACTTAATATTCTTTCAACACTCTAAAATGTGTTCTCACATCCGCTTTGTTGATTATCCCACATAACTTTGAGAAGGACTTCATCTTGTATATCTCAACCTTAACCTATTTATTTTTCGGTGACTTAATACACGAAGATGGAACTGAAAATGAAAATTTCATATATTATCTCAACAAGATCCTTAACAATACCTCTACGTACTATTTATATGAATAATAATTAACATTATTCGTTGTATTCTGTATTGAGAAATTGTTTGATTATATCCTTATAGGTAGCACCAAATTCATCACAAAATACAACCCTATGGCATTCTTGTTGAGTTAGAAGATCTTCAATATGAAGTATTCCCACTAGATATTTATTCTTCAAGAATTTTATTTTAAATTTGTCACCCCAAAAATTAAGAAAGTTTTAACCCTTGCTCAATTCATTTGTAAATTTCGTACTAGTCCACCACATCCACCAACAAATGATGACCTCCCAAATAACCACTTATTCATTATAACATCAGATGATCCTTGTTATACTGTCATCCTCAACTATTTATGAACCCAAAAATTCTCCCTCCATCTTAGTCATTATGTTTGATGACGTATTTGACATCAAGCCCCATGTTATCTCCTTATTGCTAACGATATTTATCGTCACAATGTTGAAATTGTCCTTCATTGTTATCTCACCGATGTTGAAGCTAATCAAGTGCTTAATTCTTGTCACAACAGTGCTTGTGGGGGTATTCGCTGAGGAATGGCCATTTTCCATAAAATCATGAGAAACATATCCATTTGGAATTTTCTCTTTAGAAATTTCATTAAGGAAATCAAACACTGTCCCATTTGTTATTTTATATCCCTAACATCCAAGGTCCACCTTCCCCACTCAATCCTATCATCGCAACCTTTGCTTCTGGTAAATGGGTAATATACTTTATGATTTTTTGAAATCAATATCCTAATAACCATATGTGTATTATTATGATCGTCGACTATTTAAGCAAATGGTTTCAAGCCATCTCCACATTCAATAACACCGCAAATACTCTAGCCCTATTATTGTTTAACCATGTTATGGCTCAATTTGTGGTTTCAAAGTAATTGATTTCTGTCCATGGATGAGACTTTGAATATTATATATTGCATGAAATATCTTCATTCTTCTACTTTTACCGCTAATATTTATCGTCTCATTACCCCCAAGGATATGGCAAATTTGAAATTGTCAATAAAATCCTTAAAATTATGCTTCAACAAAAAATGAGTAAACACAATAACAATTGGAATGTGATACTCTTCCAGACATCGTGGGAAGATAAAAAATATGTCAAATTTCCACCAACTTTACTCCTTTAAACCCTTTTTCGGACTAGAGGTAGTCTTACTGATCGAGTGTCTAATCCCACCCTCCACCTTTATGCCAAACACCTCCTGGACATCCAACCTTTAGAACAAAGACTCATAATGCTTGAGTTTTCCAACGAACACCATAATGTTGTATTGAAAATAATTGAATCACTAAAAAAGCATACCAAAGCATAGTAAGACTGTAAATTCCACCCTCGTTCCTTTCAAGATGGAAACCTTTTTCTTTTCTATGACCAAGGTCATGATGTCCTGGGGCATGGGAAGTTTGAACCATTATGACTAGGTCCTTATATCATTCATATGTGCTTGGTAAAGGGGGCATGTCTTCTAAAGGGTCCCAGAGGTAACATCCTTCCTAACCGTTGCAGTGCACTCTACCTGAAGAAATTTTACCCATACAATTTGCCATTAAAATGCATGTCCTCTTTTATTTTCTGCAATTTGGTATCTTGCATCCCCCATCATCTCATTTTCTGTCTTCTTGCGCCTTTCACTTGTATCCATCATCCACAACACATATCACTTATTCCAATGGTACGAGTCACTTCTAGAACAATATAGCCTCGGAAACTTCCTCGATTTTCACCGATTTTCATTCGTTAGCCCACTCTAATGGAGTTTGAATTAGATATTCCACCAATAACCATGTTGAATATGATACAATAATATTTTTGTTAACTGATGTCATTGATAATCAAATCCCTCACTTTCATGTTTGTCGTTAACCATTTTGAATATATTTTCCCTCTCCAAAAAAATATAAAAAATTATTCCCAACGACTAGATATTAATTTGATCAATAATATTTTATTATTTTCCAATTCCTAATTTAGCTCAATAATTTGTTATAATTGTAAATAAGAGTGGCTTGCCACCCATTATTCACCATGAACATTATTATCATCCCTATTATCATCTAATATCATTCGAGCTCCCATTTGAATTTGATCACGTTTTTAGGTTTATTGCATATTGTGAGTGAGAGAGACATACAGCTAAAGCACAAGGACATCAAAAGAACCAACCCCATGGAGGGGGATATATAGGCCCATGATGTAAATGTTCCTCACTAGGTGTTTAATAAAATTATTATTCATTTTAAGTCATCAGTTACTTTATTTCACTCTCATTTACTATCACCATATGATCTGGACTTGCATCATATATTTTCTTACAAGGTTTTCTCATGTTTTATTGGAGATATGAAGCATAGAGGAAACCATTTTATGTTTTTATGGTTACATGTCACCAATAACTTAAGTGAAACACTTTTGGTACAATTTGTAATAATTTTAAAACTAAAACCAACCATTCGAAAAAACCTTGTTTTGTCCTGAATGAAGTCTTTTAAACATCATGTTCTACAATTCTAACATGATGATAGCCACTATGTGAATCCAATTTTTTCAAATAGACAATGTTTTCCAACCACTCTAATAAATAATCAATGCGAAGGAGAGGTTATTGGTTTCTTACGATAATGTTTTTAAGTGTGTGATATTCAATGAACATCCTCCATCATGCATCCTTCTTTGGCACTAATACTTCGCGTGAACCACAAGGAGAAGAGTGAGGTAATATGACCTTTTGGTTCAATAATTCTTGAAACTATATATTGATATCATCCATCTTAGTTCATGACAACCTGTACATACCCACATGAAATAAAGGGGCATATCCTTGCAAAATAATTTCATGTTGGATCCATTCTTTGGAGGAAACCCACTTGGTTCCTAAAAAACCCCACCATAGTTAGAGACAATAAAATGAAATTCTCTCTTATGAGAAGAATCACAACCTTGGAAATCTTTAGATTCTTCTGCATCCTTGACCCTCACAACCATGAGCAGGAATTTATTTTGGAGTTGATAAATCTCTTCATTTGACCGCACTAACAATATTTTCACTAACCTTCACATGATGAGCCCTGAGAATATAATCCACCTCATCTTTTGTGAGATGGTACATGTGTCCATGCTAGAAGAAAACTTATTTCTTGTCATACAAATATTGACACCCCAAAACAATGTCACATATATCCAATGATACAACATCTAGATAAACCTAATATACATTTTTTTATGCAATCATAAACCTAATCCTACATTGTCTTATCACCAAAAAGTGATCACCTAGCCATTTGTAACTAGGTGGATCAAAATACACCAAGTAGCTTTAATTTTACCATAGTAAAATCACTTTCACTCTAAGAAATAGTCTAGTAAACTATTTTTATCAAATTGTTAATGAATAAAAGTAAAAAACCCTATGAGACTAATTGAATAAATAATTCCAAAAATAGAATTAAGGAATAATAAATAAATAGTGATTTATTTAATTATTAATAGGTGATTTAGTCAAACACAAACACGAGTAATTATAAAATAATGATTTAATAATTATTCCTAGATAAAAGTAAATAAATAATGATTTATTCAATTATTTTCATGGGTTTATTAAATTTTAATCATAGATAATTTAATAAGAATCATTTACTAAAATATTTTCTATAGAGAAAGTGATTTCCCTTTCGTAAAATTAAACCTACTTGGTGTATTTCGATCCACATAGTTGTTAGAAATGGATAGGTGATCATTTTTTGGTGATAACAGATTGGTTGGTTACATCAAATTCTTATTTGTCACATACCCATCAAAGAGGGTAGGGTTTTGGATGAGCGTTAGTCTCCAATTCTTAGTTTTTAACCAAGGATTGTGAAATAAATTGTACTTGAGAGCTTCGCTCCAGTAAGGTTTCCTCTTTATTATGTTTCACCACAACCCTAATTTAATATGGTGCTACACTAGTATTATAGGGACATAATAGTTTACCTCAAATTGCTATAAAGTATATTGGTGCATTATATAGTTACATCATGCATTATTTATTGTCATTTCAGCCTACTACTGTTCATTTGGCGAGTTTGAAGGTCACCCTTATTTAAATCTGAAGTAAAAATGACAAGGACGAGCATCCCAAGAAATCGTCCCATCCTCAAAATGGAAAAATAAAAGGAAAAGGAAAGGTGAAGGACAATACAGCCACTGCAATCAAGAAAGAAGGATGAGGAGAGGCATCTTGTAAACATTTCAAAAAGGAATACCATGATGATGGAAATTGTTAGAATTTGCACCCATAATTGAATCCAAAGGGATTTTGTGGAAAGCGAAAGGAAAATAAAGTGGAAAATGTGCAACAAGACATTGAATCTAACTCTGGTGACGATAAAATGATCACAATAGTCGGAATGTGAGGTAGCCATTCTCTTCATGACGAGACAATTTTTGAAATGCATGCAAGTTCAATTTCTTCAAAAGAGTCTTGTGTTGATGATCAAAAGTGGAGTATTGTGAATAAATTTTTGCGAAATCATTCAGAATTTTCGCACATTTCGCATATAATTATTTTTCTATGAGGCTTCAGGATCTAAATGTTTGACCACATGGAGCTAATAACTTGCTTAACATCGTGTCAAAATGGAAGATCTTCCTTCAAAATATTTGCACATATATCATCAATGTTAGTTAGGGTTTTTGCACGCTCCAAAATTGAGTCTCCAATAAGTGACCTAGGGAAAATCATCATAAATTTTATTTCACGCATCAGATTTGAATTCTCTAAAAATTAGATGAAATTAAATTTATTTTATTTTTCATTGTATTAGTTTTAAGGCCGAAGGTCAACACAGTGACATGTGGAACTCCATACAAGTTCGCTCTACTGAATGATTCTATAATCATGTCATCGTGGGAGATGAGGTATAAATATTTCTTGAAGACTCCAACCATGCTCTAACTTGTGAAGTTAGAAATAATACTTAAATTTCTACCACAAGATGAAATTTTAAACCTTGTAGATCCAAAAATACAGAGATACAACATATTCAATATCAATCTCATAGAAAGCAAGACAAATGTTCATAGGTTTTGTTTAGAAAATCATTTTGAAGTTATTCAAAGGGCATAATGAAGCATAAATATAATTGTTTTATTCCAAAATGAGTGATAAAAATAAAATGGAAACACCTATTAAGAAACTAGAAATCTGTACTCTGACGCATGCAGCAGTGGAAAAATGCAACATGATATATCAAAATTATGGGAACAAGTGCAACAAATTTCTCTCTTGCAAAGAGTATCCAAAAATGAAATGGAAGCTAAGATAGGTCATTTGGAGAATGCTTTATAATATAACATGGAAGGTTTAAAGTATGATAAGGAAGCTATGATTGATTGTATAGAATTAAAAATGGAAGGCAACATGGAAGCTTTGGAGAATGGTTTAAAAGAAAACATTGAAGGTTTGAAGGAAGATTTGACAAAGTTTCTATCAAGAATGATTCCTAATGGCGAAAGTTTTTTAGATGAAATTCATGATGAGAAAAAAAAAAATTGTAATCATGATCACATATATTCTAACATTAGATTGAATACCAACCATATTTCAAATATCGATATCAAGAACTTTTATTGCAAGTATCCAGTAACATGGATACTATAGATGGAGCAATATTTTGATCTCTGTAATTTTCAACACACACAAAATGTATGTGCTGCAAATTTATATTTAGAACCAATAAGTTTGTATGGTATCAATGGCTTTCTTCTCATAAACTACTTGTCACTTTCTCAAATTTTATGTATGAAATGATAACACATTATGAGGATATAAACAAAAACACCTTCTTTAGCCAATTGATAAATCTCAAACGAAAGGGTTCAATGGTGGAGTACATTGTGGACATCCAAAGATTGAATATAAGGGTAAATTATATTTCAAAGGAGCGTAAGATTGATGTATTCATAGGTACTTTAAAGGATAACATCCAACATGAGGTTTTCCTTTGGGAACTTGATTCATTAGAGAAGGAATTCAGGTTGGAAAGAAAAATTGAAAAAAAATTATGGAAACAAGGAAACCTACCACTCACATATATAAATATCGAATTGTTTCTACTCCTAACCTTCCACAAACTACAGGGTTGATGCCAGAATAGTTGGAATAAAAAAGAGAAAAATGGTTGTGTTATAGTTATGATATAAAGTAAACTAAAGGTCATAAGTTTTCTATAAAGAAATTATTTTACATATATTGGAGGAAGAAAAGGAACACGAAACTTCAAAAAAAGAGGATATACATCGAGAAAAAACCTAGAGAAAGAAGAAATTAATTTAACCATATATTTTAATGATTTAGCAGGGATTACCAATCATAAAACTCTAATGATAGAAGGACATATCAAGAAGAAAAATGTAATAGTTCTGATTTATTGAGGGAGTCCCCATAATTATACTCATTGTAATATAGCCAAGGAATTGAATTACTTCCTATATCGATCACCAGAGTCTCAAGTGATGGTTGAAAATGGAGGAACTATTAATTTCTTTGGATAATGGTAGGATAATGTTGAACATATTGACATGGTTCTCAAACTATTGGAGAAGAAATAATTATAGGAAAAAACCTCCATATTTTTCTTTGGGAGTACAAGAGGTTGAATATATGGGTAATATTGTATCACATGACGGTGTTAAGGCATACCATAGAAAAATTGAAGCCATTAAGTAATGGAAATTCACCACAATTTTAAAACATAGGCGAGGCTTTCTTAGGTTGGCAGGGTATTATCGTAATTTTATTGAGAATTATCAGAGAATAGGAACATTTTTAACAACATTAATAAAGAAAGGTCATTTTCCTGGACTCGAGAAGAAACTAAAGGCTTTGAAGATATTCAAGAGGAAATGTTCGAAGAAACAATATTAGATATACTAGACTTCACAAAAACCTTTATTTTTGGAAATGATGCCTTAGGAAATGAAATTGGTGTTGTTTTAATCGAAGAACGAAAACCAGCTCCTTTTGAAAGTCGTCCAATTAAAGTAAAATATTTACACAAAACTATTTATTAGAAGGAAATGTTGGAAATACTACGTGCACTAAATCAATGGCGACCTTATGTAAGGGAAGAAACTTAAATATAAAAACAAATATTTATAGTATTAATAATTGTTGGAACAAATATTATCTTCAAAAGAGAAGAAAAAATGGGTCCCAAACATGTCGGGTTATGACTTTTAAATAATCTATAAAAAAATGAAAGCAAATTGTTGTTGCAAATGCACTCTGAAGAAAGGATGAGGATGGGGAAGAATTTGTTCATTCCATTTATATTCTCCAACTAGAATGGATAATCGAAGCAAGGAATGAACGGAAGAATGATGAAGAAGTTTGAACATTCCTTCAAAAATTGTAGCAACATCCTAGTACATGTGATATATTTAGCTAGAAAACACATTCATTATGATAAAAATATCACTTATATATTTATAAGAATTCTCAACTCAAAAAAAAAAAATTATTTTAGAATTGCACACCTCTCCCTTGGGAGGGCACTCAGGATTTCTAAAAACTTACAAGAGTGTCAAGAAAGATTTTTTTTTGCGATGGCCTTAGTTATATGCACCTGTAAATAATTTGAATGTGACAATGGAATGATGATATGACCTGATGAAAATGCAACCGTTTTCATTGATCAGGAAGGAAATCCAAAAGGAACTCAAGTTTTTGGTTTGGCTACTCAGGAATTGAGACAATTGAATTTCACTAAAATACTTTCTTTTGATTTAGGAGTCTTATAAGTACTTTGATACAATTAAGACCCCCGAGTATGTTACAACCTTTATCCATTCCAATTCAATGTTGGGAGGAGGTTTTAATGGATTTTATCACATTTTTTCCCAAGTTTGAAGGAAAGAGTTTCATGAGAGTGGTAGTTGATAGACTTAACAACAATGCAAAATTTTGTACATTATCTCATCCATTGAAAGTCAATACACTGGCTAATACATTTATGGAAACAATTCAAAAGCTACATGGAAACCCAAAGATTATTGGAAGAGATAGAGATCTATTTTTACTGGAAATTTTTGGACACAATTATTTTCTTGTATCAGTACCCAATTAAATCATATCTCATATTATCATCCTCAATCTGATTGGAAAACTAAGATAGTGAACAAATTTTTAGAATGATATATTTGTTTCTTTGTATCTGATAAACAAAAACAATGGATCAAGTGGTTACCTTTGTGTCGATGGTCATATCTCACTTCCTTCCATACTACACCAAAAATGATCCCATTTATGGCACTTTATGGATATCATCTACTATCCATCAAATCATATTTAAGAGAAAATTCGAAGGTTGAAGCAATGGAAGATCACATCAAGAATCAACAACAACTTCTCAAACTCTTAATACAAGTTATTTTTACGACTACAAGAATACAAAGAAAATCCCCTCAAGAAATCAAAGAAGGATAATAAATTATCATCAAAGTATTATGTTCCTTACAAGGTGGTGCAAAATATTAGTACTATGGTATACAAAGTAAAGCTTCGTGCATTTTCCTGAGTGTAGAAATTTTTCCCTGTTTCATTCTTAAAAAATGTTTTAGGTTGCAAGCTCACAGTTCAAATAATATTTTTGAGAACTTGACGAGGAATGAAAAATCATATTGGAACTTGAAGTAGACATGGAAAGAATATCTCTAAAGCTACGAAATAGATAATTTTCAGAGTATCTCATCAAGCAGAATAACTTACCCTTTGAAAGTTCCACATGGGAGGACGAAAAAATTATACAGAAGCATCCAAAAATACCCAAGCATTGAGGAAAGCACTCTTTTGAAGGAGAGGGGCATGCTAGGTCCCATTAACACTAGTGCAAACTGTTATTTTTATTGTTATTGTAGCCCCCTTATTATTATTTTTGTGCCAATGTACTCACCATATTGTTATTATTGTGCCCCATAGAAGCCCACTATTGTTATTGTTTTACGCTTACATTATTATTGTTATGAAGACTCTTATTATACTATGACCCGTTAGACTACTATATATAGAAATGAGATTCTCTCATTTGAATCATCTAATAATTATTCATTTATGTAATGTAAAGGAGGTTTCCCCCTCAGAGAGGATACTTTTAAAGTTTTTGACCTACCTTTTCTTCTATTTTTTGAGTTGGTTGCATAACGTGAATCTAATGGAATCCCAAGTTTAAATATTGTTTCCTTAATTCATTTGTGACACTTTGCAAAAATTTTCCATTTCATTGCCTTAAATATTTCCATTCCATTAATCCTTTTGTTGATAGTCAAAAGGATATAATTGATATTTCTATGTGTAAACAAAATCCCACTAAGAGCAAAGTATATTACCCAAATTTCTAATCCCTTTATAATGATTTCTTTCCTATTAGATGAGATTCATGCCACTTAGTCAAAGATATTATAAATGGATGTTGGACTCATCTTCCTTGATCTAATAAATTTTACAATATACTTCAACATTTATGAACAAATTTTTTAACTTCGACGTGCTACATTCTTAGCTACATGTTGAAAAATAAAAATTTACAAAATACAACATCATACCCTTTCTCATCAAGGATTTCTTCAAGGACAAGGTTTTTATTCAATCCTGGAACATACATCACATTATTGATATGGATAAGGGAACCATAATCATTCTTAAATCTCACAGTACCAACTGATTTAGTCATGTATCTTCCATAATCTTCAATATAGATAAGGAATTGCATTTATTTATCCTCCAATGAAGAAATATTTATTCAGTGTCATGTGAATTAAAGCCCCTAAATCAATATACAACTCACTACTTAAAACTGATATTTTCATGTAAATTATTAAGGATAAATCCAATATGAACTTAGAACAGAGTCATTCTCCTATTTTTGCTAGTGTAACATGCTTATTGGATTTCTTATTTGGAAATTTTGTAGCATAATGTCCAATTTGATGACAATGAAAACACTTGATATTGCTAAGATCCTTCTTTTCCTTGCCTTCATTATGACTAGAATCAATTTTTACTTGGGCCTTATTACACTTTCCTTTATTCCTTTTGATAGCTAAAGCATAGTTCTCCTCATCATCTATCCCAGATGAGACTCCATCCCTTGTGCTCCTCCTTATCTCTTCCTACACAAGGTATGACTGCAATGTCTCCCAATAAAGAATTTTATCTCTTCCATTCAATGAATCCTAGAAACTATGCCAAAATTTCTGAAGCCCAAGAAGAACAAGGGTCACAAGATCTGCTGGTAGAAATTTCTCTACAACACTTCCAAGTTCATCCCTCACTTGATAAAACTTGGATAGATATGTGACAATGGGCTCATTCTTTCACATTCGAATGTTTGTCAATTTTTCCTTCAAAGATATATTTTCTTCATCACTACTACTATCAATCATATTAGTAAGTGCCTTCCACATATGAAATTTTTTCTCCTTCCTATGAAAATTAGGAACAATGAGGTCTCTGACTACTTCTAGTATCATCCTCCAAGATTTGGAAATTTCCTTCTTCAGTTAATTCAGTTGTTGTCCATATAATGTTGGAGGTTTAGGAATATTAGTCCTAAAGTATTCTAAAACCCCATTATCATCTAATACAACATACATTATATCCTTCCATGAAAAAACGTTGGAGGACCCTTCTAGGGCATACTTTGTCCATAAACCTTAGAACGACATGATTCCCGCACTTATATAATTTCTACACTAAATTATCTTCTTTGAAAAGAAATTTAAATCTCACCAAGGAAATTCGTCTCTATATTCATTTCATCTATAATACCATGTAGAAAATCCATTAAACCATGCAACTTTTAATGAGATCAAATTGATCAAAAAAGGCGTAATATTTATCTTCTAAAATGTTCTGGAAATAAAACAATGAATAGAAACAAAATCACACATAGAATATAAGATATATCTGAGGAATACAACTAGGAAAAACCCTTGCATTCTTGTATTCAAGAAAATGATAAATCTAATATATTACAGAAAATACACTTCAATTGTAAATTTCCGTGTGATATTGATCAACTCTCTCTAAGCTCAAATGTCGTCTATGCAAGAAAGATTTTAGTCTATAGAGTGGCCCACTGTCTCCCTATTTTTATATGTTTATCATAGTCTTTGCCTTAAACTGATATGGGTTTCAATAGAGTTTAAAGAAGGATTTTATTTTTCTTTTTTTTGTTTTTTTGGATGTTGGTAATTTTCTTTTTTTTTAAGTGTTATAAGTCACTGTAACCACTAATAAGTTCCATTGAATATGGACTTCAAATAGGGGGGAATCACAATAATGCATTTAGCAAAATCGCGACTCTATGCTAGTGTCATGATTCATTCCCTAACAAGTGAAATGTGTGTATGCAGATAGTTTTTTCATTTTTCAATTTTATATCAAAAGTTTCAGCAAATATTGTTGATGAATAAATAAATGTAATATTGTTGGTAAAGGTTGTAAAAATTTAATTTTAAATTTTAAAAAATCGTATACATTAATAATTATTTTGTTTAATATCAAATATAAATCAAATATTTCTAATTTCTCTAAAAAATATGGTAAAGTATGGTGAAGGGTTTGGTACATTTGTGAAGTCATATTATGTTGATAAAGAAAATCAATAATTACATTAAATAACTATAAACATTAGAAATAAAAAGGTTTTCTATTATAGATAGTTGAGATTAATACGAAATATAGATCCATCTTAATCGAAGATTTATAAACCTTTAGAGATATTAAATCTTTTGAATTGCAAATTTGTTTTAGAGTGTAAAACTAAAGGGATTGCATAATCTATAGATCTAGTCCCTTAAAAAATGGTTTACATTGATCTCTATAGATTCATGCATCTCAAAAAATTTTAAAAGAAATCCATGTTAGTGATATATATGCTAATCAAGAAAGAAATTACACATCTCATACATTTTAACCAATACAAAAATGAACAATTCTAACTGGTATGAACAATTATAATGGTGATCAATAAAAAATTATGTGAGCACTAGTATGGGTGACGCTCTTCACATTGCTGGTTAATTTCTGGGACCAGAAATATTGGAAGGAATTGGTAACTCTCTTGGCATATTTTTGAAGATAAAACAAACCACCAATCGAGGAGGTATACGTCGTTTTCACGAACTTGTGTTTATATCAATATAACTAAGCCTCTTCTATAATCGACTAAATTGGAATATGAAGGAGAAGTCTCACAAAAACTTCTTGATTATGAACACATATCATTTTGCTGTAGACAAATCCATGAATATGGTCACTTATTTAAAACATGCCCTCTTAACAACACAGATCATATGGAAGGGAATAAACCAAAGGGACGAGGAGGTTACATGGAGAAGGTTGATGAGTTTAAGACATTGCTAGCAAAAGGAGGAACAGTAAACTACATGCAAGTCTCAACACTACTCCATCTAAGAAAAAGAACAATCATAATATATATGAAATATTGCAAGAAAAACACAAGGCAAAAATCCACGAAGGATAAAAGAAAGGCTGAAGCAGAATTGATAGAAAAAAAAGGACCAAACTCATATGATGTTACAATAAGCTATGGGAGTAGATACAACGAAGGATGATTTAATCGCATATGAGATGGCTCTAAATAAATTGTTGCAAGAATAGAGAAATCTAGATGATGGATTTATTCCTAAAGAAAAAAAATACTCTCTACAAAGAAACTTTTGAGTATTATATAAGATCCCAAGAATGTAGAAATGAGACACAAGCTTAGTACACCAAAAGGAAACAGTCAAGAAACTAGTACTCAAACTAAAGGAGGAAAGAAGAGAGGAAAAATGAATTTACAAGAATATATTCATACAGTTGGAGAAATTTTAGAAAATTCATGAAGGGTATTATATCTTTTAGAAGTATTCCAATGACTACATGACCTTTCCCAATTATATTTTTTCTCCAAGTGGTACTCCATAAAACAAAAGTCTTAGGGAAAAAACTAAAATAAATCTTAATATTTTTGAAACCTAAATATGAAGCAATGGTCATAGATTCGAGAGGAAGTTCATGCAGCATACCTATTCTCTAGAATCCAGTAGAGATAATTGTAGAAGGATGGATAGGTATACCTCATATCATAACATCGCACTTTAAGCAAATTGGGACGAGAGGCTAGACTCTTGTTTCCTCTTTTTATGATCCTTATATTCCATCAGAAAAGGAAAAATTCCTTGATAGTATATAAATGTTGAAAAATATCCATAATGAGAAATTTTGGTTGGTCGGATGAGATTTTAACATGATCACAAGTCTAGAGGACTAAAAAAGGAGGAATATTGAGAGATGAGCCCATGATGGAAATGTTCAGAGATATGCTAATTGATTTACGACTAGTAGATATACCAAGAGTGAATGGTAAATATACCTGGAGCAATAGGTGAGGGGATAATGAGATAGCGTCATGGCTCAATAGTTTTTTAGCATCAAAAGAGATCATCATTACTGATGTTTTTCACAAAGCCTATATCCTTCCATGTATGGGATCCAACCACTAGCCAATATGACTTGAGGTTGATATCAAGCGGTGTAATAAGAAGAGGCTTTTTAAATTCAAGGTGTTATAGTTAAGAGACCATAAATCCATTGACAAAGCCAAGGTTTGGTGTGAAACAGGCCAAATCAAATAAGGAACACGGTGAATACCTTCCAACTCTGACTAAAAGACATAAAACAAAACATACAAAATGGAATAAAATAGAAATTGGGCATATAAAACAAGATCAAGAAAAACTATAGGGTCAAATGAAACAAATGCCACAACAAATGATATTTGAAGGGAGTTGGACATCCTTTTCAGGGAGGAAGGACGTATTATCAGTAAGTTAGAAAAATTTCGTAAACAGGCAGAAACCATGTGGAAAAAAAATTCAGAGTTCAGTGGTTAAGATAAGGCGACAAAAATACAAATTTCTTCCACAAGGAAATGAGCCAAAGGAGGTAACATAATCGAATTTTCTCTCTCAAAGGTCCTCAAGGAAACATAGTAGGCCAACATCATCACATGGAGGACCTACCGGTGGATCATTTTAGAGACATTGTGATGGGACCATATCAACATATAATGAATTGAAATGATAAAGAAACATATACGTAAGCTAGTTCGTAAATAATAGAGTTTGGCACTACTTTGAGAGATCACACTCGAAGTGGTGGAAGAAGTTGTAAAGTGCCTGGAAAAAAAAAAACACGAGGACTAGAATGTTTTACAACTGAATTCTATCAAGAAGCATGACCATTCATAGGAAGATATATCTTGGAATTAGTCAAGATATCGGATAGGACCAAACATGTATACCTTTCCTTAAAATCGAATTTTGTTACGTTGATTCCAAAAATAAGATCATTCTGATGTTCCTGCTGGATTCAGACCTATAGCCCTTTGCAATTTTATATATAAAATTATGTCTATTCGTCTATATAAAATTATATATAAAATTATGTCTATTTGAGAATAGGTTAATCGTCTCAAACCTATTCTTCATGTTTTAATTTCCCCTGAGCAAACCAGATTTCTTAAAGGCACACAAATCCTTGACGGTATAATCATTTCTCAGGAAGCTATTCACTCTCTTCACACCCTCAATTCCAAATGCATGATGATGAAGCTTTACCTTTCCAAAGCCTATGACCATCTAATTTGGACCTACCTTTAGCATATCCTCCAAGCTATTGGTTTTGATTAGAGATGGATACAATGGATCATTTCTTTTATTTCCGCTCTTAATTTCCCTATCCTGGTTAATGGTGCTCCTTTTGATCCTTTTAATACCACTTGTTGTCTAAGACAAGGTGACCCATTATCACCATTCCTCTTCATTATTAATGCTCAATTTTTACGGGGATATATTAAAATTAAGGTTTTTGGAGAGCACCTAAAAGGATTGAATATCTAAGGAAAGAGTCTCAACCTATCCCACCAGTAGTTTGTTGATGACATTATGTTATTCTATCAAGAATCCATAAAACAATCCAAAATTATTTTAGCCATTCTTAAGGAGTTCATGGCTACGTCGGGAAACCTTATAGATAAAGACAAATCCAATGTCTTCTTATTTAATATTGGTCCTCAATCTCAAATATTTTTCGCTCACACTTGAGGGTTCAACATTGGATCCATTTCCGATAAAATATCTAGGTATGCCTCTTAGCCTTCATTCTCTCTATGTATTCCGTTGGAAAAATATTTTTACTCGCATCTAATCCCGCCTCCAAAATTCGTCCTTCCATGTTCTCAATGCCCCTAGTAAGTTTTTCCTCTTAAAACTGGTTCGTTAATCCAACCCCATATATCAGCTATCGGGGATGGAAGCCCCTAAAACAATTTTTATTGAGAGGACTAATATTTTCAAAAGTGTCTTGTGGAAATTATCTCATCAAGTCCTTAAATGGGCTCTGCTATCCTGGGAAAAATTGATCAAAATAAAAAATCATGGAAAACTTAGCCTAAGGGGTCCTTATCTACTTAACCCGGTGATGGGAGAAAATTTGTGGTGGAGGTGGTTACAAGGAGGAAGAGACCACTGATGAAATGTCACAAAACACCCGTCGAGGAATGTATATGTCATTTTCCAAAATTTGTGTTTGTATGAATATAACTAAACCTCTTCCAAAATTCATATAATTGGAATATGAAGGAGAAGTCTCACAAAAACTTCTTGATCATGAACACATATCGTTTCACTGTAGATAATGCCATGAATATGATCACTTACTTAAAACATTCCCTCTTAACAACCCGAATCATATGGAAGGGAAGCAACCAGAGGGAGGAGGTTCCACAGAGAAGGATGATGCATTTAAGATAGTTGATAACAAAAGGAACAACAATAAACTAGATGCAAATCTCAGCAGTACTCCATCTAAGAAAAATAATAATCTTAATAGATATGAAATATTTCAACAAATGTGAGACATGTTGAAAGAAGTTGAATAGTACCTATGAGAGGGCCATGGAAACACAAGCCAAAAAGCCATGAAGGCTAAAATAAAGCCTAAAAGAGAATTGACAAAAAAAATAAAACCAAACTCATGTGGTGGAAAAATCAGCTATGGGAGTAGATACAACGAAGGATGATTTAAGCACAAAAAATATGTGTCTAAAGAAATTGTTGGAAGAATGGATAAATATAGATGATATATTTATTACTCAAGACAAAAAGACGCTCCACAAAGAATAGTATATAACTTCCCAATAATGCAAAAATGGCAGACATGACTAGTACACCAAAAGGAAATAGTCACGAGACTAGTACTCAACCTAAAGGAGGAAAGAACAGAGGAAAAAATAATTTACAATACTCTATTCATATGGCTCAAGAGATTTTAGTGAATTCAAGAAGGGTAAAACAACTGCATGAAGTTTCCAAATTATAGTTATTCTACAAGTGCTATTCCTTCAGGACACTACAAGGAAAAGACCCTCCAGCGGAGGTTATAAAGGAGGCTTTTAGTGACATAAAATTGGCCCAAATTATCAAAAAATAATTTTCTACAACATCCATATATGCTTACGTATGTTTTTGGGAAGATTTTAACAGAAATTCAACACAACTAAAATAACTTGGCAGGCAAAGGTTATTACGGATGTTTTTTTCATTGGTGCACTACTAATGTGTCAACGCACCGATGCATGCCATCTAGAACGTGGCCCAAGGCGGTTGAAGGTGCATGCACCGGGCCGTAAAGGTCTAAAACCACACCAGGCACAGTGTTGGTGATACTATGCATGGGGCCGTGCTAATTGGTCTTGGTATTGGTGCGGTGCCCATAGGCCATCTCAACACACCGATACATAGACTTATAGAAATTCACAGGTCCGTAGTACTAGAGAAATGCACCGATTGCTCTAATTCGTATTGGTATTTGTACGGTGCCCAAAATGCATCAATATGTAGTCTCACATAAATGCACCGGCGTGCAGTATCACACTAACGCATCAAAATTTATAAATGGCATTGGTATTTGTGTGGTTCCCATAGGTCATACAAATGCACTGGTGCGTAGTCTCACATAAAGGCACCGGTGTGTAGTGTCACACAAAAGCACCGATATTTATAATTGGAATTTGGTATTTGTGTGGTGCCAATAGGTAGTAGAAAAGCACCAGTGTGCTATATCATAAAAACGTATCGGTGTATAGTAACTAACACACACCAGTGTTCATTTTTTATTTTTTAGAAACATCGACTTGTGACAGTGTAATTATTGTGATTTTTAAAAATTCATTATTCATCAAAAGCCGACACATCTTATAACAATATTCATATTAATTAAATTTTTATTAATGAAATTCAATGTGATGTTTGGATTAATTTTTTATACCATATGATAATTATTTTGATTTTTTAAAATTCATTATTCATCAAAAGACAACACATATCTTATAACATTATTCATATCAATTAAATTTGTATCAGTGCATTTGAAAGTGATGTTTGGATTAATTTGTTACATCATATCATCAAATTTCACATCTCTTCATTATAATATTTAATCATCCGTATATTTAATCAGTGGTGTTACATTTCATAGTGACAATGGAGAACACAATAGAATACATTAAAACATATTTTACTATATATATAAGAATAAGATAGTCCTTGTCATACAAAATGGGACAGTTATTGGTATCCCTTTGCCTTTGGGACATTATGTCCATTACATCAAACAAAATGTCTTATTTCACAGACAAATATTTCAAAAAATAGAATGCCTTACTTTGATATCCAAATATAATGATCATCATTCTTCTCTTGAATTGATGTCGCTACTAGAGCTACTTCCATGACTTGGGTTATTTTCAAGGATGTTTTTTTCACATTGTTGATTTTTTTCTTCTTTTTCACCTTCCATCTACAAACATAAAAATAAATAATAATGAGTGTATATACATTGGTGAGAATAATGAAATTTGAAATATTAAATAATATACATCAATGTAAATTGAAAATAAATGGTGTACCATAGCAACAATTGACTCTTGAACTATACACATTCTTTCAAAACCATGTGTTATTCCATCTTTCAATATTTCATCTATTGACACAGTTCCATACTTTGTTTCTTGTATGTTTTATACCCCATAACAAGTCATATATTTAATATAGAATATATTTTTGTTCTATTAATTATAGGCGTAGCTAAGTAAAACAAGATCGATAGATGCTTACAAATTCCACAATTAATTTCTCATATGCCAACATATCCTCACAACCCATATTTAACCCAATGTCAATTAATTCATCTGATGATTCTTCTTTCTATGTTATCACATGTTTGAAGACATTCAATGATGATTTTTGTATAACAACTTAAAATATACGAAAATTAAATCTAGTTAAATTGTTATAAGGAAGTAACAACTACTCAGAAAATTAGATATAAACCCTTTTCATCCTTGTCGTCCTGTTTTATGTGTTGAATGGGTTCCATTTTTTTTTTTTTTTGCAAGAAAATACTTGAAAATTAATATTTAATGTTAAATTTTTTATTTATTGTAGCTAATGATCGAGAAATTCAATGATTACATATTACATTTGAAGCACGTTGTGGTTGAGATGGCTCCTCCCGCGATGCAGTTTTGTCCATTTCTTTGACCATCTCCTTGTACACCTTTTTGGACATTCCTACAAGCATATTTTTGATATCAGGTCGTTCATCTTTTGAGATTTTCATAATCTTCCTAAAAATGTAACATGAAAATAAAGTATTTAATTTTTATATTGATATATGAAAAGTAAATATAACAATAGTGATATTATAAAAGATATTTATAAATAATTCTAGACAAACGTTTAAAGGAAGATTACTTTTTTCATTTCTTCCTTTTTTTCTGGACACTCTTCCTGTAGTTTAGATAAAATTCGGTTCTTGGAATCATTGGATTTATTTTTGTATTTTAAGTGGAAAGAATGTCTATATAGTCATTCCACTAGATCCCTCAAACTTTTTTTAAAAAAATTCCCCCTTTCGTTAACCTCCAGCACCAATCCAGATGAGCTAAGGAGTAATTCATTTTCATTTGCATGTTCTATTTTTGTTTTCTTTTCTTATAACAACATTTATTTTCTGAGTTGTTTGTCCCTGTAGAACATTAAATATATGTGAATTAATATATTTTTTGACACATGTTATCAAATAATTTGAAGTATATTATTAACAAAAATTAAAAAAGAAACTCATATTGGATGGATATTATTTTTTCATTCACCTGATTCATCCTTTCGCAATTTTTCCATCAAGATTTTACGTTCTTCTCATCCTATATAAAAAATAATCTTATTGAGCTTCATCATTTTTTGACTCTGCATGATACATATTAAACAATACATATTAGTTAAACTTACTTATAGTTCAAAAATAATATTTTTTGTAAAGAATTTACAAAGAACTTTCATTTTTTTCTTTCCTTGATGGGTTATCAGTATTTTTGTTACTTGATCTCTTGTCATCCATTTATTTATCTATATGAAATATGTACTATATCATTCATTAATATATTTCATAAATAAAATGTCAACATTTCAGGTAAAAGAAAAAATATCAAGAAACCTGTGCGCCATTTATAGTGTACGCACCAACGTCGGTGCAAGGTGGTCTTATAAATGCACCACCCAAACAATATAATACACTGTACGATGTTCTATCTCAAAAAGGGGCACCATTGTGTTACATGTTAACCACCGCACTAATTAACACAAAAAAAATAGTAAAAATTATCCATTGTTAGTTTCTATACAATAAAATCCCCGTGCAAACAAGGGACCACCATATACTTTTTTCTGTCAAGTAGGAGACCTAGTGTAGTGTGTTATATGTTACATGGTGCCTCGATTAACATAATATTTTTTTTGCGAAACAACACATGCTCAGTGCACAATAATGAAATAGTGAACCGATGCCCTATTTTACATATGGCACACCAATTAAAAAAAATATATTTTTTCTAATTTTGTATCACACATTACTTTCGCGATGCACTGGGATAATCGAGTGCATCGGTGTGCTAGGTTATGTCGGGTGCACCGATAAAAAAAAATCTATTTTTTTAAATTCAGTCAAGGACCGGCATGGATTGGGATTTGACTATGCAAGTCATCCAGTGGGTTGGATGCTATAGGCCTATATATAGCAACACAAACACTATAAATCTAAATTGAAAAGCCCTAATTCTAAAATCATAGAAACATGGAGGAGAAAGAGCAGAAGCAAAAGGAATTAAGGGCTTAGTATAAAAATGGAAAAAAAAAATTGTTTTTGAAAATGAAAAAAAAATTCAAATTATTTTCTTACTGCGTAAAAAGAGCTGCAGAAAAATTAAAAAAACAATAAATTTTAATCACGAAATTGTTTGAAATTCTATGCTACAGGGTTTGAATCATTAGAGGTTTGGAATTGCAATTGTTTGAATACTTCTATTTGAACGTATTTCATTCCTCCATAATGCTCTCGTACTCTCTTGCTCCAAATATGTCTCCTGCAAATCTCTGGCTGAATTTTTTTGCAAAAATATTGAAATAATGGAAAAAATTTAGTATTTAAAGAATTGTTTTATGAAATTTTATTTTCAAAAATATTTTTCCACCGATTTTTCAATTTATTTCTTTTTATTTCACTTAAATAAAATAGAGGTGCTTTTTTTATTTTTGTTTATTCGTCGCCTGTGTGTCACTTAATAGCACCGCACCGGTGTATCCGTTGATAACACAAAATTGGTGCACAGTAAATAAAACACACTAATGTGGTTATCTGTACATTAACACCGATAAAAAGAAGTCCATTTTTAAGGCACCGAAATTGCTTTGAGGTGTGTACACCAAAATTTATTGTTGATTTTGCTCAAATACAGGAAGAAAATACCATAATTATATCAAATGGAAAATTCTTCAAAATCCAGCTCGTTCCGTAATATTTCTCAAAGTCCATTGTGGAGTTCTCCCTATCCATCTGGAGACGTAATATTTACTTCATATTTTATTTATATTTTCATTATCGAATTTAATTTATGTTTTTTATCAATGTAAATCATTCACAACTTAATTAAATTTATAATGTATACATATCTGTAGGTTCATGGAGATTTAGAATCGAGTATACATGTACAAAATATTCAAACAACTCTAAGACATCGGAAGCTCTTATCGGGAGCAGCATACCGCAAGGCACATTTGGTAGATGAAAATGGACAACCGTTTCACCCTGCCAATTGTAACAATATTGCATATTCTAGCCACAATCCTGGGACAATGATGGTAATAATTATAACTGTTTGGTATATTTATTAATGTAATTATTTCAACGTCCAACTAATTAATCATGCAATATTGTCAACGTTCTTACAAATTGATATAATATATTTTGTACTAATTATGTTCAATTTTTTTTTTTTTTAATTATTAGGATTCTAGTGATGATGAGTGACCTACCTGCCATCTTTCTTTACACCCCACAATAATGTCAAATCAAGGGAATACTGAATTAAGAGAAAAAATCAGAGAGGAACGATACCAAGAATGGTTGAATCAACCACTGATTCAATTCTCTGTACGTTCAGATTCACCGATTAGGAATGAATAAAACAATAGTAGTTCCTCATAAGCTCGCAATAGACGCAATGAAATAGAGGTTTGTATGGATGATTAGTTAAGGGATACGACTGCCATGGAGACAATGTTGTTAGATGCATTCCAAAACGATGATCAGCTAGGGGATGATGCTCATATCGGTGACACCTTTTTCGAAAGCCTTAAATTTTCTTCCGTCACCCCTCTCTTTGGTCCTAGAAGTCATTCGAATTCTACCTCGTTGGGGAAAATGATGTTATTTTACAACTTGAAAGAAAATTTTGGCTTGTCGAATGCATGTTTCTCAGAAATTTTGAGGTAAGTTACCATAAATTCCTCCCTTATATAAATTTTAGAAATATAATCAGTACACAATGAACATTAAAAATGGTGAATTTTATGAATGTTAATAACTATATCGGCATTAATGTACATTTATTAATATTTTCCATGATCTCCAACTACTGGTTATTCAAAGGTAAGGTTCTTCCGCGTGATAATGTCTTGCCCAGTAGCTGCGAAGAGCCAAATAAATTGTTGAAAATGTTAGGTGTTGAGTACATATCATATCATGCATGTCCAAATGATTGTATTCTATATAGAGGAGAATATGCAGCGAAAGGGATATGTATGAAATGTGCACACGATATGTATGATAAATTAAAAAAGAAGGGTAAATCATGTATTTGTCCTCCTTTTAAGATATTGAGACGCATGCATATAATCCCAGGGATTGAAAGGCTCTTTCATTGCAAAGAATTAGCTATGTTGCAGGGATGGCATGCCTCACACAGAAGTGAGTTGGGATTTATGCGAATCCCAACTGATTTAATAGCCATGAAGCATATAGAGATATATGGCCCAAAAAATTCAAGGATGAAGTATGAAGTCTACAACTCAACATAGCCATGCATGGCGTCAACCCATATTCCCTTCAGAACATCAACTATTCTATTTGGCACGTAATAGTGATAAATAACAATATCCCCCCATGGTTTTCCATGAAGAATGAACATCTTATGTTGGCTCTCATAGTCCTTGGTAAAAGGAAAGTGAAGAATATGGATGTCTACTTACAACTATTGGTAGATGAATTGAAGGAATAATGGGATGGTATAAATTTATATGATGTATCAAGACCCATTGCAACAGAGATGATTTTTATGTTGTATGGCATATGTGCTTACACAACACATCATTATCCAAGCTTAGGAGTTTTCTCTGGTAAATTACATGTTTAATTTATTGATTTTTTTATATACGTAGCAATATTATTTCACATATTAGCTATTTAATTTGTTGTAGTTTATTTTGATATATATGATATTATTTAATGTGCCATGCATATTAATTTTATACAATAATATCGCATGTCTTGTAACAAAAGGGTATTTTTTATGTCAATATTATAGACCTTCTTTGAAAGCTGTATGGTCGAAGGACCTAGAAAAGCTAGTGTATGATTGCTCCAGGGTATTCCTCCCATAATAACACCCTTACAAAAGAGAAACATCCACTTTCAATGGTAAACGAGGGAGAAAATAAAGGCCTCTAATAATGACACCAGCTGAATGGCTTAGAGCATATGAGAGAGTGATAAGGAGAAGGAATTCATAGAAATGTTAGATTCAAATGGGGATCCTATGTTTGATGATCCAAAATTCTTCAACACCTATCCTGAGAAATTGCCAATTGGGATGAAAAGGAAATCTATCTTTTATAACCTCCC
Organism: Pinus albicaulis; assembly: GCA_034641835.2. Taxonomy (NCBI): domain Eukaryota; kingdom Viridiplantae; phylum Streptophyta; class Pinopsida; order Pinales; family Pinaceae; genus Pinus; species Pinus albicaulis. Next base: position 999,486,494 of record CM076574.1, read on the forward strand.
ATATTGGGAGCATCTTAAGATTTCCCACTTATTAGATCCCATGCATTTATTTTAAAAATGTTTTATCTTCTTTATGGAGGAGCATATCATCGAAACAAAGTGACATATTGGCTATTAGGAAAGATCTTATTACTTCAAAAACTAAAAATAAGCATTGGCCAAGATGATTAGAAAGTACATGATCAGAGGGAGGCATCGGTCCCTCTAATTCATGGTATTTCAAAGGAACTGATGTCCCATGGATTTTAAAAAAAGATTGTCTTTATTTGGAAAAGGATGTTATAATGGGTGTGAGGGTGCCATCTTCATACGGGTCTTCACTACATCGCTGCTTCACTGTGGATGACCATTTTTCCAGTTTGAAATCGCATGACCATTTGAATCTTCAAGAATACGTATAATTTCAAAAGCATGATTTTATTATTTGTTATATTAATAAATTTTATCCCATGAAGGGCTCATAAAACAAAACTAATTTTGTATATTATTGGATGTGTTTATAAATTTTGAGTGTCATTATCCTTTGTTCGTGTGTTGGTGTGTGAAACTTGAATTCCCTCATGACCTAGGACGTGCCATATATAAATTATCTGCATTTTTGCATTGGATCATGTCAAAGGAGATCCATGGTGGCGTCAAAAGATAGTTGAGATTGTTTTTATGTTTCAGAAGGAACTCCGAATGAGTTTCATGGACTTGCAGGCTCATCTTCTAATCTACCTAGTAAATGAGGTTGAATTAGTTGGGGTGGTTTCTTGTCATTAGATGTTCTTCTTAGAGGGGCACATGAAGAAATTGAAAGGTTTTGTTCGACAAAGGGAAAAACCTGAGGGGTCTATGGCGAAGGGGTACATATCGTATGAGACTCTATTATGACATTGATTACATCAAGAAGATCGAAAACAGACCAGGCGCGATGATTTTGGGACAATCAAAGGGATGAAGACAAAAGAGAAGGGGATTTTCTCAAAACGAGTGGAAAAAAGTGCTTGATAAAGAGTAAGCGACTTATAATTTTTCAAATTTAAACAAAGTAAATATTCATGTCAAACTTTAATATAATGTATATTTTGATCTCTATGTACTATATAATGTCAGTTTCATTTCATCGATGAATGTAGAAATTGAAGCAATCAATAAATTCATTATTTACAATTCAGAAGTGACACAACTGTGGGTCACATTGTATGAACAAAAGAGGATGAAATGGGATAGTGAAGAGAAAGAATTCATATGGTTCAATGGTAGAAGTGTTGCTTATCCCAATCATTTAAAATAAAATATTCCAGAAATATGCCCCAGCAGATGGGTTGCTGACCAAGCGAGAGAGAAATACAGTGCAACCATTCATTACCCAAGTGATGAAGAGGATGTGCTAAACATAGGGATTGGGTGCAGCAACTCATTAATAATATATTTAACTTATATGTACATTTCAAACTTAGTGCTGCACCTTTCAAATATAATTACATATATATTTCATATTTTAATTGCTGGATTATTAAAAGACACATGACACTATGATTTTTTAACTTTTTTTATTATAGGTGCATTTTTTTCTTTATATGTGGGCATATAGAGACCATTTTTACACAGAAAACGTCGATGCTAGAAACATCATACAAGACAGTGGAGTGGAAGTCGAGTTCGATCAATCCACCATGTAAATTAAGTACAAATGCAACATGAACATAAAATACCTATGGGAAGTAGATTATGTATGCCTTTGTAGACTTAGCAGTCAAATCATTGCATGGATCTCGGTCCCTTGTCCCACAAACAAGGGCGTCTCATACAACAATTTGGTGTCTGGCTTGGCTGTGACCTTAAAATTAGATTATTATCATTACTATATATATATATATATATATATATATATATATATATATATATAACTGAATAATGTCAAAAATATACAACTATAATATAAAGCCGTAGTCTAACTAGATTGCTTTTTCGCCCTAGAAATCAAGGAAATTTTAGTAAGATTTTAAGAAAATCCGGCAGGGATTTTTGTAAATCCATTTTATAACTATAAAACTTTAATATTTTTAGTGCCCTATAGGATTTTTCTAGTGATGAATCCATTTCCATAATAAAAATCATGATTCAAACACTGTTACTATAATATTTCTTAAATTGTTTTGGCCCAGATTCCAGGGAATTTTGGCCATCCAGGCAATTCCTCTCTCTCATTGGAAAAATGCTAATATAAATGGAATATATCAGCTAGTGGTACATCACCAACAGTATTACTATTTGAGGCCTACTTAGTCAATGGTGTAGCCTCGACAAGCTCATGTACATGTTAATCATCACGTGCCTGTAGATCTGGTACTGGTGCCTCATGTTGATGAGGATCAATTGTTGGATGCTCATCATGATGAATCGACGTTGTCGATGGTCTAGCCTACTAAGGATCAATTATGCTATATTTTGTAGGCTTCTGAATCAATGTGGATGACGATCTAGCCTACTCTCCATGATGATCATTGGTCGATGCTAGTGGAGGCTACTCATCTGGCGCGATGTGAGGTGAATGATGATCAATCACTTGATCGTGATCATCATATGATGCATCTCTGCTTGTAGACTGTCGATCACGTGCTGCATCTCGACCATTTCTATAACATGCAAGGGCCCTCATTAGTTGCGTAACTAAGGTCCTAGCTCCTATAACATGCCACATCAGGTTGTACATGTCACACGGCATGCTTCTCCACATATGTACAAGCCTACCATCGACCTGTATGTCTCTCATAGTAGTGGTCCTAATTTCTTCCTCAACAAAGAATCCATAAAATTGGTCACCCAAATCCATCCTCAATCTACTATTAAGCTTATCACGCTTAGCAAAAGGCGGTACCGGCACACCAGCATGATCAGGTCTCTCTTCACCGGCCTCATGATCCTCAGCATCTCACATATCCTGATCATCATCGGGATCCACACCTACATCATTTGGTGGCACTCGCAAGTCCTTGCCATCCAAAAACCCAATGTCTACAAAATATATACAAGCACACAACAATAATTATAGAATTGCATTACATAATTTAATAAAAAAAGTTAAACAAGATGTTAGAACAAATTTAAATAAAATAGTAGTATTACCTCTATCATTTGGTGGCTCATCATTTGTGAAGAGGATGTTGTCACACCCTCGCCAATCCAAACCACCATAAGGACAGGGGACCATAACAAATGGATGCTCATCAATACTGGCTATAAACTCCAGTGCATTATGCGATATCCTCGTGGAAAACTCATTCTCGCTCCTCTTGGTGATCATCTATCCCCACATGTGTATCCATGCATCCAACATCATCCTCCGAGGCTTCCGAATAAAAGTAGGCCTCATCTGTGGAAATCTCTCAAAAAATAAACAAAAAATTTTTGAAGCAAAAAGGGAGGTTGACCCTCCCTTGTGCATGAGCATGAAATCTATCTAAGGTTGTATAGAACTACCACAAAAAAAATGGCAGAGCACCTCACAAGTCATCGCTCCTATAATAAAGAATAAACATAATATAGAAGCAAGAAACTAATGCGTTTCCCTTCATTACTGTTGTGTGAAATGGGTGAAACCAGAAGTGAGAGGCACCTCACTTCCTCACTACCAAATGCAAAAATACCTAACTGACCTCTGGAAACCTTAAAATATGAAGGATACAGTATATTTGTGCTAATGTATCTCTGGGAGTACACCAACTAACTCCCTGTAGTATAGCCAACTGGAACCTCTTGGAATAAGGGAAAGCCACCCCTCTCCTCGATAGCCCTGTAATGAAATTGATGTCCTCCTCAGTAGGTGCATACCACTACTTAGGGCCAACCCAGAAAGACTGTAGGGAGGCATTCCACCTACAGATAAGATGTCGCAAAAACAAACCATGGCCTTTTAGGGAAGTAGAATCCTCATATAACTTGACGATGCCTACCTACCTTAGGAGCCCCTTTGTAGCAGTTGTAATAGGGTGAGGGTACGCATCTGTCCCCCTCTCTCGTGCCTCCCATAGGTGAACCATGTTATACTAGTCTGCATGTTGTTGTCACTGTTCCCTCTCTTCTCTCCTTTCATGTCTCTGAATGATTGACATATTAAATACAATTTCTTTATTAAATGATACATGTATTTAGGAATACACATATATAAATTCTTTTGAAAAAAAAATGAAAGGTCATTGCACCACAAAAAACAAGCATGCACTACTCATGGTGCATCATTTTTTGTCACACACCAGTGGGAGTGCACTAGAAAATTTGCAGCGCACTAACGGCGGTGCACCTATAAATTTTTAGTGCAATTCCCTCCTAGCATTATTCCATATTCACCGATGTGGTAGTATAATATACCGCACCATTGACTATGGAGCAGTGTCGAGAGGGTAGTTCATTGACCAAACTATATGCCACAGGCCGTATAGTTTGGTTAGCACAGCGACCTCTTGACATCATTACATAGTCAATGGTGTGGAATTTTACCAGGCCACACCATCGACCATGTCGAAATGCCAGAATGTGGGGCACTAACAAAATTACCCACCTCGAGGCAAATATTTCAATTAATGCACCGTATTGCTGCTATTCCACAAGGTCAATGGTGCAGCCGGGTAACCAACAGTACTGTACTTTTTTAAAATTTTAAAATATCACGGTCTTCCTTTTAGTACTTCCTCAGAACTAGTGCAGATATCATTAACACTAATTATGGTATGGCTTATAAATTTATAGGCAGCACTGTGAACCGGTGTGAGCCGAATTGCTCAAGCCCACCACACAAGAATTATTATTATTATTATTTTAAATGGTTAATTTTAAGCTAATTTAAAATTCCAATCGCTAAAAGGCTTAATTATGGAACAACAAGAAAAATACATTTATATTTGTCCATCGAGGAGGCATATTGGCTGTAGAATTTGTAAAAGTAAATTTTCCTACTATTTTGCAAAATTCAAAATGGAGATTCGTGGGAAATGCACAGCAACAGTGCATTCAATGGATGCAATGCGAGCATCGATGTCAGGGCACCTTAGACAAGGATAATTTGCACCATTTCTTGAGAGCTCTATATCACTAAAAACTGAAAAATGGGTTTTTTTGTATGTAATTTTTTTTTATTTAACCATGTTCCAGTGTGTGGCATTTTATAAGTGCATCGGTGTGGTTTCTTAAGACTGCAGAAGGTAGTTTCAGTTTTGGCATGGATTTTTAGGACTCTTCGGTGTGAAATATTTGTAAGCCACTGATGCACTACAGTAATAAGACGCACTGGGCAGGTTAGAGTAGAGCGCATGGAATCCTAGTGTGCCAATGTTTTTTGTGCACCGGTGCTTTCTCTTGCTGAATGGATTGGTGTAGTTTAGAATGATAATCGCACTAGATGAAAAGCATCCGCAAAAACCTCCACCCGCCAACCCCCTCTAGTAACCTTCACTACAAAAGGATGTCTGGGATATTTTTATGAGGGGTTTCTCAAAAAAATCTGCTAGAGTGTCTTTTCCTTGTAAGGGGAACTAAATACTTGGGGCAACGATTAGAGGAAATCTTAAAATTTTCAAATATAAATCAAATATTTCTAATTTCTCTAAAACATATAGTAAATTATAGTGAAGGGTTTTCTAAATTTGTGAAGTCACATTATGTTGATGAAATAAAATAATAATTACATTAAATAACTAAAAATATTAACAATAAAAATGTTTTCTATTATAGATGTTGGAGATTAATAAGCAATATAGATCCATCTTAATAGAATATTTATAAACCTTTAGCGACATTAAATCTCTTGAATTGAAAATCTGTTTTAGAGTGTAAAACTAAAGGGTTTGCATAATCTATATATTTAGTCCCTTAAAAAAAGGTTGACATTGATCTATATAGATTCATCCATCTTAAACAAGTTTAAAAGAAATCCATATTTGTGATATATATGCTAATCAAGAAATAAATTACACATCTCATACATTTTAACCAACACAATAATGAATAACTCTAACTATATTTTTTTTTCTCTATTTTCAATTACGGAATATAATATATTCCCCTTTCAATTATTTTATATAATATATATAATTATTGGACATTAATATATTTTACATAACATAGGTGTTAAAATATTTTTTTTATTTCCCTCATTATTCTCATTAAAATGTTTATATGATTGATCAACAAAATAAGAAATATTTTACTCCTCTTTTATACTAAGAGATAGATAATACTTATGAAGAAAATAAGAAATGTTTTACATTCAATTATTATTATTTTTAATACCTATGAACATAAGGGATGGAGGAAGAGCTAGGGTTTTGACAAAACTAATCCTTGGAATCGAGGAAGGGAACAAAGTCTCTTTAACAATTTTGAGTTGCAACATGGCGGCATCGTCACAAGGGATGAGATTCCCTCCTACCAGAATGTAATGGCAATAAAGTAAAATGGTAAGCATAAAAGGTTGAGAGGAGGGGCTGGCCCTAGCTGATTACCTATGTTGGGCACCCAATGGCACGCAAAGACCATAGGCCAATGTTTGCAAAGAGCCACTAAGAAGTCTCGCTTCGTCATTATGGAAAACAAACTACACCAATATTGTATTTATATGAAGGATCATGCCTTAATTTACAAATTTATAGGTATTTTTCAAACTGAAAAGGACTTAATTAAATGGATCCAACTAAAATGGCAACCAAAAGGCCACATATATCTTAAATTTTGGGCCACAGGGTTTTTAATAGTCATCTTTACTAACCTCATGGATAAAGAAATATTTTTTGAGGGAGGACCATATTTATACTATAATGTTGGTTTATTCCCCATGCAATGGAAGGAATGTTATAACCATGAATAAAAATAATTTCTATTAGCACCAGTATGGCTGAGGCTCTTCACATTGCCAGTTGATTTCTGGGACACAGAAATACTAGAATTTATACGTTCTTTGCCCAAATTTTTGTTTATATGAATATAAATAAGCCTCTTCTACAATCAATATAATTGGAATATGAAGGAGAAGTCTTAGAAAAGCTTCTTGATTATGAACATATACCATTTCATTGTAGAAGATGTGATGAATATGATCCCTTATTGAAAACATGCCCTCTTAGCAACCCAGATCATATGGAAGGGAAGCAACCAGATTCAGGAGGATGTTCCAAGGAGAAGGAATATGGGTTTAAGAAATTTTGTAGCAGAAGGAAGAACAATAAACCGCATGAAAATATCAACAGTACTCCATCTACGAAAAAGAACAATCAAAATAGATATGAAATATTGCAAGAAACATGAGACAAATTGAAAGAAGTTGAATAGTCCCTAGAAGAGGGCCATCAAAATATAAGCCAAAAAGGCACGAAGGCTAAAATAAAGGCTCAAGCATGATTGATAGAAAGATAAGAAACAATTCAGATGGTGGAACAATTGGCTATGGGAGTAGATACAATGAAGGATGATTTAATCATGAAATATATAGCTCTAAAGAAATTTTTGCAAGAATGGAGAAATCTAGATGATATATTTATTCCTGAAGACCAAAAGATGCTCTACAAAGAAAATTTCGAATAGTATATGACTTCCAAATAACATAGAAATGGTAGACACACCTAGTACACCAAAAGGAAATAGTCTCGAAACTATTACATAAACTAAGGGACGAAAGAAGAGAGGAAAAAATAATTTACAAGAATCTATTCATAGGGTTGGAGAAATTGTAAAAAAATCAGGAAGGGTAATCCAGCTTTTAGCGGTATTCCAACAAATATATGAATTTTCCCAATTTATAGTTATTCCAGGAGTGGTACTCCTTTAGGAAACTAAAGTTTGGGGGCAATGATTAGAGGAAATCTTAAAAAATTTGAAACCTAAATATAAAGCAATGACCATAGATTCGAGATGAACTTCACGCAGCATAGCTATTTTCTTGAATCCAACAAAGATCATTTTAGAACGATGGATAATTCTACATCATATCATAAAATGGCGATTTAGTCAAATTGGGATGAGAGACTAGATTCTTGTTACCTCTTTTTATGATCCTCTTATTCCAGGAGAAAAGGCAAAATTCCTTGATACTATAAGAATGTTAAAAAATATTCATAATGAGAAATATTTGTTGGTCAGAGGAGATTTTAACATCATCACAAATTTGGAGGAAAAAAAAGCTAGAATATAGAGAGATGAGCCCTAGATGGAGATGCTAACATATATGCTAACTGATTTGTGACTAGTAGACATACCAAGAGTGAATGGTAAATATACTTGGAAAAATAGGCCTCATAGATGGATAGTTTTTAGCGTCAGAAGAGATCATTAGTACTGTGTTCTTTCACGAAGCCTCTATCCTTCGATGTATGGGATCCAACCCCTAACCCACATGTCTCAAGGTTGATATGAAGTAGTGTAATAAGAAGAGGCCTTTTAGGTTTGAGGCATTCTCGTTAAGAGACACTAATTTTATTGACAAATCCAAGGGTTTGTGGGAAGCAAGCCAAATCAAAGGAAGGAACACGATGTATACCTTCCAACTCTGACCACAAGACATAAAGCAGAAAATTAAAAAATGGAATAGAATAAAAATCTGGCATATACAATAAGATAAAGAAAAACTACAGGGGAAAATTAAACAAATACAAGAACAAATAATATTACAAGGGAGATTGGAGATCCTTTTTAGGGAGGAAGGAAGTATTCTCAGTAAGGTATAAGAATTCGGTAAATAGGAGGAAACCATGTGGAAGAAAAAATCCAGAGTTGAGTGGTTAAGAGAAGGGGACAGAAATACAAATTTCTTCCACAAGGAAATGAGCCAAAGGAGGCAACATAATCAATTTTTCTCTCTCGAAGATCCTAGAGGAAACATAGTAGTCCAACATCACAACATGGAGGCCCTACGGGTGGATCATTTTAGCAACATTGTGATGAAACCAGATCAACATATAATGGAATCAATTGAAAGGATAAATAAAAAAATACCTCAACTAATTCGTAGAGAAAACAATTTGGCACTACTTTGAGATATCACACCCGAAGAGGTGGAAGAAGTTGTAAAGGGCCTAGAAAAAAAAAAATCACCAGGACCAGATGGTTTAATAGTTGAATTCTATGAAACAACATGTCCATTCATAGGAAAATATATCTTGGAATTAAGCGAGGAATCATGTAGGACTAGACAGGTATACCTTGCCTTAAACTCAACTTTTATTCCATCGATTTTGAAGATAAGATCATTATGATGTTCCTGATGGATTCATACCTATAGCCTTTTGTAATTTTATACATAAAATTATGTCTACCATCATGGTTAATCATCTCAAACATATTATTCATGTTTTAATTTCCCTGAGAAAACAAGATTTCTTAAAGGGACACAAATCCTTGACGATATAATCAATGCTTAGGAATCTACTCACTCTTTTCACGCCCTCAAGTCCAAAGGTATGATGATCAAACTTGTCATTTCGAAATCCTATGACTGCCTAATATGGACATAGCTTTAGAATATCCTACAGTCTTTTGATTTTGATCATACATGGATTAAATCGAACATTTCTTTAATTTCCACTCATAATTTCCCTATCTTTGTTAATGGTACTCCTTTTGATCCTTTTAATTCCATTAGTGGTCTAAGACAAGGTGATCCCTTATCACCATTCCTCTTCATTATTAGTGCTAAAGTTTTAGGGAGATATATTAAAGATAAGGTCATTGGAGACCACCTAAAAGGATTGAATCTCTCGGGAAACAGTCTTAACCTATCCCACTAGTAGTTTGTTGATGACATTATGTTATTCTTCCAAGCAACCATTAAAGGATCCAAATTTATTTTAACCATTCTTAAGGAGTTCATGGCTATGTTGAGAACCCTTATAAATAATGAAAAATCCAATGTCTTCTTCTTTAATACCACTCCTCAGTCTCAAATGTTTTTGGCTCACACTTTAGGGTTCAACATTGGACCCATTCCCATAAAATATCTAGGTATGCCTCTTAGCCTTAATTCTCACCATGTATCTTGTTGGAAAAATATTCTTACTCACATGAAATATCACCTCCATAAGTGGTCCTTTCGTGCAATTCCCTATTCAGTTTTTCCTCTTAAAAGTGGTCCTTCAATCCATCCCCATATATCAGCTATCATGGATGGTAGCCCCTAAAATAGCTGTATTGATATGACTAATATTTTCAAAAAATTCTTATGGCAAGGATCTCATTAAGCCTATAAATGGCATCTCCTCTCTCTAAGAAAACTTATAAAAAAAAAAGGATGGTGGACTTCGCCTAAGGGATATTTATCTACTCAACCGGGTGATGGGAGAAAAGCTATGGTGGAGGTGGTTATAGGGAGCAAGAGACCTCTAGAAAAATATCTAGGAGTGCAAATATGACATGTCGCAAAATACTGCATAAAAATTGTAGTTGTAGAACACCCCTAAAGGCTCTGCAATTTGGAAATGAGGGGAGGAAACATTACCCGGTTATGGGAGGACTCTTGGCAGCAAAGAGAGAAAATTTTTAGTAGAATAGACCTAGTTGCAATTTTATATCAAAATTTTCAGCAAATATTGTTGATGAGTAAATAAATGTAATATTGTTAGTAAAGGCTCTAATTTTTGTTTTTTAAATTTTAAAAAATCATATATATCAATAATTATATTTTTTAATGTCAACTATAAATGAAATATTTCTAATTTATCTAAAACATATAGTAAATTATAATGAAGGGTTTGGTAGATTTTTGAAGCCACATTATGTTGATAAAACAAAATAATAATTACATTAAATAACTAAAAATATTAACAATAAAAAGGTTTTCTATTATATATAGTGGAGAGAAATAAGCAATATAGATCCATCTTAATCAAATATTTATAAACCTTTAGAGACATTAAATCCCTTGAATTGGAAATTTGTTTTAGAGTGTAAAAATAAAGGGCTTGCATAATCTATAGATGTATTTCTTTCAAAAAAGGTTGACATGGATCTCTATAGATTCATCCATCTCAAATAAGTTTAAAATAAATCCATGTGGGTGATATATATGCTAATCAAGAAACAAATTACACATATCATACATTTTAACCAACACAGCAATGAAGAATTTTAACTATATTCTTTTTCTCTATTTTCAATTACTTTATATAATATATTCCATTTTCAATTATTTTATATAATATATAAGTAGTTGAAATTAAAATATTTTACATAACATAGGCATTAAAATATTTTGTTTATTTTCCACATTATTCTCATTAAAATGTTTATATGCTTTATCAAGAAAACAAGAAATATTTTACTCCTCTCTTGTACTAAGAAATAGACAATACCTGTGAAGAAAATAACGAGTGTTTTACTTTAAATTATTATTTTTTAATACATATTAACATATCGGATGGAGGACTAGCTAGGGTTTCGAGAAAACTAAGCGTTGGAATCGAGGAAGGGAACATGGTCTCTTAAATAGGTTTGAGCTGTAGCATGGCGGCGGGGTGAGATTCCCTCCTATTAGAATGTAATGGCAAGAGAGTACAATGGTAAGCATACAATATCACAAGGAGGGGCTAGCCCTAACTAAGGAACAATGTTGGGTGCCCAATGGCGTGCAAAGACTAGAGGAAAATGTATGTCAAGAGCCAAAAAGAAGCCTCGCTTTCTCATTCTGGAAGATAAACTAGACAAATATCGTAGTTATATGAAGGATCATACCTTAATTTACAAATTTATTGGTATTTTTCCAATTGAAAAGGATTTAATTAAATGGATTCAACTAAAATAGAAACCAAAAGGCCGCATAGATCTTAAATTTGGGGCCACACGGTTTTTTAGAGTTATCTTTACTAAGATCGTCCATAAAGAAATATTTTTTGAGGGAGGACCATATTTCAATTTTTTACAGTGATATTTACTAACCTCATCGATAAAGAAATATTTTTTGAGTGAGGACCATATTTCTAATATAATTAAGGTTTATTCTTCGCGCAATGGAAGGAATGTTATAACCATGATTAAGGATAATTTATGTCACCACGAGTATGGGTGAGGCTCTTCATATTGCTGGTTGATTTCTAGGAAGCAGAAATACTGGAAGGCATTGATAACTCTCTTGGAAGATTTTTGAAAGTAGCACAAACCACCTGTTGAGGAAGGTATACATCATTTTCTCAATTTATTTTTATATGAATATAACTAAGCCTCTTCGAGAATCATTAGAATTGGAATATGAAGAGTGTCACAAAAACTTCGTGATTGTGAACACATAATGTTTAAGTGTAGACAATGCCATGAATATGTTCACGTATTTAAAACAAACCCTCTTAACAACCTGAATGATGTGGAAGGGAAGAAACCAGAGGGAAGAGGAGTTTCCATGGATAAGGATGATGGGTTTATGACAATTGTTAGCAGATGGAAGAACAATAAACCGCATCGAAATCTCAACACTACTCCATCTAAGAAAAAGAATAATGAGAATAGATATGTAATATTGCAATAAATGTGAGACATCTTGAAAGAAGTTGAACAACCATCAGAAGAGGGCCATGGAAACACAAGCTAAAAATCCATGAAGGATAAAAAAAGGCTCAAGCAGAATTGGTAGAAAAAGAATACCAAACTTAGATGGTGGAACAATCAGCTACGGGAGTAGATACAACAAAGGATGATCTAAGCACAAAATAGATTTCTCTAAACAAATTTTTGCAAGAATGGAGAAATCTAGATGATAGATTTATTCTTGAAGACTAAAATACACTGTAAAAAGAAACTTATGAATAGTATATAAGTTACCAAGAACATAGAAATGACACACATGCCTAGTACACCAAAAGGAAGTAGTCAGGAAACTAGTGCTCAACCTAAACGAGGGAAGAAGAGAGGAAAAAATAATTTACAAGAATCTATTCATATGGTTGGGGAAACTTTAGTAAATTTAGGAAGGGTAATACCAATTTCATCGGTATTCCAATAACTGCACGAAGTTTCCCAATTATAGTTATCCTCCAAGTGGTACTCCTCCAGGAAAATAAAGTCTTAGGGAAATGATTAAAGGAGATCCTAATATTTTTTAAACCTAAATATGAAGCAATGGCAACATATTCTAGAGTAATTGCACGTGCCATATCTATTCTATATAATCTAGTAGAGATCATGGTAGAAGGATGGATAGGTCTACCTCATATCATAACAGGGCGCTTTAGGCAAATTGGGATGAGATATTGGATTCTTGTTCCTCTTTTTATGATCCTCTTGTTCCAGGAGAAAATACAACATTCCTTAATAGTATAATAATGTTAAAATATCTTCATAATGAGAAATATTGGTTGGTTGGAGGAGATTTTAACATGATCACAAGTCTCGAGGAAAACAAAAGGAGGAATATAGAGAGATGAGCCCTAGATGGAGATGTTAAAAGATCTGCTAACTTATTTGCGACTTGTAGACATACCATAGTACTGATGTATTTCACGAAGCCTCTATCCTTCCATGTATGTGATCCAACCACTCACCAATATGTCTCAAAATTTATATGAAGCAGTGTAATAAGAAGAGGGCTTTTAGATTCGAGGAGGTCTCGTTAAGAGACCCTAATTTCACTGACAAAGCCAAGCGTTGGTGGGAAGCAAGCCAAATCAAAGGAAGGAACATGATGCATACCTTCTAAGTCTGAATAAAACACATAAAGCTTAAAATAAAATAAAAAGAATAAAACAGAAGTCAGGCATATAAAACAAGATAAAGAAAATATATTGGGGAAAATGAAACAAATACAAGAACAAATGATATTACAAGGGATATTAGATATCCATTTCAGGGAGGAAGGATGTATTATCGGTAAGATAGAACAATGTCGTAAAAAAGACGAAACCACATGGAAACAAAAATCTAGACTTTAGTGGTTAAGAGAAGCAAACATAAATACAAATTTCTTCCACAAGGAAATGAGCCAAAGGAGGAAACATAATTGAATTTTCTCTCTCAAAAATCATGGAGGAAATAAAGTAGTCCAACATCATGACATGGAGGCCCTGTTGGTGTATCATTTTAGTGACATTTTTATGGAACGAGATAAATGTATATTGGCAAAAATTGAAAGGATAAATAAAAACATACCTAAACCAGTTTGTAGAGAAAACAAATTTTCACTTCTTCGAGAGATCACACTGGAAGGGGTGGAATAAGTTGTGAAGGGCCTAGAAAAAAACAAAGCACAAGGACAAGATGGTTTTATAGCTGAATTCTACCAAGCAACATGGCCATTCATAGGCAAATATATATTGGAATTAGTGAGGAATTGCATAGGACCAGACAGGTATACCCTGCCTTTAACTTGACTTTTATTGCATTGATTCCGAAAATAAGATCATTCTGATGTTCCTATTGGATTCATACCTATATCCATTTGTAATTATATATATATATATATATATATATATATATATATATATATATATATATATATATATATATAATTAAGTCTACCATCATGGTTAATCATGTCAAACCTATTCTTCATTTTTTGATTTCCCATGAGAAAACCATATTTGTTAAAGTTACACAAATCCTTGATGGTATAATCACTGCTCAGTAAGTTATTCACTCTCTTCGCACCCTCAAGTAGAAAGGCATGATGATCAAACATGACCTTTCCAAGACAAGGTGATCCCTTATCACCATTCCTCCTCATTATGACTACTGAAGCTCTAGGGATATATATTAAAAATAAGGTTGTCTGAGAGCACCTAAAAGGATTGAATCTCTCAGGAAATGGTCTCAACCTATCCGACGAACTGTTTGTTGATGACATTATATTATCATGCAAAGCAATCATAAAAGAATCCAAATTTATTTTAGCCATTCTTAAGGAGTTGATGGCTATGCCGGGAACCCTTATAAATAATGAAAAATCCAAGGTATTATTCTTTAATATTACTCCTTAGTCTCAAAGGTTTTTGGCCCACACTTTAGGGTTCAACATTAGATCCCTTCCCATAAAATATCTGGGTATGCATCTTAACCTTAATTCTCTTTGTGTATCGTGTTGGAAAATTCTTCTTACTCACATCCAAAATTGCCTCTAAAATTGGTCATTCCTTGCCCTCAATGCCCCTAGTCGTGGTTTACTCTTACAAGTGATCCATCAATCCATCCCCATATATTATCTATCGGCGATGGAAGCCCCTAAACTAGTTGTATTGAGATGACTAATATTTTCAAAATTTTCTTGTGGTAAGGATCTCATCAAGCCTGTAAATGGGCTCTCCTATCATGGGAAAAACTAATCAAAACAAAAAAAATATGGTGAAATAGGCAGAAGGGGTCCTTATCTACTCAACCAGGTGATAGGAGAAAATTTATGGTGGAGGTGGTTACAAGGAGGAAGAGACATCTCGAAATAAATCTCGGAGCGGAAATATGACATGCTGCAAACTACTGTAGAAAAAATTGCAACTGTGGAACACCCCTAAATGCTCTGTAGCTTGGAACTTGGCATCTTGAAGAAAAAATATCATGAGAGACCATAGGTTATGGGAAATCAAGGGAGGAAACATTGCCACATTATCGGAGGAATCTTGGCAGAAATGAGAGAAATTGTTTAGTAGAATAGACCTAGCTGAGATATTTTCTTTACAATATAAGTAAATATCAAAATAGTAGATCATTTTTGGGACACCAAGACTAATCAGTATTTGTGAAAATGGAATAAAAATAGGCATTGGTAGAATGATCCAGAGACTCAACAGTGGGGGAATTTTTAAAATGAATTAAAATCCATAAAACTACCCATTATAATCGGAAATGAAATCTTGCGGTGGGGATACATAACTAAAGGCATGTTTACAATTCAAGATGGCTACAACATTAAATCTAACAATATTCATATTCAAATATCAAAACTCCAGTAGAAAGTAGCTAACAATATTCCTATGGCTTGTGGGTCATGGGAGAATTCTCACCTAGGATCAGTTGCAAAGATGTGGATGTTGGGGCCCTCTGCCTGCATCATCTGTGGTAAACATACTGAAACTCTGGAACACCTGCTGGAAAATTTCCTTGCTACTGATCATATGTGGCAAAACTTATAATTACTCTTTGAACAAACTGATAGAGATAGAACAAGTGTTAAACTCACAATTGAAAATTGGAGAAGAGTGGGATATCAAAGCCTAGTCATTAATAGAGCATGCTCAATTTCTATAGGTTTCCTAATTTGGGAAGTGCAGAAAGAAAGGAACAGATGCATGTTTAGAGTGGATGCTCGTCAAATAGCAGAAAATTGGAAGTAAATTATTCATAACATAAGAAAAATTATTCTAGAAGAAAAATGGATTTAGGATGACTGCACAGTGAATGGGCATGAGGCATGTATCCTTACTCAACTGATCCTAAAGCCTCAATTTTAGCCCCTGCCTCATGGAAGCTCAAACAGATGGCATATCACTTGAGAGATAAGTACAGTGCACCCCAAAAAGGATTTCTAAAGCTCAACTATGACAACGCTTCTAAAGGAAATCCAGGTCAAGCAGGAGTAGGGGGAATCTTCAGAGGTAAGAAGGATTTATGCTATGGAGTTGGCTTATGTCAATAATAACCAAGTTGAACTCAATGCGATCAAACAAGGTCTTGAAATTTAAAATGGAGAACAATATAACATGCTTGTGGTGGAAGGGGATTTGGCTATGGTCACAGGTATATTCAAAGGCTCCTCAGAGGAACAATTTATGAGCACACTAGCTATGGTTGGATAAAAACCTTCCTCATATAGGATATTAAGGATCTTATTCCCATCATTAGCTATATTATCTCGTCTCATGTTCGATGATGAGGTAATGAAGTAGCTCATATGCTTGTAAATTTGGGATGCAGCCACCATGGAAAGGTTCTAGATACACCTTGGGATTGACCAAGGTAAGAAACTGGGCTTGAAATTGTGGAGGAGATTGTAGACAGTGACAGCAACCAAACCCAGAACCCCCAATCGGGGTACCAAGTGGGAAGAGACTTGGTGCGATGTGGCAAAAATCCGTGTGGGCCATACGGTGGAAGGTGATGATGTGTGGTGACAAGTGCAGATGACTCCACCCACGCCGAGTAATGACAACATTTAAGGAATTTTTCATAAAGTGAGGATTTTAAGGAGTGTCTAGGGGAAAATTCCGATGTGGGAGGATGTGGTGACTCATTAAAAACATTTTATTTGTCAGTGTTTGGATCATTGTTGAACATGGTATGAAGGAAACTAGTAAGAAGACACATGAACAACTAAGGGCTCTAGCCACAAGGACGTGTCATCTGTGCGGGTAAGTTTCTTGCTTCAATCTCAGTATATTTTCCTCTGAGATGAAGAATAGTGCTAGTTTGTATGCTTTATTTCTTCGGTGCTTGTTTGGAATGAATGTACCATAGGAATTGGAGGATGTTTGGAAAGGTTGATAGGCTCTCCATGACAAATTTATGGGTCTTAATTGGGTTTCAAAACTCTATCTTTGTAAACTCTTATGAGTCCACATTAGTTCTCCAAATGGTTGGTTGTATTTTGCTTCACATCTTGGGCATGGAAATTGCACAACAGTAGCTCAATGTTATGACCCTTGTATGTATGAATTCTCTCCTCACTTTGCATGACATACAAACACCTCTACATTCAATAATTACATTGATTTAGATTTCTATGCAACCCTTGCATGCCATCTTCATGACACTGCATGTGAGTTTTGCATCCTGGATTTTCATCTTCTCTATCTTGAAAGTCTGTTTCATAGTAATTCTTGTGATTTTTTTATCCCTACTAGATATTAACATAGAATGCATGGTACTATTGACAATACTATAAGTAGATTGCATACTTCTTGCTGCGATTGTTTTGATTTTCTAAGGAAATCATTTTAAATTGAATACATGTCACGCAATGAAGAATTTGAGGTTATATGCTTGGTTAATAATGGCAATAATGTCGACACAAAAATGGGTTAGAGGTTCTATCAATATTGATAGAGATATCAAGGATATTAGAACTGGTATAAAAATTCCTGGCATAGTCAGGAGGGAAGGTGTGGTTCTGTCATTTTCTCTCTCAGTTTGCATGTGAGTACTAAAAATATTATCTTCGTCCTTTCTGGTCTTGTATCTTCCTGCATGGTCCTCGTAAATTGAGAAGGGAAATAATACTGATAATTGAAAAGCTACGACCTATCTAGGTCATAGGGGGTTATGAAATATAGTAATCATGAAACGGGAAATAACCTTTGGCCAGCTTGTGAGAAAAATATTGGTTTTGATAAAGGTGGACACTATCATAAAACACATTTTTTATTTTAATACTATTATTTTGTCTTCATTTGCAGATCCTCCTAGAAATTTCCACCCTCTAGACATTACACGTCGGGGAAGAATGTCGGTGTGTAGCTAGGTTGACGCACATTTCTTGGGAGGCCAGTTGCAAGAAAGAATGGTTAAAGTGCAGTGACGAGGAAGAGAGGAAAGGAAAAAGGGAACTCCAAAGGGAGAACAAGCATAACAGGACAGAAGTCTCGAAATGAAATCATGGAGAATTTGTTTCAGGCTTATGTAGAAGGAAAACCTAGCCATGTTAAATCTCTGATATCTGGATGGGAGCAAGATGTTAGAACCTAAGTAGAGGAAGACTTTCCCGATGAAGAGATTTTTTAACACTTAGTTAAGCTGAGGGGGGGGGGTGAATTAGTTTAAAAAATTCATGGACTTTTAAAACTTTCCTTTAAACTTATTTACGCCTTCCTTTCATGATCTACATATTACATAATGTAAGAGAAATCTTAATATGTGAGCAGCAAGTATTAAGTAGATTAGATAAACCATATCAACACATAAACATCATGCACAGAGACAATAGATATAAGTGGAAACCCAAAAAGGGAGAAAACCACATCTTATTATTGTTTTGATGCAAAGGAAAGCTCCAACTCCCTCTCACCACATATTTTCTGTAGGCTCCAACCTACAGGAGGCTACTACCTCAATTCTGCAGGCTACAACTTTCAAGGAAGCTCCAACTCCCATATATTTTCTATAGGCTACAACGTACAGGAGGCTCCTACCTCAGCCAACTACAATTAACATCTATCAAGCTACAACTTGATATGGAAGCAACAACTTCCTCACTCTTTCAATAAGAAAGCACATGCTGATTTACCTAGATATCAGCTTTGTTCTGTTCCTTCTTCACTACTGTCCACCAGCCTTCATATCTATCTTATATCATCTCTGAATCTTCACAGCTTCTCTATTTTATCCTCCTTCTTCTTACCCTCTCTGCCTCATTTCTCCATTCTCTAACCTCTCTATGTATATCTTTGTAATATTATTCATAGAGATTACCTCATGACTGTTAGCATTTCTTAGGGAATTTGAAATGAATAGCCATGACTCTTTGACTTCCACCTTCCCATTTCTTTGTCCAGCTCATTCAGAAAAAATATAACAATATGTATACATTTCAATATTACAGTGGGGTATTTCTTTGCCTACGGAGACTTTCCTTTGCATCACAAAAAAATTAAAACATTTACATTTACATTTGCAACATATATATCTCATTCACCCCTTTTAGTTCTTGGCTCACTGTGTGTTTGTCTTTTCTGTTGATGTAGTGTAACAATTCTGTATACTCTCCTGCTTTCTATTCATGTAGAATGCATTTCCCAAGTTATGTTCTAAATTTGGCAACTTTATCAATGCTGAAGCTTTTCCATCAAAGGTTAAAATCTCTGTTATAACTCAATAATGAAATTTCATTTAATTTGGAAATGCTCAAATTGGAAAACTCAGTTTCGGAAGCCCACCTTTAATACACTGTGAAAAAAAGCAATCAACACAATTTTAACCCAGCAACCCTAATGCGGAAGTAGCTCTTCATCTTATGTGTATGGTCAAAAATCCACTTTATGAATTTGAAATTTATATTTCAAACTTTGGTTACAAACCCTTTCGTATACCTTTGAAGTGGAAGTGAAATATTTTAAATCTCTGATTTAAAACATTATAAATAAAACTCCTTTCAACCTTCATATATCAAAATCTTTTTTTTAGAGCCTATGGTTAAAACCATAATCAAACCCATCTTATAATATGTCGAATATTACAACTAAACCATTAGATAAGTCTCGGCATATAACTCAGGTTTTATAATTTAACCCCAATGGTCAATAACTCCACCATGAAGATTTATTCGCATTTAATATATGGTTATAAAACCGTAGTCGAACCCATTTATCCCAAGGTTCCTTCCTTTAGTTTCTTTACCAAGTTAAAGCCCTCTTACTTACCATAAACCTTTAATTAAAACAATCCTTGGCATTTATATCTATAATAATGGACTTTCAAAATTTGAAAGGTTTATTATAGCTCGAACATTATATTAAGGTTACCTATCTATGCCTTCACCATATCACATTACAGTCATTTTGGACCATGTTGTAATGTTTCACATGTCCTTGCAGAATTTATTAAAACTCATATATCTTTACCACGCATACATTAACCCCAACATAAGTGAAATTCACATATTCTTTGTACCCATTATACAATATTCCACACCATCCAATAAACTGACCCAATTAACATTCAAATGTGATTTGAATGTTTGGTCTAGTCGCACAACACATTCCTACACATAACATTTGCAACATACCTTGGTTTTTCAAACGGAATGTCGATATATTAGCCGGTCCTACAACAACTAACATGGAGTTAACGAACCTGCAACTTACTATGAGATTGCCTTTGGATCTTCCCCACAATGAGTTCAATTGAAATCACAATTTTTAACCACAGAACTTTAACACTCAGAAAAAATGCGAAATAGGTGGTAACTGAATACCACTTATGCCACGCATCCTCCCACAAATGATATCGCATTTTTTTCGACATTCCGTTTACTACTTTGAAACTTTACGAGACCATTGGTTTTGCTTCCGAAATCACTTCAACTATTCATTGCACGGTTCGACTTCTACTCATGGTTTTGCCTTCAACTCCATCACTCAAGTTTCCTTCCACAATCCTCGCTTCAAACCTTCACTATGACACTTCTACAGTTAAATTGCAGTTCCTCTGCGTTTTCAATCCAAGACTTCAAATGGCTATCGCTAACCCTCATGGACTTTCCCACTACATAGTGGCCATGCCATCATCCCGCTTGGGTTCTTAATGTAATTCCCCGAGCCATAATTCATTGTTGTAGGCACCAAATTAACTCAACTCCCATTATAATGAAGGCCCTATATGGGCTTCAAAACTCAGAAGTTCATGCACCGTAATACATAACAGAATTTATCAGTTCTTCAGAGTGCCTTATTCAATACCCATTTTGAAACATGACTAGTCAATTTCATACATTAATCAATGCTCATAAATTCCAGATTCAATGCTATTCAGAAACCTTTTGTGTCATTGATCCTTGCAGTGATCGATGACTGCAATTCTTTTCTTAATGTTACTCAGAAATATGTAAATTTATTCAACTTCAAACATAACAATTAATATCAATTTCTCTCTATGGAGAGCATAATCACAATCACATGCAGAGTCTCATCTTGAACCCAATTACAGAGGTTAAACATACAATTTCTCAATCAATCAGTGCATATAATTCTGAGACATATACATTCATATACACAAATGAGATTACTTACAGAATCTCTGTTTTTGGCCCGATTTTCAATTTGATGGCCTTCTACCTCACTACTCTGCTTCATTCGTTGCCTCTGCTTCTTGCCAATGCTCTCTTTGCTGCGTATGCTTATTCTCTATCTCCTTTGCCTTATTGCTCATTCTTCTTTGTGATAGTTTAGGTGTAGCTCCTTTCTTCTCCTTTTCCATCAATGACAATATTTCCAACAGTCTCCCCCTTTGGCATTGATGGCAATACTTTAATACTCTTCTTTTGCTTGCTTTTCCTCCCCCTTTGACATCAATGGCAAAGGGTTGCACATCTCCTAGTGTGGTTTCCAAATCTTGTCCATAATACTCTGATGTTGAGGACCTATTCCATGCACTGCTCACTAGTTCTGGCTCTTTTGTGACAATATTTGTTGACTGATCTCCCCTTGGAATGATGCTTTCTTTTCTAATCTCCCCCTGGAATAATGCTTTCTTCTCATGTCAGAGAGTAACTTCTGCAGACACTACCCCTAGTTTGTCTCTTAGATATTCAAATGGTTTTTTAGCAAGAGGTTTCTTGAATATGTCTGTTTTTTATTCCTTTATTGGTACATATTCCAACTTCACTACTTTCTGCGCTACTTGTTCTCCGAGGAAATGTTACTTAATTGGGATGTGCTATGTTTTTTAATGAAATACAGGATTTTTTGATATACTTATTTCACTTGTATTGTCTCATTTGATTAAAATGGGATCATCCATGCTTACCTTCATGTCTTGGAGAGTTTTTTTCATCCACATTACTTGTGTGCAACATGCTGCTACTGCTATGTATTCCGCTTATGTTATATATAGAGAGATGGAAGTCTTCTTCTTTCTTAGCCATGACACCAGAATTTTTCCCAAATAAAATGCACCTCCACTTGTGCTTTTCCTGTCATCCATTTAGCTGGCCTAATATGCATCTAAATATGATGTCAAAGTGAAGCTTTTTCTTTTTGCATACCATAGCCTATAATGTGCGGTTCCTTGTAGATATCTAAATATTCTCTTGATTGCTAGTAACTAGTTTTGTTTTGGTGCTGCTCGATATCTTGCCACAACTCCTACTTCCAACACAATGTATGGTCTGGATGCAGTTAGGTATAGCATACTTCCTACCATGGATCTGTAAAGTCTTTGATCTATATCTGTAGATCCATCATTAGCACATAGTTTGCATCCAGTGATCATGGGAGTTGACACAAGTTTACAGTCTTCCATTTGGAACATTTTCAACATCTCTCTTAAGTATTTTTCTTGTGAGATGAATGTTCCTATGTTATTTTGTTGAATTTGAAGTCCTAAATAGAAGGTGAGCTCTCCAATCATATACATCTCAAATTATGATTTCATTTCTTCAGCAAACTCTTTTGTTAACTTCTCTTTGTTGCTACCAAACATGATGTCATCTACGTACACTACTAGAATTAGGAGTTCATTTTCATTGGCCTTTATGTAGAAATTGTTGTCTACTCCTCCTTTCTTAAAACCTTGTTTTTGTAAGTATTTGTCTAGCCTTGAATACCATGCACGAGGAGTTTGTTTCAGCGCATATAAGGATTTCTTTAATCTGCACACATAGTCTTGCTTATTTGTTAAGGACAATCCTTCAGGTTGTTCCATGTAGACTTCTTCCTCTAAATCTCCATTCAGGAAGGAAGACTTCACATCCATTTGATATACCTTGAAGTCATGGTAGCATGCAAAGGCAAAAAACATTCTGATTGCTTCCATTCTTGCTACAGGGGCAAATGTTTCATCGTAATCAAGACCTTCAATTTGAGAGTACCCCTTTCATACAAGTCTGGCTTTATTTCTGATTACCTGTCCTAGTTCATTCATCTTATTCTCATATATCCATTTTGTGCCAATGACATTTTTCCCAGTGGGTATTGCTATTAGCTCCCAGGTATTGTTCTTCTTAATCTAGTCTAGTTCTTCATTCATAGCTTTTACCCACCATTTGTCTTTGTTGGCTTCTTCAAACTTCTTTGGCTCTATTTGAGATAACATGGCTAGGTATGCTTCTTCTTTCTGTTCAGCTAGTTGTCTTCTAGTCTGGACTCCCACACTCTTGTCCCCAATGATTTGATCTTCGGGATGATTCTTTTGAGTGTGTCTTGACGGACCTTTTGAGTTTAATTCAGTATCTTTTGTTTTCTTGCTCAGTTCATCATTATCTTGGTTCTCTTCTTCATGATCTTCTGGAGGATTGCTGCATCTTGTACTTCTTGTTCTGTTTGGTAGATATTCATCAAATCTTACATCAATGCTTTCCACAATTTTGTGCAATGTTTTTTTGTAGCACCCATAACTCTTACTCTTGGCTGCATATCCCAAAGATATTCCTTCATCAGCTCTTGCATCAAACTTCCCCAGTTTTTCATCATTATTTTTTATGAAACACTTGCTTCCAAAGACTCTAAAGTGCTTGATTGATGTTGGTCTACCATGCCATAATTTGTAAGGAGTCTTGTCATATTTTGGTATTAAATGAGCTTTGTTAAGGATGTGAACAGCTATGTGTACTGCTTCTGCCTAGAAGGTTTGGGGAATGTTACTTTCTTGCATCATTGCTCTGGAAATCTATTGTACTGACCTGTTTTGTCTCTCTACCACTCCATTTTGTTTAGGTGTACCTACAATTGTAAACTATTGTTTTATCCCATGCTCATTGCATAGGTCTGCAAAATCATAGTCCGTGAATTCACCTCCTCTATCTAATCTGATGCACTTTAGCTTACATCTTGTTTGATTTTCTGCCAATGCCTTGAATATCTTGAATTTCTCAAGTGCTTCAGAATTATATTTGAGAAACACTACCCACGTCATTCTGGAAAGATCATCTATTATAAGCATAAAATAATATTCTCTGCTCGGTGCTTTAGTTCTTCAAGGTCTGCACAGGTCCATGTGAACAAGCTGAAGAGGTCTACTTGTAGATAGTTTCTCTTTGGTCTTGAAGATGTACGGGTCTGCTTGCCTAGTTGGCAGGATTTACATATGGTATTTGAAGGCTTCTTTATTGCTGGTATATCTCCGCCTACGTTTTTCTTACTCAGAATGATGAGGTGGTCAAAGTTAAGGTGTCCCAATCTTCTATGCCATAACCATGATTTATCAAGTTTTCTTAGGTGGCATGCTTCATTCTCTTCTTTCACTATATAGACATTACTTTCTATTCGAATACCTTTGATCAAGGTCTTTCCTGTGGTGCTTGATCTTACTTCACAGTCTTATGCTCTAAAAAGAACCTCACAGCCTTTGTCACACAATTGACTAACACTTAGCAGATTGGCTTTCAGCCCATCCACAAATAGTACATCTTGAGCCTTTCCTCTTCCATTATCCAAACTGACTAAGCCTTTCCATTTTATTTTCCATGCTTTATCATTGACGAATGTTAGATTCCCATATTTCTTTTCATCAAAGGTTAAAAGCTTGCTTCGATTTCCAGTCATATGTTTGGATCATCCACTATCCAAATACCATTGAGTTTTTTGGTCTTTATCTATTAGAGCCAAGTCACACTTATTCAACTTCTTTTTCCACTACATGCATCCTTTTGTTTGGTACCTTTCCTGAGATGATGGACCACATTATCTGAGAGGACATTTGTTACACTTTTTCCCAACTTGATGGCAGTCACGACATTTGATTATGTTTCTGAATGAATTATGTACACGATGGGATTCTCTATTGTTCATCCATCTCCTTGAATTTCCATACATCAATATTCCTCCATTCGTTCTCCACTCCTTGGTTTTATGGCCGAAATTCTTACAGTAAAAACAATAGCCATGAAAACAATTAGCGTACCTGATGAAGGGTTGTCTTCTCCATTTGTTAGCTTGAGGTAGTCTTTTCACTTTTTGCATCCTTTGCTTGTTGGAATTGATTTTCCTTTTATGAAAATATGTAGCAATATGTCCTAGTTTGTGGGAGGCAGAACAAGTGACATTTTTCATAGGGGGGAAGAATCTGCTTTGATAGCTTCCAAATTTTATATATTCAGGAGGATATGAGCATTTTTCAGTTGACTATTTATTTATTTCATTCTTTGTTATTTGAGGTTCCTTATTTTTTATGTTTACTTCCTTGCATGCTTCTACTTCTGTAGGAACCTTCTAAGTTGCTACATTATCCTTAACAACTTTTATAAAAATGATATTCATGTTATCTTTTTCTTTAACTTTACTTGTTTCTCCTTCATAACCTATCCCATTTTTTATCGGAGGAGATCTTTGAGCATCTAGTATTTTATTCAACTTATCAGAGCTTGTCATTTGAGAAGTGTTTATTGACAATTTCCTTTGGGTGTTTTCTAATTTCTTTCTCAAGCATACTACTTCTTCTTCCAATTTATCTTGCTTCTGAATTTTATCCTCAATTTTCTTAAGAAGATTGTCTTCTACCTTCTTGGCTCCTTCAAGCTATAATTTCAACTGAATGAGGTCTTCTGAATTATTTTCTTCTCTTACATATTTTAGGAGAATTTCTTTCTATTTTCTTCACTTTAGTTTAATTCTGTCTATTTCCTCCAGGGCACTTCTTAGCTCCCCCTTAAGATCAACTTCGCCTTCTTCCTCATATTCTAGAAGGAATCCTTCAAGCTCTTCCTTGGCCATCAATAAAAATTCAGAGTTTCCTTCTTCATTTATGGTTTCATCTGAGTTTTCAGATGCACTACTATCTTGCTGAGCATAAAATGATTCTCTCCTGTATCTATCCCCTTTCTGCCAGTTTTTTTATATGGTTTTATCTGTCTCTTGAGTCTGATTCTTTGTCTTCTAATGAGGACACTTAGATGTGTAGTGTTCCACTCTTCCATAGTTAAAGAATTTAAATGGAAGTTTACCTTTATACTTTCTTGAGCCTCTATCCGATCTTCTGACAAATTTGGCCTCTTCTTCATCAAAGCAGGAGCATGTATATTATTTTTCTTCTTTTTTCTTCTCTCTCTTAAAGGTTGCCTCCCCCACATTTGACTTCCTCTGTGGCAGTATCATCCCATAGGCTATTAAATTTCCAAGTAATTGGTTCATGGTCAAAGTTTCCCAATCAGTTATTTCTTCTATGGGAGAAACCTTGGGGTTAAAGTTGGATGGTAACGATCTTAGAATATTTTGAAAAATTACACATTATGTTATGGTTTCTCCTAGAGCTTTCATGTTATTCACAATTTATGCAACCTTTAAGAAGAAGCTGGTAATGTCTTCATCATCATTCATTTTTATATTTTCAAATTGACCTCTATAGACTTGTATTATGGCTATCTTCACCTTTTTGTCTCCGTCATGCATGCTTTCTAATGTATACCATATTTCTTTGGCAGTATTTTTGTGCATTACTTTGATAAATTTTGCCTCACGTAGTCCACTTAAGAGAGCATTCATGGCTTTTGCATTAGCTACAAAATATAGTTTGGCATCTTTCTCTAAGTTAGACTCCTTTGAGGCATATCCCAATTCCACAGTAGCCCAAATTTCTATTCCTAGAGACATTATGTACATCCTCATTCTTATTTTCCAGAAGGCATAATTTGTACCAGTGAACAAAGGGGATTTATTTATTGAGAATCCTTCTAGACTAGCCATCCTGGGGACCTAGGATCTCCTTATAGTTGTTAAAATGATAGAGAGGGAATCGACTCTAATACCAATTGTTGAACACTTAGTTAAACTGAGAGGGGGGGTGAGTCAGTTTAACACATTCATGGACTTTTAAAACTTTCCTTTAAACTTATATACACCTTCATTTCATGATCTACTTATTACATAATGTAACAGCAATCTTAATATGTGAGTAGCAAGTATTAAGCAGATTAGATAAACCATATCAACACATAAACATCATGCACATAGACAACAGATATAAGTGGAAACCCAAAAAGGGAGAAAACCACATCTTATTATTGTTGTGATGCAAAGGCAAGATCCAACTTCCTCTCACCACTGACTTTATGTAGGCTCCAACCTATGGGAGGCTACTACCTCAGCCAACTACAAATGACATCTATCAAGCTACAACTTGATATGGAAGAACCAACTTCCTCACTCTTTCATTAAAAAAACACATGCTGATTTACCTGGATATCAGCTTTGTTTTGTTCCTTCTTCACTGCTGTCCACCAGCCTTCATATTTGCCTTATATCATCTCTGAATCTTCAGAGCTTCTCTATCTACTCCTCCTTCTTCTTACCCTCTCTGCCTCATTTCTCCATTCTCTAACCTCTCTATGTATATCTTTGTAATACTATTTATGGAGATTACCTCATGACTGTTAGCATTGCTTAGGGAATTTGAGATGAACAACCATGACTCTTTGACTTCCACCTTCCCATTTCTTTGTCTAGCTCACTCAGAAAAAATATAACAATATGTATACATTTCAATATTTCATTCGGGTATTTCTTTGCCTACAGAGACTTGCCTTTGCATCACAAACAAATTAAAGCACTTACATTTACATTTGCAACAGATATATCTCATTCAACCCTTTTAGTTCTTGGCTCACTGTGTGTTTCTCTTTTCTGTTGATGTAGTGTAACAATTCTATATACTCTCCTTCTTTCTATGCATGTGGAGTGCATTTCCCAAGTTATGCTCTAAATTTGGAAGCTTTATCAATGCTGAAGCTTTTCCATCAAAGGTTAAAATCTCTGTTATAACTCAATAATGTAATTTTATTTAATTTGGAAATGCTCAAATTGGAAAACTCAGTTTCAGAGACCCACCTTTAATACACTGTGAAAAAAATCAATCAACATAATTTCAACCCAGCAACACTAATGCGGAAGTATCTCTTCATCTTATGCGCTATGGTAAAAAATCCACTTTATGAATTTGAAATTAATATTTCAAACTTTGGTTACAAACCCTTTCATATACCTTTGAAGTGGAAGCGCAATATTTTAAATCTCTGATTTAAAACCTTATAAATAAAACTCCTTTCAATCTTCATATATCAGAATTTTTTTTTTCAGAGCCTATGGTTAAAACCATAATCAATCCCATCTTATAAAATGTCGAATATTACAATTAAAAAATTATATAAGTCTCGACATGTAACTCAGGTTTTATAAATAACCCCAATGGTCAATAACTCCACCGTGAAGATTTCTTTGCATTTAATATATTGTTATAAAACTGTAGTCGAACCCATTTATCCCAAGGTTCCTTCCTTTCATTTCTTTACGAAGATAAAGCCCTATCACTTACCATAAACCTTTAATTAAAACAATTGTTGGCATTTAGATCTATAATGATGGAATTTCAAAATTCAAAAGGTTTATTATAGCTCAGACCTTATATTAAGGTTTCCTGTCTATGCGTTGATCATATCACATTACAGTCATTTGGACCATGTTGTAAAGTTTCACATGTCCTTGCAGAATTTATTAAAACTCATATATCTTTACCATGCATACATTAACCCCAACATAAATGACATTCACATCTTCTTTGTACCCATTATACAATATTCCACACCATCCAATAAACCGACCCAATTAACATTCAAATGTTAGTTTAATGTTTGGTTTGGTCCCACAACACATTCATACGCATAACATTTGCAACATACCCTGGTCTGTCAAACCGAATGGTGATATATTAGCCGGTCCCATAGCAACTAACATGGAGTTAATGAACCTGCAAATTACTATGCAATTGCCTTTGTATCTTCCCCACAATGAATCCGAAGGAAATCGCAATTTTTAACCACAGAACATTAACACTCAGAAAAAATCCGAAATAGGTGGTAATTGAATACCACTTATGCCACGCGTCCTCCCACGAATGATATCGCATTTTTTTTCTACATTCCGTTTACAGTTTTGAAACTTTACGAGCCTATAAAACTATAGCTTCCACAGACCCTATCTCGGAAAATATTGCGAATCAAAATCTGACATTTTTCCACGGTGTTCCTCAGTCTTGCAGCTTCTCTCTGTGCCAATTTTTTAGCTTCTGAACTTTCATAGAAAAAGCATTATAGCGAAAATGACATGATGACCTGTTTAGGTTAAATTTAGGAGTCTGCAAAAATCCCTAACTTGTACAGATCATATCTCCAAAAATGTTGAAAACCAAGATCTAAAATTTTTCCATGAACCTCCTCGGGATGTCGGCTTCAATTTGTAAGAATTTTAGCTTTTGAACCTTCGTAAAAAAAAAATTATAGAGGAAATTCCACGATTACCTATTTAGAGCAACGAAACCCTAGAATCCAAAGCTATGACATCAAATGTTATGAAACCAGCTCCAAAAATAGAAGAAAAGCTAGATCAATGCCTTAGAAGTAAGCCTCTTTGAGGGCACAACCTCCAATACATTACATAAATGAACAATTCTTGGATGGTACAAATGATAAAACCTAATTTCTATATATAGGAGTCCATGGGGCCACAATATAATCGTAGCCTACCTACTAATAATAATGTAAGGGATCAATAATAACAATACGAGGGTTACAGGGGTACAACAATAACAATAATGGGGGCTGCTCTAACATAATATGGGACTAGACTAGTAATATAGAGACCTAAAAAAACTCCATACGATTCCACAGGGGCATGCCAATGGGTTCTTTGTAGTGCTCGAGCTCCCTGATGAATATTCCTGTGGGCTCTCTAAAGAAATAGGGCGACAGTGTTGCCCTACCATCACATAAATGGGTTCCAAACACATCAATGTATAGGCGTTTAAATTTGTCCCACAGAAAATATCCAGAGGGGAAAGGAGCATCTACACGAGTAGATATTTTCAATAGCAGGAGGAGTTTTGTCTCTTCTTCAAGTAACTTTACCTCTCAACTCAAGATTTGCTTTCACAAAGAATTTTTTTATCATAATTCTTGAAAAAGCTGCAGCAGGTTTTGTAATTAGATTATTTGTAAAACGGTTTTGTTTATTCCATTATTTACGTAATTGATTAATAACAGTATTCAATCCAAAGGTAAAAACTATTTCAATCATCTAACATCAAAATTAATGGTGCATAATGGTACACGTGGTATTTAGGGGAGTTGTTTTCAAAGAGGGACGCCTCACAACATAATTATTTATTCCATAGAAGACATTTTCATCACTTATATCATTTAAATACAAAATCTCATGTATTCATCACTTGTATCATTTGATTATCTACCATTCCAATATTTGTCATTTATGTTTTTTATATATGAAAATTGATTAATCGATCATTTTTTCTAATAAAATATTACATTTTACGGCTGTCAAATTTAAAAAATAAGTTTGGTGATAATGTGATATTAACTATAATTCAAACATTTTTTTTCTTTTGGCATATGCTTAATATTACTTTAAATTCAAATTGAATGTCTTGACATTATTGAATTCTATCAACTTTTACATTACAATTTCTACAATTTTGAATTTCACGATGTTTCATAATAGTAAGGTGCACAATATGTTTGGTTTGAAATCTCATAATGTAACATATTATTAGAATTATTTTCCTCTTGTCCCCATAAAATATGTTAATTTTTTATCAAATATTACTTGTAAATTTCATAAACATGTGTTTTTTTATAAATTTATAATATTATAATTGTTAATTTCATAACTTATCCCATTTGAATGTTGCATTTGAATTTAAAATTTAATTATGACTACAATTTTATATTAATTTCAATTCTATCATTTTCTTCTATTATTATATGTATTTTATAAATCAATATTCTATAATAATTCACTCATGTACTTCATGAATTCATTTTCCTTTTACCTCTTTTAATATAATTAATCTTTTGCAATGGGCATATTGTACTAATAAAATTTATTCACGAATCTCATGAAGACATGTTTATTCAACATTTATTATATATTACTGATATAGCTTTGATTATACTGCATTTGTTGCGATGTGTTGAACAAAAAATAATTGTCATGATGTGAAATTGAAAAACTAACATGAGATTGTGAGTGTGAAAAAAATGAAATGAAAGGCATCCGACATTACATTATGACAAAATCCCTATCATTGTAATATGTATAACAAGCATTGATGGAAAAAACTGTATGAACATGATATAAATTCGAATTAATTGAACAATGTTTTTTACAAAAATAAAAATTGTTTAACAATTATCAACTTTGAATTGGATTTAGAAAATGTTGTGGAAAATACAAAAACAAAATGAAAGAAAAATCCATATAATTAACGAAAATGTTGAAAAAGGAATGGAGAACTCCTATTTCCATGAAAATGTGAAAGCCAAGAAATAACTCATAAACTAGAAAGCAAAACATTAACGATGTTATGTTATATACTTAGAAATAAAACCTATATAGATAACCATGACGATCCACAAACTAGCATGGGCAATCAAAGTTTACAATGGTTTGCATTTTGAGCCATAATTAAGCATGTACAAACATTTGTAGTAATGCTCAACCATGGCGACCATGGTTAACCCACTACCAAACTTGACTAACTATGTCACCTTGGTCAACTAAGGTAAACTTTTGTTTTCATAATCGATCATTGTCAACCATGTTTTGTGATGCTTGAAAAAGGTCAATCATAATCATTAATAGTTACATATAGTTTAACAATTACAACCATGGTAAACCACTTACCAATATTTAACAAAAATTAACTAATGTGAACCCTACGAAAATTTTTCAAACCATGGTAAACCATTGTGAATGTGATTTCACATAAAGAACGCGAGATATATAGGCATATTATGGGATAGATTTGTACCTTCCTCTTTAAGAAGTGGAACTGATGTCCTTTCACATGGAGGAGGGGCATTCACACAAAATTAAGCCACCGTTAAGCAACATTTGATCTCTAGCGTAGTGTTCAGATGGATTGGAAAACACGGTCGTCGATGCATTGAAAATTGGGAATAGGAAAATGTTTGGGATAATGTATATGCACATTGATAAGATTACATTGGACAGAAACCCATGTATCACTACTACACCAAGGGTATTTTAAGATATTTTTTTAAGACAAAAGAAATATTTTATCTTAAAAAGTCACTTTTTATTTTAGTTATTTTATATTAAAATTTAAGATCAATTGAATTGTCTTAAATATAAAATTTAGGACAAAAGTAGTATGAGACAAAAGTAGTTTTAGACAAAACTTTATATTTAAGACAAAAGAAATTTGAGACAAAAATATTTTAAGACAAAAACAATTTACGACAAAAATATAAGACAAAACTTAATATTTTAGACAAAAATAGTTTGAGGCAAAAATAGTTTAAGACAACTTTATATTAAATACAAAAGGAGTTTGAGACAAATATTTTAATACAAAACTTTATATTTAAGACAAAAGCGCTTTAAGAAAAAAAAATTTAATATAAAACTTTATATTTAAGACAATGGCAATTAAGACAAAACCATTAGTATTGTGGAAGTTTGCCCTCAAATTTTTACATTAGATTTTTCCTTTTCCATTAAACCACATTCTAAAAATATAATAAATAAATAGATTAAAAAATATTATTTTTTGGTTGGCCACTCAAAGGCATTTAAGTTTGAATTTTATGCTTTGACATAATACTTCATGACAAGGTGATTTTCAAATAAGTTACATTCCATGAACTAAAATTTTTTATTTTTTAAATACGTTAACATTTTTAATTTGCTTCAACTAAAACATTGATATAAATTTGAAATAAATTAAATACAATATAACAATTAAAAAAAATTAATTATTTTCTCAATTGTTTTCCATATGTGCATTATAAACCTTCATTTTTTTTCTTTCAAAATGAAAAATCAAAATTTTAATTCTTGCATATGTCTTATAGTCACATCTCGGTTTTCTTTTCACTATTGAACAAATATATCAAAGTGATAAATAACAATAATTTAATTATTTTTTAAATAAAATTTTAGTATTTAATTTTTTTATTGTAAAAAAATTTTCTACTAATTCGGAGTCGTTGGCACAGAACTACTTGTAAATTTCCCTAGTCACATGCATTCCTTGTTGTGGGAGCGACTGGAGGTTCTAAGTCGCATGCATACCCATGTCAAGGGAGTGATTAAGGCTTTTATGTGGAACAATTTCATTTTGTCTCAAGCGTTAGTCACTTGGATGGGTTGAATGGCTCCGGTCACCTAGATGGGTTGGATGGCTCCTGGGGGTTTTGTTGCAAGTGCAGAAGGTTAGGTTGGTTGTGTTACTCAGTTCCACTTCCTTAACTGATATATAGGGAGTTGAATCATATTGTAGCAACTTTTCGTCACATGTTTGCCTTGGTTTTCCGGTAACTTCGGTAGATGTGGGTGGAGGGTGTTATTATAGAGTAGTATCATAGCATGGTTTCGTTCTCCTTGGGTGATGTCTGGTTTCCGTTCCACTTGGATGAATGTGTTTTCGTATCTACATGTTGATTGCATATAGTTCCTTGTACTTGTCATATATGTGCTTGTTTTTTATGCATGGTATTGGTCATGATTGTAGTGGTGTCTTCATGTGAAAGTTGATGGTGTCATTGTTGAATATATTTGTTGTGTTTATGTAGGTCATGCATCTATTATGTGTATCAGTGTTTATATGTTGTTATGCATACTTTGACTAGATGATGGTCATTGTGCATGAAGTCATGGTATGTGGTCAGCATAGTCATGCATTGATAAATGGATAATGGTTGAAAATATGTTTATATGTTGATATGGTTATGTTTATATGTGTGTGTGCGTATTGCACTAATATGGTCAATCTTGCAGATGAGATATCCTCTTCGAGCTATACTAAAGTACACTATTTTTCTTATGATTTGGTTTAACTGACATAATATACCTTGCGGGAAGAAGAGATCAAAGATGAATAATTATCTGTTAGACTACAACGATTCTCCCTATGAATCAGATGAGAAGCATGGTGTTGGGAACACTTCTAACTTAGCAAACACATTGAGGAGTTTGAAGGAGGAAATAAGGATTTGCAAAGCAGATAATGACAAAATCATGCAGGTGTAGGAGAAATAAGCAGAAGTCAATGCAATAATTCTTCAGAGTTTGTCAAAATTGCAGAGACAGGGACCACTTTGGATCAACTATATATAGGAGGATATTTCTAATGGGGCATGTGGAAGTAGACCCCATATTGGGCATCGGTCAGATATAGATGACACGATCAGGGATGTCAGGTTCTTCAATACTCTGGAAAGGAGGGGTGATGGACATAGGTACTATTCTCATTCTGGTTCTGAAAGGTATCATGGTCATCATCATTATAATCCTTAAAGGAGGAGTGATAGGGGATATTTTCTAGACGAGTTCAAGAAAGAAAAGCCACCTACATTTGATGGGGAAATGAACAAATCACATTATGCAAAAGCATGGTTGATTGGAATGAATAAATTCTTTAGATTGCATGATCACTTAGAGAACATGAAGGCCAGGATATCTACATTTAGTCTTAAAGGTAAAACAGATATTTGGTGTGGAGATGTAAAGAAGATTAGAGATATTTATGAGGAGTTGACTTGGAGTGAATTCGAGAGACTATTTAGGAAGCAGTATCTATCGAAGATGTACTATGATGATAAGGAAAGATAGTTTTATGAGCTAAATATGGACTCTATTATCTATGAGGAGTAAACTAGCAAATTTCTAGATTTGTTGAGATATGTGCCTTACCTCAAGGAGGAGAAGGCCAATATTCAACGATTCATCAATGGGTTGTCAATAATATTCAAAGATAGGATTGAGTTTGATGAGCCTAGATCATTGGAGGAGGCCATCCGGAAGCTAAAGAATTGTTATGAGCAATCAAAGTGTAGATATGAGACTAACCAGACTGGAAAGGTAATGCAACGAATAAAGGGAAATGGGATAAGACGCAAGAAAGGCCTCGAGATACAGGTAAAAAAGAGAATGCTCTAAGTTACATTTCCATTTCCACATCTTTTCCATTTCGCTAACTTACAAATAAAATGAGTCCAATTCTATATGCAATAGAATAATAACCTATTGATACACCTTTAGTGATTTATGCATAGCTCTTACCTATCACTATAGATTAATGAAATGACATCTAATAGATATAGCCTAAAAGACTTTGATTTTATGCCCAAGACACCAGTATAATGGATTAGTTGTGAAGGCAATGATATCCATTGGGGATTTCCATTTTTTCAGCAACATACAAGAAAAATCTTGGTGTTGGAGGAAGAGATAAAAGATCTTTGCCAAAAACAAAATATCATCACTCTCCTAGTGCCATTTCGGTTAACTCATTAGAATGCAGGAAATGCATAAGGATTCATTAGTATCTATGAAATTTTCTCTCTTTTCAATAACAAAATAGGTTCATCCTAATATTAATATATAAAATATGGTTCATTAATATGCATGGTTCATTTTTTTTATGATCCTATTTCTGTAGAGGATATCTATTTTTTGAATTTTGTTTGGTATAATATATGGTGATACCCTTAAATATGAGGTAATTTTGGGTAAAATCAGAAGTGGAACAAAAATTTGTGGTTTGGATTTTCTTTGTAGTAGTAGGCTACATGAAATTTCTATCAAAAGGTTTTGTTGTGGCCCAACATGGAATAATATTTGGATGAAAATGTTCATTATGGGTGGTATTTTTTTTAGCTCTTCAACTCATTGGATTCTTTATCTGTTTATGGTATTTGTTGTTCTCAACTTAGAATCCCTAAATCACCCTGAAAGGTCATGACAATGTAACTTTTGGAGGCATTGATGGACAACCACATTCCCCCCAAAAAAAGTCATTAGAATAAAACTTTTAGAAACTTTTGTTAAATTATTGCCTCCAAATGTTCAGTTCTCATGAATTTTGGGAGAGGGGGATATTTTGGTGTATTGAACAGGGAAACGGGAAATAAGGGTATGATGGATGGGTAGAAGTGAGATGTTAGTGCATGCTATATTGAGATCTATACTACTAACATTATAGAATGAGAAGGAGCCTTAGGGCCTTATGCCACAAGGGCTAGGGAACCTATAAGTAAGGCATTGAGAGAAATTGATAGGGGAACCTCCAATAGTTGTGATAAGGGGATTAGGGGACACATTATCAAAACCCATAAGAACTTAACCCATAAACACTAAATTCTCTATCCCTTTAACCCCAAAGCCACAATCCATTAACCCCTACACTCGTAACTCATAAAACATTAACCCCTTGATCCCTTAAACCCCAAGCCACTAACCCCTTACTGCCTAACCCTAACATGGAATCCTTGAAACCCATAAACCCTAATCCCATATCCTCTTAAAACTTGACCCTTAACCCTACGAGATTTTATCCTCTATCTATTATGTTTGAAACATTTCTATTGGCTGTTAAAATTCCCATCAATCCTTAGTTAAAGTGTCATGTTTTGAAGCATTGATATTAAAATATTGTTTTATATTAGGGTATTATACATCCTCGAGGTCTCTAATCTTTCATTTTTTTTGATAACCCAACCCTCCTTGAAGAATCGATGCTAAATACTTTGATCCACAGCAAGAATGATGTCGTAATACATTTGTAGAGATATATAGATGAAATTACCCCATAACCACCACTATATTATACACATTGATTCAATGGATAGGGGTTTGTAGTTATCATTTAATGGAATCACTTCTAACCAGTATCGATCTATATTTCTCTTTTGCCTTGTTATTCACTTAATGGCCACCTTCTTCGATGTCATTCCTTTGGAAGTTCGGAAAAAATATTTTATTGTTGGAAAGTAAAGAGGTTGAGGGTCTCCCTTATCACTCAGATTTTGAGGTGATGGGTGAGGATTTGAAATGGATACAAGACCCTGGAAAAACTCAGAAGAAACAAATTTTCCAGCACAATTCGCTGGCCTTACACCAACAGCTGCCTACTTTGTTTCACTAGTACTTCAAGATAAACAAGTTGAGACCTATAATCTATTTTTTGCCCTTGAAGATGTCAAAATGATGCTTCATAACCTATGGTACTATTTCGATAGGGTGTACTCCTAATTGGCTCACGTTGAAGGTTTTCTGGTTAGTGACACTACCTTGAGGGACCTTACTGATCTCCAGTTGATCATGTACAAAATCTTATTATTATTTCCTTAAGCATGGAAATTTTGTTTTATTGTCACCTATACAAGATTTTATGAATATTTATGGTCTTGTTGGTGCTGGATAAGGTATCTAGAGTGGATATTTTTTTGGTCTCGCTGTATATGCTCTGGAAGTGGAGGATTCCCATTATTGTTGTCAATATTATGCTTACTTGGTTTTTTCTTGGTAGTTTATGTTTATGTTTTCATGTTCCTTGGGATTTGGTGCTAGCATCAAAATATGCTTTGTTTCCTCTCAGTTTATGGGAACCTGCAACTTGAATTTTTCCAATTGAAGATTGTTTTAACATATGCTTTCAACTTGGCTTGTTTTGGGATGGATGAGTATGTTCGCATCTGAGAAAGTGGTTACTCTTTTCATGCTAGATGGAAGAAGTAGTTTTGTGTAGAGGACCCTTAGGAAGACTATGATTTACTAATGTTTCCCTCTGTCATAGGACACTCTTAGATCCCACAATGCCTAATCACATTGGATCCAACATAGTTCTAAGGGTCTAACTGGTGCAACAGAGCTCCGGTTCAAATCGAAGTTCGATTTTGGGTTTTAGCTATGTGAGTATCGAGGTAAGGGCTTCCAAACGCTTTGAAGGTTTGAAAAAACTAGGGATTGTGGAATTGGTACTTTCAGTGAAGATCGCAGCATCTCAGCTTCTGAAGGAAAAATATGGGTCATGGCTAGAAAGCTCAACGACGAGCAAGGGACTTCAAAATTGAAGGGCGAGGGTTTTGAACCTAGGAATCTAGTATGTATTAGTTTTATTAAGCGTTGTATCATTGATTGCAATGTTTTTGTTTAGTCAATTCAGGACAACGGGGTCAGGGTTTAACCGCTTAAACGTATGTTGTTTGGGAAGGACAATGGGGTCAGTGTTTGTCCAACTTCTATTGCTTGTCTAGCATCTCCAAAAGCTTAGATTGGGGTAGGAATATGGGGTGAGGGTTTGGCCATATTCTATTTCTTGTATGTCATCTCAAAAAATCCTTGAAGATTTATTGGTAGTATTTATATGCTCGGCCATCTTCTATTTCTTGTCTGGCATCTCCAAAAGCCTTGGGATCCATGCCAATAACTAAATTGGCTGGGCTTTAACCACCATGAGCTATAGTAATGTAAGAGATTTGTGGCTAGGGTTTCACTACCACTTCTGTTGATTGCTTAAATGGCCCATACCCTTGTCCAATCCCACCATGTTGTTGTCCATCTAACAACATCTCTAGGATGAGAGTTTTATAAACTCTAGGACGAGAGTTTTATAACTCTAGGATGAGAGTTTTATAAACTCTAGGACAAGATTTTTGTAAACTCTAGGAAGAGATTTTACCCGAGAGTTTATGTAAATAAAACTCTCAGAAAAGAAAATACTTAACTCTGTCCAAGATTATTTTAAGTCTAATCAAGCCTAATCAAACTCTTGGGCGAAACGTTAAAAATATCTTGGACGAGAGTTTTAAAAACTCTCAGTCGAGAAATTGAGTGGACTATTTTCTCAGATGAGAAATTAAAAATTTCACCCAAATTCTAGCCATCTTCCAAAAAGCATTTCCCAACTTTTGGATTTAACCCATAGGTCACCTTCAACCACCACTTCCCTCCCCAAATTTTCCTTTAGTTTTGATGTTGATTCTCCTGTCCCCATATTTCTTTTATCATGTAAGCTTTCTTGACTGTAAATAATCCTTTCGTAGCATAGCCCCATATCAACATGTCTGACCCTTCCTCGAAGGTGATACCTCTCGATTCTAGCTCCTTCGAATGTATCCATTGATTTGAACTCGTCGCATTTGGCCAATCTGTCATGTTTTCTATCTTATCCACCCACCGTTAATGTTCTCTTCCCTGGAGTATTGGTTTACCGTTTTATAATTGGCGTTCATAGCATAAGTGAACCATTCACTCAACTCCTTTTTAAGAAATAATTTTCCCCTCTGTTTCTAGGATTCATTCCAAAGGAGAGTTTTTTTTCCATTCATTATTTCCCAGAATAAAAGTTACAAAATAAGATCTCTATTTTGGGCTGCTAGATTCTAGATGGTCAATCCTTTAGGCTGTCCCAGTATCTTAAAATATCCTCTGTACAGTTGGGAATGCTCAATTTCCACATCCATATATGCTTCCACAGTCCCTTTCCTCCATGTGCCCATATTCACCATAACTTTGCCCCCAATAACTGGTTGAGAATAAATGGGTCTCTAAGGCCCAGTTTCCCTTCCATCTTATGTTTGATGAGGTTCGACCATGCTACCAAGGACCATTTTTTTAACTGTTGGACTCCTCTCGAAAGGAATTTCCTGAATATTTCCCCCATTTTGCTGTAGATTGTTTTGGGCATGGCCATTCTATATATTTGGTAAATGGGGATGAATTATAGGATGAATTTAAGAAGGATGGTGCAGGGAGCCATATTGAGGCCTCGAAAAGTCCAATTGTTGAGCTTCCTTTCAATTTTGTATATAAGATGACTCCAGTAAGAAATTTTTAGAGAGCTTTTAGCAAGGGGCATGCCAATTTATTTAGTGGGAAGATATCTGATACCAAACCCCAACACTCTCTCCATAAAGGTTTTGATATTTCTAGCCTTATTAAAGAAGAAGATGCATAATTTTTCATTATAAATAAGGGTGCCACATGCTTCCATAAACACGTGGAGTATATCTTTAATGCTTTTTTCTTCCTTCAGCGAGACATGACAAAAGAGCATAATATTGTCAACAAATTGTTGGTGGGTAAGAGGGAGGTAATTTCCCTAGAGCCTAAGGCCACAGATCTTGAGATTATGAGCTTCCTTATTTAGGAGTCGATGGGGTTTAAATATGGTTTTAATGTTCATTTTAGATAGAATTCTATAAAATTGATCAGTAACACCTTGAATATAAGGAAGGGTTACCTTGGCTAAGGGAGGGGTGAAAGGATGGGTTTTGGGGCAGGGATGGAGGCAAATATATCTTTAGTTGATCCTTCAGTTGCATCATAACTTAATCCTAATTAACCGAGTAGTGACACATTTAAAATTCCTAATTAATCATGAAATTAAACAAATATGGATATGAGAGGGAAACCTCTAAACCCCTAACGCATTTAACCCCCTAAACCCTAAACCTCTAACCCCTAACCCCTTAAACCCTAATTGCCAACCCCTAAGCCATTTATCCCTGTAAACCCCTAAACCCCTAACCCATTTAACACCCTAAACCCTAACCCCATTAACCCTAACCCTTAAAATCCCTAACTACTAAATCCCCTAACCCCATATACCTCTAAACCCCTAATCCATTTAACACCCTAAACCCTAAACCTCTAAACCCTTAACCCCTAACCCCTTAAACCCTAATTCCCAACCCTTAACTAATTTAACCCCATAAACCGCTAAAAATATAACCCATTTAACCCCCTAAACCCTAACCCCATTAACCCCTAACCCTAATCGTTAAATGCTAAATCCCCTAACCCGCTAAACCTCTAAACCTACCCTAACCCATTTAACCCCATAACCCTTAACCCATAACCCCTTAAACCCTAATTCGCAACCTCTAACCCATTTAACCTCATATACCCCTAAACCCTAACCCATTTAACCCCTTAAACCCTAAACCTCTAAACCCTTAACCCCTAACCCCTTAAACCATAATTCCCAACCCCTAACCGATTTAACCCCCTAAACCCATAAAACCTTAACCCATTTAAACCCCTAAACCCTAAAATTCTAAACCCTAAAACCCATAAATCACTAACACCTAAACCCCTAACCCCTTAACCCCTAAACCCCTAAATCATTAACGGTTAATCCATAACCCATTAACCCCTAAAATCCTTAATTGTTAAATCCACTAACCCCTAAGCCCCTAATCCATAATCCATTAACCACTAACTCATTATTCACCTAACCCCTAACAGCCTAAATCCTTAACCCCTAAGCTGCCAATCCCTTAACCATTATCTCATTATTCCTCTAACCCCTTAACCACTAACTCATTATTCCCCTAACCCCAATCCCTAATCCCTTAACCACTAAATCATTATTCCCCTAACCCCTAAACGTGTTTAAATCCCCTAACCCTTAAGCCCCCAATCCCTATCCCCTTAACCACTAACTCATTATTCCCCTAACCCCTAAACCCTAAACCTCTAACCCCTAAGCCCCTAATCCCTAATCCCTTAACCACTAAATCATTATTCCCTAACCCTTATAACAATCCTTAAAACTCGTTGGGATTAACCATTCCAAATGAAAGTTGGTCTAGTTAGGACCTACGATCGAGTTAATTTCTCGTTGTTGGCAAGGGGGAATTTTTTCCCTGTCAACAACCCTATAGTCCTTAATCTCTCTAACATATAGCATATATTATTGTTAATTCATATGAACTTTAATCCTAAGCCCTAATTCCTCTAAAAATTATAAGACCCAATCCTTATAACCATTGCCACACTTAATACCTAAAGATTACAACCCTTATCCTCTAAAAGAATTTACCTCTCTAACATGTAATACATATAATCATTGACAACTGACCACTATACTGCTTAACACATATAAACCATAACCATAATACTATAACCATTATATCTCTTTACATTTTACCATCATAAACCCTAAATTTTATAACCTTTAATCCCTATCTCTTTTTAAACCCTAAAAACGCTAATATAACCTTATAACCCATATTTTAAATAATCCCTAATACTTACAAACTTAGTCCTTATAATCCTTGCATTAAAACCCCTAACCTGATAATCCATATTGCCAATAATGCTTATCCTTCACAACCCTTGGTCCTTATAATCCTTGCATTATAACACCGAAACCTTATCTTTATAACTACAACCATCACTTAGTAACTATAAGCACATCTTAAGCATAATTTACAAACTTGATCACCACTTTCATAGGAATTATCTTAGTCCAAGTTGACCATTTTCATTTGCATGGACCTATAATTTCCCTAGTCATACTTGATTGGTGATCATTGTAGTACCATGGGTTTATTAAACCACAGATGAGATGACCACGTAGGGAACTCGACATTGGTGTAGGATTATCTGTTGTTGTTGTAGGTGTTGGAACTTCGTCGCTAGTGCAAAAAAGACTGCATGGTGACACAAAACTAACGCAACTGCATTGGAGTATGTATCAACATGCCATGCCATGAAAAATCCCTGATTAAGAAAACGCTTAGGTGCATAATAAAGATCTCAATCATAACTACATGTTTATTAAACACCCATGTCCACTTTGTGAATATGGAGGTTAGGGGCGATATCATAGATCCATTTGATACAGCAGTAAACTTCCTTATAGTGAGAAAAATTTGGCGACACAGATAGCCATGATTCTTATTCATCTAAAACCACAATGAAATTTTGACAATAAGGATTGACCTAGAACTTGGCAAAACTTGTAAAAGAATTTTTCCACTATGAATCAACTTTGGATCATAGTAGAACTCTACCCGTGGCTAAAATATCTACCAAATCATTACCAAATGATTAGCTTACTTTGTGACGCTAGATAAATTTTAAAGAACGACCTAATATTACAACAAACTTCTTTCTAATTTTTTATGTATGATGATAAAAAGAGCTAAAATTCTTATTGATTTACAACTTTACTTGTTTTTTTTTACAATTTAAGTTGATCATGAACCAAACAAAACTTTTAAAAGATATTTTTTCACCATGAATAAGCCATAAATTGTAGTAGACTCTACTGATATCTACCTTTTCTACCAAATTATTACCATTCTTATTAGTGGAAAGAAAATATATATACTTCAAAAACATAAGTTATTTTAATATTTGACCTTTCACTAGGCCAACAATTTTTATTGCCTCTATGATGGCGGAGGACCTCAATTCCTGATCCTTCTCTCAGCTTCTCGCGAGACCACAAATTGAAACCCCACAGGGCCAAGAACAAAACTTGAAGCCCTCATCACTTGTGGTATTTAATGGAAGCAACAGCAGCAACATGAGCGGTAAGGATAATGATCATTTTAGTATTTCAGGTGGTTTTCTGATAGATTGGTGCCAACAAGGGGTTTTGGGTAGGCCATAAACCACCTACGAGGACTGGTGGAGGAAATTTTGTAGAGAGATTGGCTACCCGAGGGGGATTCAATGCACCCAAATTGAATACAGCTCAGTTTAAGTGCTTGTTGTCTATTTCTTCACCTGGTGGGGTGAGATCTCCTTATTTGCCCACCCCCTTAGTTTGAGCCCTACTACCTTGATGGATTCCCCTATTCTGGTCTCTAAATCTCAAGTATGAAAAAAACAAGTTTCGCGATGTTTTCTTGAATACTCACAATGATTACCAAATTTCAGAATATGAATATGTCGTTACAGAAACAAGTGTTCAATTTTTTCTTATTTTCTAAAAAGGCAAAGAATGTTACTCTGTTACTCATTTTCAAGAATCTAGTTAGATTTTGTACATGTCAGACTTGAGATTGATAATGCTCGAGAGAGCTCTATTGGAAATAAAAAGGAATCTTCTACAACATCCTATTACATGTACCTCTGCAAATTTTTGTAGCTTCTCTTCAAACAATAAAAAATTACCTCTTCCATCAAGGTTCCCATAGGCCTGCAAAGATGAGCAACCCAGTCACACCTGTATGAGTGTTGTTCAGTTTTTCTTAGACCGAAAGAAGCTAAAACTCCAATATGTTATGGTATCCTCTTGCTCTCAAGTGGTTTGAACACCAGAGAGCATCCACTGTAAGCAGTCACATCATAATACTCAGAACTTCAGTATGAGGAATCCTTTAAGAAAAAGTAAATTTCTTCTACCGTTGGCATTCCACTGCTTTTGAAATTGTTTTTACAAGGATGCCATTGATTTCTTAGATTTACAGTAGCAAATTTTCCTCTTTCTCCTACTCCACCAACCTCTTCTAACCCATACCTCCTTTTCCATAGAAGGATTATTCCTTTTCCCCGTTTTTCCTTTCCATTAATTTATACATCTATGTGT
Source organism: Pinus albicaulis (assembly GCA_034641835.2). Classification (NCBI taxonomy): domain Eukaryota; kingdom Viridiplantae; phylum Streptophyta; class Pinopsida; order Pinales; family Pinaceae; genus Pinus; species Pinus albicaulis. The sequence continues at coordinate 999,531,218 of CM076574.1, forward strand.
TACGGATTTCATAACCAAATCGCAATTTTTCAAATGTCTCCGCCGAAAAAGTTGTCCATAGTTTTGAAATGTCATTCCTGATTATTTAGACTTCATTGTTTCTATGAAACCCTTTGTTTCAACCGTGGTAGGGTGAGCAGACCCTACGCAGAGGCAAAAAATGGTGCTTAGATTCAAATTACATGACAGTGACCAAATTGTTTTAAGCACAAGTGTTCGATCTAATTCCTATATCCACTAGTGAGGGTTTCCCTTCTCAAGGACTGAAGGTACCTGAGGCAGCAAGGATATTAATCCACTCTGTTACACATGAGTTACATTACAGTCTTAGTTTTGTGTCAGCCAAACCCTGTCATAGCTGAATCCATTCCAAGAGATGACATATCTCTTGGGCATATTGTCAAGCAGTTCTCCTGCATAATCAACTCTTCCTTCCCAAGCATACCCATTAATCATAGTAGTCCACGAAATCACATTTCTATGCAACACATAAGGTTTAATTCTTTTTCATTTGGGTTTTATGCTCTCGAGATATGTTAACATTTGTGGTGAAAGTTTGAACATGTTTAAAATTATGAAGAGTCATTTCTATAAATTGGAATGGACAAGAAAAATTGTATTGATGTCTAATTCCTATAGACTCCAACCTGAAAGAAAAATTGAATATCTTGGTATTGAGAAACGACAATATTTGTAATTTTATCCTTAAACATGCTTAATTGAATAATTTCAATAAACATAAGAAATTATTCTCTAACACATGGTATTGTAGAGTTTTTAAGAATAATATGTGTATATTAAATATTTCATGGAGGATTTTTGTCATGATATCACATGAGATGATTGCATATCGGTCATTTCTGGTTGCTTAGACATTGAAATCGAAAATGTGTCATGTGGACCTAGTCACGGGATCAGGAATCTTTCTTTCCCCCTTCGTCACATGTTGTCTTATATGTTGTTTGATATCAACATTAACTAGCAATTGCACATGGAGGTGCAAGGGAATGCCGAAAGGAAGAGGCGTGAATTATGTTGTGCTATCAATAAGGTCGTTTATTGGAAGGGGGAGGAGTTGATCGGAATTGGATAGCTGAGCAGAGGAGTTGAATTATTGACATTTCATAGCATGAAGGACATAGTAAGAGTATGTGTAATTACAATTTTTCTTCCACTCTTCATATATTTCATCCCCTCCAAAAGTAATCCTCCTTTTTATTTACAGACATAGATTGGTAGAGGTCACTCAATATTTACAGCATACGAATGTTGATGGATACTGGATGGCCTTCAAGATTTATTTGTCTATAATTTAACCGTTGTAACTTGTAACACTTCTTCAACCATTTTTTGGTGCATGCTCTTTGTTGGTGTGATTATTAGTGTTTATATAGATTTGAAGGATATTGTTGTGATTGTAAATGTTGGTATTCACATGATTGTGCTATGGACAAGATTTTTAAATTATGTTGTGGGTCTGTAAATTTGTATGAGTAGGTATTCATACTGTTTTGTTGTTGATAGGATTTCTAATATTGGTTACTGGCATGGTTATGTTAATATGCTTTTCCTATAGTGGTGGCTCAACTAATAGCATGGAATTTTTTTGGATGTTTTTTGTGATGTAATTTTGGTGTCATTATATTTGTGTATGTTTGGGATTGCTAGGTCTGGCCATGTTGTTGCATGAAAATTTTAATAATGGTGTTCTCATGGTTATTGGTCTTTAATACGGGTATTCACATGATTATGTTATTTTCATCTCTGTTTTCCACTTTATTTTGTGTTTATGTGAATTTTTGTAGAAAGAATAGGTAGAAGCAGGATGTTGGTGGAGCATTCACCATCTCTGGGTGTCAACTATGGACAAATGAAAGACAATATTCCTCCCCCATCTACAGTAGCAAAGCTGGTTCAGAGTAAAACTATTTCGAAACTGAGAATATATGGAGTAGATCCTGCAATTATTCAAGCCTTTGGTAACACAGAAATTGGGTTACTTGTAGGTATTAGTAATGACCAAATCAAATTTTTGAACCAGCTAGTTGTAGCAGAGAATTGGGTTAAGAAAAACATTGTTCCTTTTGTCCCTGCTACTTATATAATTAGGATCTCAGTAGGGAATGAGGTTTTGTTCAGTGCAGATAGGGTTCTGATTTCTCAGCTCCTTCCTTCTTTGCAAAACCTACATGCTTCCCTTGTTTTTGTTTCACTCGATCAGTAAATTTAAGGTCTCTACACCTCATCCTATGGCCATACTTTCCACATATGCACACCCATCTATTGGACGTTTCAGTGAGAGTTTTGACATGAAATCCCTACTTGAATTCCTGCAGAAGATAGGAGCCCCTTTCATGATCAACCCATATCCTTACTTTTCTTATAAGAGTGACCCCACATATCGAACCCTGGCTTATGCACTCTTTGAGCCCAACGAAGGGTCTTATGACACAAACACTGGCCTAAAATATGCGACCATGTTTGATGCTCATATTGATGCAGTGTACTCAGCCATGAAATATCTGGATTACATAAATATTGATAAAGTGGAGGTAGAAATGGGATGGCCATCTCCAGGGGATCCTTCAGAGATAGATGCTAGCTTGTAGATGAAATTTCTTACAATGGTAATTTTATCAAGAATGTGACCTCTATGATAGGGACCCCCACGATGCCTAATTGTTCCATTGATATTTATATTTTTGGTCTCTTCAACAAGGACCTAAAGCCAGGACCAAACTCGAAGTGCAACTTTCGGCTCTTTAAAACTAATTTGACAATGGCTTATGATGTGGGATTGCTACGATCTCAGGTAAAGAAATTCTTGTTTTTTCTGCTTCTTTGTTTGCATAATATGTGCAGTTGGTATTCACTAAAATTTCAACCCTTCACAGAGTTTGTACAGAAAGGGCTTATTGTGTTGGTCCTGATTGTGGTTTGTTTTGAAGGCTAGACACTCTGAAATAGTTATTAATTGCATTGAGACTATAGCTGTTATTTATAATTGAACCTATGAATGTGGCAGAGTGCAGGTCAATCTCTTGCTACTCCACATGTTGGTCACCATGTTGTAACTCCTCCTATAGGGAAAGCTTGGTGCATTTCCAAGCCCGGTGTTGATGAAAAATATTTGAAAGGAAATTTTGACTACACTTGTGGGCAAGGCATTGACTGTAGGCCTATTCAACAAGGGGGTGCTTGCTATTTACCAAATAAAATGGCATGTCATCTTGCTTATGCCATGAATTCATACTATCAATCTGGAGGCCAAAAAAGTTTGAACTGTGATTTTGCTCAGACTGGAACTCTTACATCCAAATTTCCAAGTATGATTGTCAAAATCTCTTTTCCATTATCCATGTCAAATTCTCTTTTCCATGCCATTAATTCTTTTTTTGAAAACTTGATTTTACTAGTCTACCAGTTCTCTCCATAGGATACTTGGATATAAAACAAGGAATTTCTCACTAATACAACAGTTGCTTTTACTTTAAACACTAAAAATACGTTAGGGAAACATGATTAGAAAATATTCACAGAATCATTTTTTAATTTTTAATTAAGTTATTGTTAAAATCAGGGGAGGAGTAAATATTGTTTACCCTCCTTTTCATTTGAACTTGTGTAACCTTTTAGAAGGAAACACATGTTATTACCCTCCTTTGCATTTGAACTTGTGGCCTTTTAGAAGGAAACACATGCTTTTAACCATTAAATCATTAAGGAAAAGAAAACCTCCCATTCAACACTACTACACAACTAAGCCTATCTATCTGACCCTAGTACCATATGTACCTAGAAGTTGCATGTCCCAGGTTTAAATATTTTAGATCCAGATGGTGATTTTAATGGGTTTGTGTTAACATTTATATTCAAAAATTCCCAGCTAACCATCTAAATTTAGTACATCATTACAATTACACAATACACACACAAAGAGTTGATAAATACACACACTCTGTATAGTACAGAATTAGAATGACACACAAAGTTGATAAATACCTACCTTCTGCACTTCTTGCAGCACAGTTCTCCTCCCTTGGACATCTTGTTTGTATGTATATATTATAGCTCATAATTCACAATGACACACATATACAAAGAGTTGATAGAATTCTCATGCTGACGTATTACAATGGCATCAATATACAATGATGATAAATTCTTGTTTGTATGTATGTAGTAGAGCACATAATTCATAATGGCACAAATGTATACAAAGAATTGATAGAATTCTCACCTTGATATATTACAATGGAATCAATATACAGATATGATAAATACCTAGTGCAATTATCCTCCCTTGGGCATCTTGTTTTTATGTACAATAGAGCACATAATTCACAATGACATACACATATGCAAGGAGTTGATACATTACCCATCCTCAGCACCTTTTGCAGTGCAATTATCCTCGAGCATCCTGTCTGCATATATAACAGAATATATAATTCACAATGACATCCATATACAGAGTTGATAGAATTCACACCATCATGTGTTACAATGACAACGATAGTCAAAGAGTTGACTGAGAGCACCCACCCTCTGCACTTCTTGCAGTGAAATTATCCTCCCTTCAACATCTTGTTTGTATATGTAGCAGAGCACATAATTCAATTTATTTTTTATGATGGTTAATAGTTTTCATACATTCCTTTATAATCCTTTATATCTCACTGAATATTTCTTCTTCGATTTTTGTGGAATTCAAGTCCTAGGTAATATGAAATCAAGTAGAGCTGATGCCAAAAACTCTTTGTTGGAAAGATATATCTAGACTAAACTTTTTTATAGAGATTCCATCCATCACAAGACTTCCAAAATTCCTCATTCACAAGGATTATGTTATAAAAATTTTGCAATGATCTTCCACTTCTCTAAAAAAATCATTTTTTTGGTAGATATTTATGGTATTAAAGCTCCAAACCACTATGAGATAATAGCCAAGAGAAGGAAACCCCTTTTCCTTGGTGAAAGGAAGAGCCCTAAACTATAGAGAAGGCAAGGACCTTTCTTCAGCAAGGTTTACTTAGCTGAGCTAATGGCCATTTCAGGGTGGGTCATCTATCCAGCCAATAACTACTTTTTAATTATTCAAAATCTTCTTCGATTTTGAATTAGCTAAATTTATAATTTAAACCCAAACTTGTGTTTACCACATCATTTTTAGTGAACTCTCTTTATATTAGACAAATTATATCATCAAATACAACATTTTTTTTCCTCTTACTAAAGTTAAACATTTCACAACCCTTTTCTGTATGTTATGAAAGCCACTGTTGCTAACTATTTTTTTAATCCTATGGCTAATAAATATCATTTTTACTTTCAGTTATGAGAAATTATCTCTGACAACAAACCCTTCAGAGAATTTTTTCCTTAACATATTGCTTACAATCATATCTGCGCATATTATGTCTGAATTTGTTTTATTTATTAACGATTTTACTGCGATTACAATCATATCTAAATAAAAATACAAATTTTTAAATTTAAATACCCTATCGGCCTCTCTTTGCACCTTTTTGGGCACAAATAATTAATGACATGCTTCAAATTTTGCAGTTACACCCTCTTTCACTCCTGAAAGGATGCCCTAGACTCTGTGCTCTCCATATATCAAAAAATCATAGGAGGCCTTCACATATGGGTATATAGGTATGCAAGCATTGCCATACTAAACTTAGCTGACATGCTCCAACACCTTGATTTTTTTTTTTTCTGTTACAAGTAAAAATTTGATTATATGATATATTTTTAGTTTATTGAAAATGTTCCAGTGGAGATACTGATGCCCAAGTCTTATTCATATTAACCAGATATTGTATGGATCAACCTAAGCTTCCTATCAAAAGAGCATGACAACCTTGGTTTCATGAGCAACATGCAACAATATCTGATAAATTTTTCACTTCAATTTTTTCTAAAATATTACAATACCTATTATAAGTTAGTTGTCAGGAAATAGCTTACCTATTATAAGTTACTTGTCAAGAAATATTGAAGCTATCACTTACTATTATTTGTTGAAAGTTTTACTTATGGCATTAATTAGTGTTATTTGTTTCTACCTATGTTGTTTAATTCATGCAGGTGGTTGGATGGACTCAAGACTATGAAGGTATGAAATTTGAAGCTCGTTGTAGATCATACATGTTGATCAGTGCCTACTAGCAAGCTGGTGGCTCTTTGGGTGGTGGTTGTATTTCTTGTGCTGATTATAGTTAATTTTCTTCGTATGGCTAGATTAATTTGTTTGTAGATTATTGTTTATTATTAGATTTTTTTTCAAGTCAATCTACAAGGGTGTCACAGTGAGTTAACTCCATTGAGTTATATTTTTATTAAGTTAAAAATAGGGGCTTGCATGATTATATATTTTACAATGATTATACCATTATGTGTTGAACATTTTTTAAAAGTCAATGCCTATTATACAATTTCAAGGACTGCCATAACTCCTCACATAATTGTTTAAAAGGTGCATGGTCAATGGAAGAGCACTTGCTATGCAGGAGGTTAGTAGTTCGATTCCACTGTAACCTAACATGAATTATTCAATGATATTGTATATTTTTCTAATTAAACATTTCATATTGATTTATTTTAATGGTAAGATATTTTTCTAGATTCATTGTTTTATATTGTCTCTAGAGAGACAATAGATAGGATTAAAAACGTTGTCTCCAAAAAGACAATATGTCCTTAATTCCAACTATTGTCTTTGGAGAGACAATAAATGAAACTGTCTTTGGAGAGACAAAAATTCTTGCGTTATTTATTTTCTTTATAGAGACAATATTTTAAGACAATTTAATTTTAAGACGATTTAATTTGAGACAGCCGCTTAACGACAATATTTAAGACAATACACAAGTTTTATTTTGTCTCAAATTAAGACAATTTACCCAAAAATTGTCTTAAAACCCCCCTTTATGTTGTAGTGTATCAATATTGTCCTCATACTATGAATGACAGTGATTGAAAGAATATCGAGGGTGTAATGGCTGGAAACATGAATATTGTTTTTCTGTGAAATATCTTTGCTTGGAATCGGGAAGACGGAAATGTGTGGAGCCAGCAATTGTATGGAGTGGCATATTTGCAGATAGTCATCAGGTACTGGAACTCTTGGAAAACAATAGTAATGCCACTAATTCCATAAAAATGAAAATTTAAGGTTATGATCTTCATCCTCAATTTCAAAAGCTATACCTTACACTCCATGAGAGTTATCCATTAGCCGCCACTATTGCTTCTGTTGACCGTTTCCAAAGCGTTAGTGATCCATCCCAATCCATTGGCGGGGATGATTGTGAGGGTGACATATTGATATGCATCGTTTGTCATGATACGCTCTCCACCGGAACTGAAACAAAACAGTTGCATTGTAACCACCTTTTTCATCGAAACTACATTTTGATGTGGTTTTTTACTAAATCTGAATTCCCTATGGGTAGAAAAAATTTACTAGAAACCTTGGGCAATCAACCCTAGGATTCTAGCAACTTCGTATAAATATGGGCTTTCAACCCTAGGGGAAGTCCTTCATAATGCATTGGTGAGAATCCCAATATGTGCTCCTTGAGAAAAATATTGAAGATTAATTGAGTAAATATTGTTTACTAAGTAAATGTATGTGGTAAATGTATATGTGCTCATGGCGTGGTTCATTAAATTGATTGCTTTTTCCATTTAGCTTTTTTATCTTCAAAATTACTTGAGCAAAGCATTGTTTATTTAGTAAGGAAAACATAAATATATATGTTAATTATAAATAAAATATTTTAATATTTATTCTATATAAAGTATTTTATAAAGAAAAAGTTTCATGGAAATGGTCATAGATGAATAACTAAACTAACGCAGTTGAATCTCCAAAATTATATCTAATATAATGCACTGCAGAAACCCCTCATACTTAAAAAAGAAAAATTAATAAACATAAAATATTTTTTATTTTATTCACAAGTATTTTTTACTTTTGAATATAAGACATATAGGATTGTGTAAAATTATTTTATAAGATTATCTAAAATTATTTTATAAAGTATTAAAGTATTATGACTTTGGGCTCGGTGGAATTCCCACGTATACTCATTTAAATGTATTTTGGAATTCCCACATATACTCCTTTAAACCAAACAAAATAGTAAAAAAGGATGTTGGTTATACTTACAGTGGACCAAGGTATATTTCTATGAAAAGGAAATTGAATGCTTGAATAAGAAAAAAGTATTTCGATGTAGGAAAAAACATGTTTCAATGAAGTTAATTACAACTATGCAAGCCAAACAAAATAGAAGAAAATGATGCATATTATTTGAAGTGCAATTTTCCAAGAATGAGGAATAGACAAAGAAATAAAAGACAAGGAAGTTGAATTCTTGCAAAAATACCACATTTTGTAGCAGTATGTAGATGTATTTCCTACTTAGAGCAACACGAGCATCTAAGTCACAATATAGGATGATCAGTCAAGAATTAGTTGAACTAAAATTGTATTTGAAGGAAATTATTTATAGAGGTTACATAAGGGTTAGTACCTAGAGAAACATGAGCATCTAAGTCACCATATAGGATGAGCACTCCAGAATTGGTTGAACTAAAATTGTAGTTGAAGGAAATTATTTACAGAGGTTACATAAGGCGTAGTGTGTCCTCATGGCATACACCAGTATTTGTTTTAAAGAATAAATATGGAACCCTTATGTTATGCATTGATTAGAAGTAGTTGAATAAGGTGGAAATCAAGAATAGATACCCATTACCAAGGATTGATGATGACACCTAAAGCGAAAAAAGAGAAAATTATCCTTGTAGAATATTATAATTTCATAGTTAACATGAGCCATTCATAATATTTGGTGGTAGAAGTTATTTCTAATTTTAGACTTCTGCAATCGATCGACTTCAAAACACAAATACTTTCATCAACCTTCAACTATTTATTAATCTTAACTGAGATCAATTTTCTCTCATTCATTTTTACCTTGATAATAAACCTCGGTAGATGGTTCAAAATGTCAATGAAAGAGTCTACATAATGCGATGGTAGAAGTTTCTAGGTATTTTTTTGTTTATATGAGGAAATTTTATTGCACTATGTATTATTGCATGTCTGAGAAAAATAGAGGATATTGTGTGAAAGCGAGGAAGAAGCTAGAAAAAATTTGTTATAGGTTGCATCACTTCATTTTGTTGGATAATATAAAAGGAAGGAATCATTATTTCTCCATGGACATTGCCAAATTAGGTGAACCATGTATATATGTGTCTCTCGTGTTGTATGGTTTTCTCTGTTTGTGTTTCCGCAATATTTTATGTCTTCCATTTCTTTATTATCTAATTTCTAGAATTCTTAATTTCCATTTTTCTAATAATTATTCGGCTAAATTTTGTATTATACAAACATTTTACCTTAAAATTTGCCAAAATTTTATGTAGATATTGTATAAAGTTATTATAAATTTGAATACATATGCAAAAATATCTCCAAACATTTTTCATATTGCATATTATCGATAAGTGATATTAGTCAAGATTTCTAAACTAAAAAATAATTTGCCATCCTTTAAATTTTCACTAACTATGTGATACTTAGTGTAGGTGAGGAAGAGAGATAAGGGATCACGAGGATGGATGACCCATCAGATGGAAAAATAGGTGCTTAGAACATCTAAGGAGAAAATTTTAGAGAGGATAGGAAAAGTATACTAAGAAGGTGAACACATATAGAAGGAAACCTAAAAAAATGATAGAGACTCTACAAAATAAATAAAGAATGAGCACCAAATATGTGAGAAAACAAATGAGATCATGGAGGGAGAAATGTCTTCCTTTCATGGAAGAAAAGAATATCACCCATCAATATATACTATGGGGATTCCTTCATTGCATCTAATGGACGGATATCAAGAAGGATTTCGTACTTTAGTTTTCTTGAGACTCAAAATGTGGGTTTCCAATTTTTTTTGTCTAAGCATTAGAGGAATATTGATAGCATGCAGAGACATTGCCTTAGAAGTTTAGCAATATTGAAATGTTCAGGGAGTAGTAGGAAATTTTATAAAAGTGAATGAGAGGCAAGATCAATTGCACAAAATTGTATTTTTTGAAGTTATAGGAGGATATAGGATGAACATGTCTCATTTGATGGTGACTCATTTCACTAGATATCCTTTATGGATAATATGTGGATGAGATTAAATGAGAGAGAAAAATAATTGAGTTTTCACACAGTCAAGGGAATACTAAAAAGTGGCCTCAATTATACCATCCCCTCAATTGGGACACATCTATAGAATATTTATGTACAACATCCTAAATACATGCAAAATCTTTAAGATATGGAAGAGGAGAGAATAACTGAAGTCATAGAATCTATATTGTATGATCATACATTGTGAAGGACTGAATGGGATAATAATGATAATATCTTTAGACCTCCCTAATCCAATGGGTATGCATAGAATGATCTATATCAATGAGAATATGTCAATTCTTAATTTAGTTTTTATCTAGATACATATACCCATTGCATGGGAAGTATGTATTCAAGGTGGATGAGATATTTTAGAGAATCCCATAAACGATGAACCCTTCAGGGTGAGAAAAAATCAAAAATTAATCAAAATTTGGTAGAAATTAGCTTACCATGGTTATTTTCAATGGAATATATCATTTTCATGAATATACAACTAATATGGCTAGAAGAAGGATCAACAAGACCTTTCCTTTTTCACTTTAGATATTGAGGATAAGGTTTTCCTTCTTTCTCATGAAAGGAATAAGAGACAAATTTAGAGAAATACAATTTTTTTATTAAATGAATTTTGAGGGTCATGATTGTGTATAATATCCCTAGAAATCTTGAATATATCACTTTTATTATGAAATTATAATTTTATGTTTCAGTGTTTTATGATTTTGGTCTTTGTTTTCATTTAATTTCTTAATTTTTGAGAAACCGTTTGTAATATGTGTGCCACTCTTGCGGTACATTCACTAGATTTCATTCTTCGAGGTGAAAGGATTAGGTTTCTCATTTCTATTGGTATAAATATGGTTATTTCAAACCTTTACGGGGTTTATTTTTCCATTATGTCATTAATTACATCTTTGTATAAGAGTTGATAATTAGGTGTCCTACTTTATCTCCCATTTCAGCATTAATATTTAAATTTTCTATTTGAAGGTGATAGTCATTGACATATCCACTTGGGTGTGGTATTCAATATGAACATTGACTTTATTATATTAATTGAGAGTTCCAATAAGGATATGGTACAAGTTTTCTTCTTGAAATTTTTTCATAAACCATCCCCGCCTTTTTGAAATAAAAAAATAAAGGTTGGAATAGCTTCCTAGCTAAACTTTGAAGGCTATCAAGTGAAAAATAAGGATATTAAAGAGATGCACTACATGTTTTTAAATAAGTGGATATTATAAATTCATTCTTCAAAGATATTGTGTATACAACTAAGGGTTGCATCACATATTAGTGATTGAGGAATAATTTGTGTAGTTGTACCATTGTCATAAATAATCTCAAAAAAAGTGCATTGGGAAGGATTCTGAGTCATGTTTATAGTCTTCATAAATACCCCCATAAATGTAGGTATTTTGAGTATTTTTAAAAACCATATATATATATATATATATATATATATATATATATATATATATATGGAATACCAAATTCCTTAGAATTAAAATTACTATCAATAAAAGAAATATATATAGGAAAACCAAAGTGAAGACCTCAATAAACGTAAATTCCTTGAAAAAACTAGCTCTATGCCCAAAAGGTATACAAAATGACGAAGTGTGGGATGGATTCATAATAAACCATGTACGTTGACATGCCAATGATTTAAGCCAACATGGATTCCACTATAGATAGGTAGAGACTAAGAAGGGGGATACTTGCGGATGAAATTTGGAGTATGACTGTATAGGAAGAAGGGGAGCTTTTCTTTCTATTATATTAAAAACACATATAAAATTATTTATAATAGGAGGAAGGGGTAACAAAATACAAGGTTGCTACTTATGAGAATTAAGGCTTGACAAGACATCTATAAATTTATTTTGATGGTTAGGGAGAAGCACCACTACCACAAGAAGGATTCAAATAGTGGAATAACCACTTGGTTTAAGTGGTAATATCATAAATTATAGGAGAGGAAGAATAAATATGAAGAGGAAGTTAAGGTACTAAATTAGTTAGTGTTTTGAGGTTTATTATATAATGTAATAATACAAACAAAATTAATTAAATTCAGTTAGGATTCAACAATAAATAACAAACAACAAGAATTTAAAAATGTACGAGAAAACTAACTAGGTTTAATTAACTAATTTTTGAATGAGAAAAAGTGGGAAATAGACTTTCTTGAAAATGATTTTAGAGATGTTGGAATTAGTTGGGATGAAGATGATATAAGTAGTAGAGTTTCAATATATCTTTCCTCAATAATGAAAACCTTCAAAATGTTGCTACATATTTTTGCATAATATACATTATCTTAATGTCTATTTAATGCATTAAAATACCTTCATGATACCATATGAAATAATGAAAAAATGAATTGATGTATGGTGACCTAAAGTTCCCTTACTAATATGATAGCTTTGTTACCTCGACTATGTAGTATAATCAAAGGTATTAAATTGGAAGAAGCTAATGGATACACCATAGTACATGTAAAAAAATAAATAAAGGGGAAAGAAGCAAGTGCACGAGTAGATATTGTCGATAGCGGGAGGGGTTCTATCTCCTCTTCAAGTAATTTTTCCTCTCTTCTTAGGATTTGATTTCACAAAGCATTTTTTTATAAGAGGCATTCAAAAAGTTGCAGTAGGTTTTTTAATTAGATTATTTGTAAAATGTTTTTCTTTATTCCATTATTTATGTAAGTGATTAATAACGGTATTCAATCCAAAGGTATACATTATTTCAATCTTCTAACATCAAAATCAATGGTGCAAAATGGTACACATGGCAGTTGGGCAGTTGGGGGAGTTGTTTTCAGAGAGGGATGTTTTACAGCGTAATTATTTATTCTATAGAAGAGATATTCATCACTTATGTCATTTGAATACTAAATTTCATATATTCATAACTTGTGTAATTTGATTATCTACCATTCTAGTATTTGTCATTTGTGCTTTTTATATATCAAAATTGATGAATTGATCACTTCACATATGTCATTTGAATACTAAATTTCATGTATTCATAACTTGTATAATTTGATTATCTACCATTCTATTATTTGTCATTTATGCCTTTTATATATCAGAATTGACCAGCTGATCAAATTTTCTATTTAAATATTACATTTTATGGATTTCAAAATTCAAAAATGAATTTGGTGATAATGTGATATTAACTGTAATTCAAACAATTTTTTTCTTTTGATACGTGCTTAATATTACTTTAAATTCAAATTGAATGTCTTAACATTACTGAATTCTATCAAATTTTACATTACATTTTCTATAATTTGGAATTTGAAGATGTTTCATAATAGTAAGGTGCACATTATTAAGCTTTGAAATTTCATAATGCAATAACATATTACTAGAATTATTTTCCATTTATCCTCAAAATATGTTAATGTTTTATAAATTTTTACCTATAAATTTCATAAACATGTGTTTTTTTTATCAATTTATAATATTATAATTGTTAATTTCTTACCTTATCCCATTTCAATATTTCATTTGAATCTAAAATTATCTGAATATAATTTTATATCAATTTCAATTCTATAATTTTTTTCCCTGATTATATGTTTTTTATAAATCAATATTCTATAATAATTCACTCATGTACTTCATGAACTCATTTTTCTTTTACCTCTTCTAATAGAGATCATATTTTGAAGTGGATATATGACACTAATATAATTTATTCATGAATCCTGTGAAGACCTTTTTATTCACCATTTCTTATATATTATTGATATAGCTTTGACTATATTGCATTTGTTGCGATGTGTTGAACAAAAATTATTTGTGAGGATGTGAAATTGCCAAACTAACATGATAATGTGTGTGTGAAAAAAATGAAATGAAAATACTATGAAAAGAAAAATTTGGACATTGCAATAAGAAACTTATCCTCACATTTTGATGAAAGACCCAATGTTACATTGTAATAAACAACAAAAATATATATCTTATTTTCATGAAAAAAATTCATCATATAAAATTCACGCTAGAAAACTAACATTGAAATTCCATTGTCCAATGAAATTACACAAATATTTCGTGAAAAAAGGGTGCCACAATGTGATGAAAGGCATCCAACATTACATTCTGACAAAATCCCTATTGTTGTAATATGTATAACAAATATTGATGGAAAACACTATATGAACATGATATAAATTCGAATTAATTGAACAGTGTTTTTGACAAAGATAAAAATTGTTTAACAATTATCAAATTTGAATTGGATTTAGAAAAAATTGTGGAAAATACAAAAACAAAATGATAGAAAAATCTATATTATTAACAAAAATGTTGAAAAAAGGAATGGAGAACTCCTACTTCCACGAAAATGTGAAATCCAAGAAATAACTTATAGACTATCAAGAAAAACATCAATGATATTATGTTATACACTTAGAAATAAAACCTATATTGATAACCATGGTCATCCACAAAATAGTATGTCAATTAAATTTTACCATGGTTTTCATTTTGAGCCATAATTAACCATGTCCAAACATTTGTAGTAATGCTCAACCATTGGGAACATGGTTAACCCACTACCAACCTTGAATAACAATGACACCTTTGGTCAACTAAGGTAATCTATATTTTGTTTTCATAATCGATCATTGTCAACCATGTTTTGTGATGCTTGAACAAGGTCAATCATAATCATTAATAGTTAGCTATAGTTAAACAATTACAACCATGATCATCCACTTACTAATACTTAACAACTGTTGACTAAGGTGAACCCTACTAAAAATTGTCAAACCATGGTAAACCATTGTGAGTGTGGTTAACGATGTTCAACTTGTAACCATAGTCAACCATATGCATCATAGTAAACCAGAGTCAACCATACGAAATTATAATATGTCATAAACAACTTTAATTTAATGTGTAGAACCATGGTCACCATAGTGGATTGTTTCCTCACCAAAATTCACCCTTCCTAACACTAACTTTAAAATATTTCACTATAGCAAACCATGTATTATGGTCGATTAATCCTACCCAACCATATTAATAAAGTGATGGAAAGACAGTGATCTACATATTCTTCTACCTTCGATATACCAATCAATAACCTTAAAAAGTGAAAAATAATGTTAATCAGCATATTCTAATCAAATTATTAATATTTATGCTAATAATAGAACATTGTCAACATTATCAAGTTACTTAATCCTTTAAGATTTATAGATGCTTATGAGCTTATGTGTCCCATCATATAACCATAACCATTTTGACCAACGATTAAATAAACCACTTAAATGTTTGAAACTACTTGGAACAACATATGAATGAACCACTTAAATGTTTGAAACATCTCAGAACAACAAACAACATATGAGTGATCTGGTTATCCAAATATGAGCTATATATTGAAGCCATATCATCACACTATGAAGTTTTAGTGTATTATTTTTTTTAGAAAATTTTCACAATATTCAAAGATATAATTTTTCTTATTTACAGAATTAAACTGAAATAAACTTTAGATTTTGCTAATGAAAAGAAGCTTATCATAATCATAAATATCTCTTTGGGAAAGAACTAATAAAGATAACTAAGAGCCATAATCATAAATATCTACTTTGGGAAAGAACTAATATAGATAACTAAGAGCGTTTGAACGAAAATGCTTAAAACCCAAAATTAATGGGGGTCAAACTAAAAGCGCGCCAGTTTCCTGGTCGGTCTGCGAAAATAATACAAAGTATATTAGCATTACGGATCAATATAAAGCATTAAGGTAATGTAAATATATAAACCATTACGGATCAATATCGTAGGTCGTCGGGAGAAAGTCGGGTATCACGCTCTGATCTTTTTAACGATATATACTCAAAGTCCTTCAAAGTCTCTTTCGAAAAGCGACAAGATGGGGGAATCACGAAATGGAGGCGATCCTGATATGACGAGTTCTGCCAGAAAATTCTTTGACTTGATTAGCGCGAGATATAGAGGCATCTCATGGGATAGATTTGTACCTTCCTCTTTAACAAGTGGAACTGATGGCCTTTCACATGTAGGAGGGGCATCCACGCAAAATGAAGCCACCGTTAAGCAGCACTTGATCTCTAGCGTATTGTTCAGATGGATTGGAAAACACGGCCGTAGATGCATTGGAAATTGGGAATTGGAAAATGTTTGGGATAATGTATCTGTACGTCAATTAGACGACATTGGACAGAAACCCCTGTATGAATATCGTCCTCGTACTATGAATGACAGTGACCGAAAGAATATCGACGGTGCAATGGCTGAAAATATGAATATAGTTATTCTGCGAAATATCTTTGATTGGAATCGGGAAGATGGAAATGTGTGGAGCCAGCAAATTGTATGGAGTGGCAGCTTTGCAGATCGTCATCGGGTACTGCAGCTCTTGGAAAACAATAGTAATACCACTAATTCCATACAAATGAAAATTGAATGGTATGATCTTCATCCTCAATTTCGAAAGCGATACCTTACTCTCCATAACAGTTATCCGTTAGCCGCCACTATTGCTTCTGTTGACGGTTTCCAAACCGTTAGCGTTCCAGCCCAATCCATTGGCGGAGATGATGGTGAGGGCGACATATTCATATGCGTCATTTGTTATGATACCCTGTCCACCGGAACTGAAACAAAACAGTTGCCTTGTAACCACCTTTTTCATCAAAACTGTATTTTGATGTGGTTTTTTACTAAACCTGAATGCCCTATGTGTAGGAAAAATTTACTAGAAATGCTGGGCAATCAACCCTAGGATTCTAGCAAGTTCGTGTAAATATGGGCTTTCAACCCTAGGGCAATCCTTGGTAATGCATTGGCGAGAATTCCCACTATGTGCGACGTCGTGGTTCATTACGTTGATTGTTTTTTCCATTTACCATTTTTATATTGAAAATTACTTGAGAAAAATATTCTCTACGGAGTAAATGTATGTGGTTCATTCCCTTGATTGTTTTGTCCATTTAGCATTTTTATATTGAAAATTACTTGAGCACAGTATTGTTTACTGAGTAAGAAAAAGTGTTTTACATCTTAAGGAAAAAAATAAATATATATGTTAGTTATAAATAAAAAATATTTTAATATTTTATTATATAAAATCATTTTAAGAAGAAAAAGTATAAAGCTTAAAATTATAAATTATAATAGTAGAAAGTTATGTCAATTTAGGTGTTTTCGTTTTAAAAAGAAAATCTACTTTTATACGAGGAAACATTATTGCTTTATGGATTATTTTGTGTGCGAGAAAAAAATAAAAGATATTGTGTGCGAGCGAAAAAAAGCTACAATTGATTTATGCTAAGTTCTATCAAAGTTCTATGAAAATTAAACATTCTCAACTATATATAGGCCAGTAACATTCTATATGAAGCATCCTAACCATGGAGAGCATCCTAACCATCCATGGGCCAAAAAAAAGACTTGGATCACGACAAAAATAATAGACAATACACAAGTTTCCTAACGAAGTATCTAGAAGGTATAGTAGAGTATAGTAGAGTGAAATTGATGACTAAAGATAAATATAGAAAAAAAAAGATATTATATTATATTATTTTTAAAGAATTATATATCCATATAATTCACAAATATAAGTTAAAATAATAAGTTAAGAAAATCATCATCAAATTGATCAAAGTAGCTATGTATAGCTATATATATGACTAATAAACATCAATATTGAAAAAAAGTAACCAACATAAATCAAAAAATAAATAAACACAGTCCTCACGACGATTCTTTTCCCTTGACAAATGGCCACAAGATATGAACTCATCGTATCAACGTCATTATTTTGGTGGAGTTTCCTTATTTTTTAATCAAAATCTACTTAATTTTTTACATTTAATACAAAACTATGATTTTAATCATTTTAATATATAACTTTCAAGTAATTATACTCGTCCAAATCAATTTAATTTAAATAGTTAAAATTGCAATTTAAACCGTTAAAATTGCAATTTAAACAATAAAAAAAATATTTTGGTCATTTTTCATTCATCAAATTCTAAAAATATATAAAGCAAAATAATTTAAGTGTTTTATTGCATTTATTAAATTATCTTATAAATTTTATATTTATAATAAACAAGCATGGATTTATCTTAAATGTAGATCTGCTCTAAGAGAGAACAAACTTTTCAAAATACAAACCATATATTGAATGAAAAACACTAAAAATGATATGCATCTCCAAATATTTGATTCCTTTATACACTACATAATAGATCGTGAGTTAAAATAGACATATTGGTTCTTAGTAATGCTATTTGTATAATATATATTTCACATCTAAAAATATTCATAATTTAACAATAAATGACTAAGAATATTATCAAATGAGCAAAAGATATGAAGTCATCATATCTCCCCATTATTTTGGTGAATTTTATTTCATTTTTTAATCTATAACCTACAATTAATTGTACTCATCCGAATCACCTTAAATAGTAAAAATTACAATTTCAACAATATAAATTGCCATTTTAATTATTTTTTATACATCAAATTTCAAAAGATACAAACAAAAATAATTGAAGTGTATTATTTCACTTATTATATAGCTTTATAAATCCTCATTTTATAATAAAAAAACATAGACCTATCTTAACTCTGGATCTACCAATGTACTAAGCCCTAATAGGGATCAAATCTCTCAAAATGAAAATCACATTTTGAATGCAAAGTTGTAATAAAAGATTTGCATCTCCAAATATTTTATTCCTCTATAAATTTAGTAAATTTGAAATTAAAATAAACATATATTAATTCTTAATAATATTGTTTATATAATACAGATTTTACATCTAAAAATATTCCTATTTTTAATATTGTTAAAACTTAAATAATACATATAGTTACATGTTTAAATATAAATAAAAAGTTAACATGATGTGAACTAATTATATTTTATAGCATGTGAATTATTATTATTATTATTAAAATTTATTGTATGTTGTACGTATATTCTTTTGTTTATTAAAAAAAATTGTTTGCAATTTTATTAATAATAAAAATATTGCAATATAACAAAATAAATTTTATTTATTTATTATTTTTATTGATTTTATTTTTTTATTTTTTTTCAATTGAACCTATATTGTCCTTTATGATTTTTTGATGTAATATTATAATATCTCTCGCATATTAAGTTGATAATTAAATTTTTCCACATTTAGAAAAACTATAACATCTACCCTATCTTGAATTATCATTTAAATTTTTACATGGATGCCTCTTTCATACTTGGATGAGTCCCTACTATGGAGTAATTTTCTTTTAAACCAAAAAAATACTTTAGGAAAATTGAAGAGTAAGAAAACATGTAATTCTTTTTTAGTGAGCTTGCACACTTAAAATAAAATGATAATCAGTGACTGAATTTTGGCACAGATACTACAACATTGCCACCATACTAATATGAGTTCCTTAATCAAGTTATCTAACTTGTTGAGATTAAGTTTAACTCCACAAGTATGGGCTTGTTTTCCTTTAGACCCCAAAATATTTGAGGAAAGATGAAGAGTAAAAACGTTTGCAGATTACACATGGGTAAGCATTTTAATCAATTTATGACGTTTATCATTTTTTAATGAAATTCACATCAAGCTTTCCTAAAATTATTATTAATAATTTGATAAAACTTTTTATTTTTATTTAAGAATATTATAATATAATATTTTTCATAATAACTTAAGTTAATACTCATTTTAAATCATTACAATATCTACTTCATATTAAATAAATATTAACATTTAAATCTTTTTAAGAATAGGGAACTCTATTTTATAAATATCTTTTCATACTAAATTGTATGCTGTAGTCTAATAAGGCCATAATTTGGCTTTCCTCAAAATATGGGGAATTATTTTCAAGAAATCCAATTATGAGAGTGTTTGAACTATTATTTAGATTCTGAAAATGGATTAAAAACCTTCAAGAATCTGTAGGGCAACCAAAATCCTAAAACTTGATAGTTATAACTAAGATTCCCGAAGATTTAAGCCAATTTTTATCAAAATTTACTATTACTAATACAAACCTCCCAAAAATCAATATCAAACTAATCGATAGTTGAAATTAGATTTAAATACCCAAAATAGAAAAAATTTCTTTGGTACCCAAAAATAATTTTAGAGCTAATAAGGGTAAGAAAACATGCCATTTTTTTTTGTCATCAAATAAGTGTTCTATTCTTAAAATGATATCATAATTAAATAAACTATTATGTCTAGCAATACCAATGTTGAAAATAGTAATTACTCTCGTACTAGTACAGTTTATAATGTTGGAAATAGTAATTACTTTAGTAATAGTACAGTTTATAATAAAAGTTAGTTAGACTTAATGTGAGTTAGCTGGATTTCATTTATATTTAGAGAAGTTAAATTTAGTGTAGGTTTACATGTTGAAGTTAGGAAATAAAAAAAAGTATAAATTTGGTATATTTGATTCAACATAATGATGTTAAATTTTGTTTGATAAATAGAAGAAAAGAATCTCACATTGTTTGTGTCCGGTAAAAATTTTTGTTTCCTCCTCTCTCCCTTTACATCAAATTTGTATATCAGAGCTAGAGGATCTAAGGAGCCATATATTCTGTAGTCATTGCTTGCGGAGCCCCATAGTGATGAAAGGATCGAAATTTTCTTCATCATGGTCGAGCGATAAATATTTTCCACCTTTTTACACTCGCATTAGAACCGTGGTTGTAAATCTTTCTTTTAATGCAGAGTGATGTATGCATTCCTAAGTGGATGAGTCACCGTATATCCAGCATACGTGTGGAAAAGACTTTAAAAAATCGAATGTTTTTTGTTGACTAGCTCGATAGCAACATTAAAATGGTATATCTACAAGGTTGTTTAAAAGGCTTAGACCATCTCATGTGCAAGTTTAAAGCCCTTAAAAGTTGTTTGGCAAAATTTTAAAGTTTTTCCAAAATTTATTTGAAAGGGTGTTTTAAAGACTATTAAAAATCCTTATTTAAAAAAAAAAAAAAAAATTCAACATAGAAATACAAAGTGCAATGTAGGGAAAGGTTTAAAGAGTTGGAAGGAGTTTTAAAAAAAGGTGTATTACAAAGACAATTTTATAAAGAGTAGTGATCGATTTTTTTTGTGTTTTTCGGATATTTTATAGGAAAGAGAGTTTAGGGTTTTACAAAATTATTTTTTTATTTTTTTATATTTTTTAATTTAATTTTGTTTGTTTGTTTGTTGTGTATATGAACGATAGTGTTTTGGATGAAGGTTGTGCGATATAGGTATATATATTATAAATAATTTTTTTTCAAATGATATGGAGAGAATTTTTATGCAATAAATAAAGAAGCCATAATACATGAGAAAGAGAATATTCAAGACAAGGGAATATTTATGCATGATTCAAGCAAATTAAGAAAATGAATGGAAAAGAAGAAGAAGAGATCATTTCCATGTATATATAGGTTCACGTTGTATTTGAGGAACCAATAAGTCTAGTAGAAGAGGGTAGTGAAATGAAGGTTGATCTGTGTAGCATGGATCTCCTACCACCTCCTATGTTTGTGAGTAAAAATTTTGATTTTTGGGTTGTCAAAATGCAAAATTTTCTTCGAAGTAAAGAGTTATTTGAGTACGGGTATAATAACGCATATGATGAGGTATGTGATTCTTTAGTATTAGATTTTATTAAATAGACAATAGAGCTTGGATAATCCATGCATATGGATGAATAAGACGGAACAAAGATTGCAAAGAGAGAAGTCGAAGCCTCTATGTGTGAAGCAGAGAAAAATAATATTCATGTGGATGGTACAGATGATGTTTACTCCCACTATGACGAAACACATGTGCATGATGAGTGCTAAGTGAGATATCAATTGGTGAATCCAGCCAAAACAAATGAATTGGATGAAGTTGAAATTGTTAATTATCACATGTATGGTCGGATATCCCATAGTAGAGTGTATGAAAATTATGTTGATGTTAAATTTGATCAAAATAATTTAAAGTTAGTGATGAGTGGTTTCACATAATGCAACAAAAATAACACATTGATCGTTTTTATTTGGTGAGAGAACGCCACTTTCGTCTGGAATCCAAGTGGAAGACAACCTATTTGCAACAACTGAGGTATTTAAAGGAGTGGACGAGAAGGTAGAAGAGGAACAGAATGAAGCTCTCATTGTAGAGCATAATGAAGATGTTTTTAACATTGTTTTTTAAAATGTAAGTGTTCAAAATAGCATGGGCGTAGACCTTGAAAACAATGTTGTTAACAAGTTTGATGCATATTTGAAGCTCATTGAAGAATGGATTGAGAATCCAATGTAGAAAATTGATGAAAATATTAAAGAAGCAACTAGAATAAAAAAATTAAATGAAATGGTGAATGAGAAGTAAAAAGAAGAAATCATTGAAACAGTCTTTCAACAATGGAGTAAAAAAGAAATCATATTTTTCTATCAAGAAATATGGCATAAAGAAGATAAAGGATATGAAGCCCAAGAAACAAAGAAAATTTTATAGATTAAAGATAAAGAGTTGTTGTAGTAGTCCATGAGTGAAATTATTGTTGAAGAAGTTGTATAAGATAGACACAGAAAAAATACAAAATAAGTGAAATAAAAATTGCAGAAGTAATAACTGAAGAAATATGGAGCTTACAACAAGAAATAAATGCAGAAAATGAAGTAGTTTTGAGGGTTGAAAGAAAATAAAAAGAAAATCCAACATTTTAAATCTTTTGTCATTGTATTCCTAGTTGAGACATATACTAGCAACAATGTTTGAGTGATGATTGACTCAATGTTTATTGTAATCCTAATAGTGATGATTGTATTTATGTTGATTCATACAGTAATAATTAGGGGGCATTTTTCAAATAGTAATTACACTTGTACGCATGCAGTGCAATCTAGATTAAGAGTGTGAGTTAATTAGAGTCAATGATATTTGGAAGGTTATCAAGTACAAATCCATAAGTATTTAACACATGCAGTTCCATAACTATTTTCTACTAAACCTTATTTTAAATGCATTCTAATCAAAATACAAAACCATGGGAATAAATTTGCAGAATGATGGCATTGTTTTCTAGATATTCTTCTTATTGAAAATTTATGGGTAACAATCTACTTATTTATTATAATTTAGAACCATCCTTGTAATTATCGATGTAACAATATATGCAAATAATATTTATCTTTCCTATATTAAAAATGTAGCATACAAATGGATACACTTATAAAATCTCACCTATTTATCCATATTCCAAATGAAAAATGACATTTAACTATATGATAGTAGCTTCCAATTTATATATGAATGAAAAGTGTACATGAGATTATAAAACAACGATTGTTTAAAGAAAACACCATTGCTAATTTATCTCTCTATGAACAACATCATAGTTAACTTATCTTTGTACACATAAGAACCATGAAATTTTTCAAGTACATTAACATGGTCAACTTATCCTCTTACACACCAGAACCATGCAATTCTTCAAGGAAATTGACACAACTCACTTATCCTTTAACTCACAAGAACCAAGAAATTTTTGAAGAAAATTATCATGGTTAACTTATCCTTTTACACAAAAGAACCATACAGTTATCAAACCATACCCATTCATCCATACTTCATATGAATTAAATGAATGCATAACGATTATAAAATGCATGCTTATACATCCATATTTCGCATGCATTAAATAAATGCATAAAGACAATAAATTTCATGCATAAAGACAATAAATTGCATGCTTATGCATTTATATGTACCATGCATTAAATAAATTCATGTAATTATAGAGACATGGTTATCATTGTTGTAAATATAGGTTCATATGCATTGATGAAACCGTGATTATATTATTCTCTATCAATACAAAATAAAATAAAATGTGTTATGTGTCACATGCATAAAAAGTCCTTAATTTTTATTTTGGGTGCTAGAATATTTCATATTATCACGTGGTTGTCATTAAAATTCACGTATTAAAACCAATTATTATCAAGATGAATGTAAAGTACCGAATCCATGGAGTATGTATGTATTTCTTTATCTAGCAAGGAAATACCAATTACTATGTTGCATGCCAACTCAACTTAGTGTTTTAATCATTGTTAATGGAAAATAGCCAGCCTAAGGAAATACAAAACCACTTGGTCACATAAACTAACTCCTATTCACAAGTGTGTTAATAATGATTTAATGTAATTGTCACAACTTTGAGCTCAATATAATTGGATTAATAAGGAACTTACATAAATTGTGGCACATCATGTGGAAAATCACTCTCCATAGTAAAATATAGAGATCTTTCTCAACAAATTAATTGAGAAAAAATTTTGCAGACCCTTCCAAAATGCCAAATGGAAAAATTTCTACAAACTCTTCTATGCAACATTTCTCGACTATTTACATACTTGGGAGTGAACTACACACCATACCACATGTATTCAAATGGCGTAGCATCAAATAAAAATACTGACAAGTTCTCAGAACCATGGCAAGGATGTGATCCATGGTGGGCCTGACTCTTGTGACCGCCCAACATATCAAGGCAAGATATTCCTTACATAAATAATGATGTTTGTTTTTAAATGTCCTCCATTCCCTAGATTTTTTCTTGGAATGGATCATAAGTTATTTCAAAAATATTCCAAAAGCCTAATTAATTCTTGGTATCAACAGATTTAGATGGCATCTACATATTAGCTAATCATATATTTTTTTTCTACATAATTTTCTCTAGGTAAATTACAACCGCCCACCCTCCCTCCCTCCTCTTTAAAGATAAAATTGTCCTTAAAGTTCATCTCTTGTTTATTTCATCATCATTACGTTTTTGTCCAGTTTTATCTCCCATTGGAACAATCTTTTCCTTTACATTTCTTTTATGTCCCAAAATATGATTTTCAGATCGACTTCTACTCATGACATATACCTCCAGTCATGATATTTTTGTAACCAAAAAAACCAAAATGTGGATCATTCCCCTTTCAAGATGAAGGATTTTATTTTCAAGAAATACGAATAATTAAAGGAAATATTTTTGTATTAATAATAATAAATTTTTATGGATTCTAAAATATTCAATTTTTACTTTCAACCATTTTGTCACTGTTCAATTTCGTAAAAAAAAAAAAACCAATTATTTTTAAAACATTTTTGTTACTTGCTAATACTCTTGGAAACCTCAACAATCCATACAATATATTAATTACATGTGGTTTATCAGCTGTGGAAAACACTCTAGGAGTCATTTATCAACCCAACATCAAGCATCTTGTGCTCCATAAATACTCAAGCGTGGACGACGACACTTTTCTGAAGGAGTGGAGCATGTTAGGAGCTATATTACTAATGTAGAGCCTTAATGTTGTTAGTGTAGCCCCCTTATTTTTGTTGTTGGTGTCCCCATATTTTTATTATTGTGCCCTTACATTATTATTGTTAGGTCATCTAGGATTATATTGTGACCACATGGACTTCTATATATAGAAAGGAGGTTTTATCATTTGTGTCATCCAATAATTCTTCATTTATGTAATGTAAACAAGGTTTCTCCCTCAAAGTTTTTGATTTCTAAGGTGTTTATCTCTCTTTTCTTATATTTTGGGAGCTGGTTTCATAACATCTTTGGTGGTTTATCCACCTCCTTAGAAATAAACCCATGGTGTATGGAATCCAATTAGTATTTGTCAATAACAATCTTATTATTTTTAATCACAATATTTCAATTAAAAATTATTTATGTAATTTCAGGTTTTAATCATAATATTTTTAACTATGAGCCATTTATCGCAACACCTCTTCAAGTACTTGGAGAGAACATAGTTCTCTAATCACATAAACTATCAAAGTAGCCATAACTACACAAAATTCATATTGTATTAGACATTGCTAAAGACATCCACAAGTCTAGTGTCATGAATTCCTCGAAATACAATAACGACCTCTTTTTAAGAATAGTTCTATTAGGTCTTCCTCGTGAACTAGGATTCTTTCCTACAAGGAAACTAATCGTGAATCTTTCACCAATTACAACTCCTCAGCATGAATAGTGTAACAAATCTACTTATCCCAAATATATATATATATATATATATATATATATATATATATATATATATATATATATATATATATATAATGTGAAAATGTGAAGTTGGGTTGCACTTTTTGCCCTTTTTTGAGAAAAAAAACATTCATTTTTTTTGGTTCTTCAACTTTCTGCAAACTATAACAATTTTTCTGTTTAGAATTTCATTTTGCGATATAAATAAAAGTTGTCAGAAATTTTGTTATCTTTCTATTACTTATTTTTTGAAATTTTTTATGCAGATTTGATATGTCAACTTAGCATTTCTTTGAGTGTGTGTTTCTTAACAATCAAAGGATTCACAAGAATTCATGTTAATACGCAATGTTGTATTCATTGAAAATTTGTGTTTTTGAAAAAAAAAATGTGTTACAACAATCTAGACAGATTCTACTTCGGTTTCGTCATATTTACAAAGCCAATGGATGCCTATCATAATTACAAGAATTTTTTGAACTAGTCCAATATTAAAAAACTGAATGTTTCTGATATGTTTCACGACGCAACAAATTTCTTAAAATATAAGTTATAAACTAAAAATATAAAAGCTACCCATTAGAGACGATGGACCAAAGCAATGCCCCATAATTTTTTCAATTTTTTTTACAATGTATTTTGGGAGATACAGAATTTTGATTTCACTAAATCACAATGATCCTTAAAAATTGCTTGCACCCATTTTATTAGAAAATTAATTAAAATTAGTAAATTCTTATGAAATTCCATAAAAGTTATATTTCCTGAAACTAGATGCAATTCTGAAAATGCATGTTTGGTTCCAGCAGTTAATTTACAATGTTTCATGGAGTTTAATCAGTCCAAAGTTGCAGAAACGTCAAGCTGCGTAACTGGTGACACGTTAGTTCGACGAAACCTTGATTAAAAGTTTGGTCGAACTATTTTTTGTGCCGATGGCCCATTAAGTCTAATGACTTAATAGTTCAGCCGGAATTTAATCTAATTTTCCATCAGGTAGAAAATTTCGCGGCACCACTCCTAAAACACATTTTGTGGCAATATAAATTGTGAGGAAATCATCCATAATTTTCGCACATTTTGCACATTTGGTATGATTTTCTAAAGGTCTTGGTTTGGGTTTAAATACTTTTCTTGGAGGGTTGGATTTAAGGGCATTTGTTGGAGGCAAACTAATTTTGCAACTTTTGGGTTTAAGGACTTTTCTTGGAGGACATTTCTTGGAGACGGTTTGATTTTTCAAAAAATTGTTTTGGGTTTAAGGAATTTTCTTCAACGTAGATTCAAAGGACATTTGTTGGAGGTATGTGATACATTTTTTTGGATTCTTTTTTTTTTTTTTTTTTTAGGTATGGATTTGTGCTTAATTTTGAATTCTTGGAGACAGTCTCATTTTGCAAAGAATTGTTTTGGGTTTAAATACTTTTCTTGGAGGTGGCCTGATTTTGCAAAGAATTGTTTTGGGTTTAAGGAATTTTCTTAGACATACATTCAAAGGAAATTTCTTGGAGGTATGTAATACATTTTTTTGGATTTTTTTTGTGCTTCATTTTTTTTCAAAATATGGATTTGGGCTTAATTTTGAAAAGATATTTTTTGGAAGTATTTTTTTAAGTGACGTTTTTTTTAAGTCGGAGACATTTTTTGAAGTGACATTTTTTTAGAGTACATGTTTTGAATTGAAGTAAATATTTTGAGCTTCATTTCATTTTTATAAGACATTTTTTCACGAATTTTTTAAAGTAAGTTTTTTGGATTGGAGTATGTATCTTTTGCAAGAATTTTAAAATGATTTTTTTTTAAAAATTAAATCTTTTGTGATGCTTTTTCTAATTGAGTTATTGTCTAACTTTTTGAAGGAAATTTTCTAAACTTCATACTCTATTATCATGGGAAATCAAAGGATTTGTGCGAGAAAATATGATCAAAAAAGAGACCCTCAAGAACGTAGAGAAGAGACGAGACAATCTCACAAAAGGAAGATAGAAGCCCTCTCAAATATTGAAGGGGAAAATCAACCTCAAGCAGAAATTGAAGTAGGTATGTAAATGTAAATATTATTATCTATTGATATATTTAAAATTTTCCTAGTGTAAAATGTGAAACTTTATTTTTATTAGATGAACTAATTTGAATTTAAATATTTTGTTTAATGTAAACAGACAGAGATATTCCTCTAAAAATTGATGATGAGATACAAAATTTTGAAAGAGAAACTGAAAGAGATATGGAACCAATGATTGAAGATGGTGAAAATATTGAAAGAAATTCAAATGAAGAAATTGAATCACAAGGTATATATATATTGAACACATGCATGTATTATTGAAATTATACATATATTTATTAATTTAGTTAAATTTATTGTTCATATGTAAACTTATTATGTACTATTTTTTCGAATATGTACAGATAAATCACTGTTGATGATGAGATGTTAGAAAATGTTGACACTCACACATATGGAGATAAAAGAAACCTTACCATGTTATACGATATTGTATTAATTGCATTTTTGAAAAGTATTTCTTAAATGAGCAAGTGACAGTTCAAGCTCAAATGTTGAAAGGTCTCCTATAATTAAGGAAATTAAAAGAAGCTACGACACTACTGGGTATTCAAAAATCAACCAAAGATAAAAAAATTAAGGAAAATGTGATACAAAATATAAGTAGTGCTATAAATTCAATTAAGAGATCTAGAGAGAAAAATGTTTCAATTGTACGTAGAGGAGTACATATGCCAATGGTTTCATCGAGTACTAAAGAGAATCTTTTGGTAACATCAATGGCATGTGCATTAGGAAGCTCACGAGAAACTTTGCACAAACATTGGAAATTTTGGCTGCAAGTAGATGTAAATGATGAACTCGCTTGTTGGAGAGTTATTTGTAGGCAACCATACAAAGATAGACTTGGATAAAATGTTAAAAAAATAACATATGAATATTGGAAGAACAATTCGTGTGCTTCACGAACTGCAAGGCATGTGATGCGAAGAAGAATAACACGAAATCAGTACTAAGAACATGAAAAATACTTCTTGGAAACCACTCAGATAGAGTTATTCAACAAGTTCAAAGAAGATAATCATTAAATTCATGTTTCAAAGAGTGTTTTTGTTCAACAAAAACCATGGTATGTAAAACCTATCACTGTACGCGACACTTGTTGTTACCATTATCATGAGGAATTGCAGTTATATTATGACACATTCCTTGATTTTGGTAGAACATTATGGAAGGATTTACCTCCTCCTTCCACTCTCCGTCATTTCATATCTCAAATTCTATGTGAAAGAGAAAGTGATGCGCTATTTTACAAAAAGAAATGTGTTGGTGGTCACAAATGCGATGATTGTGGAAATTTGACTAAATTTCAAAACAAATATTGTACTGATATAAATGATCAATAATTTTCCAACATGAAATTGAAATGGAAGAGATATGAATATACCAATTCATCGATTCAAGGTGCAAATAGTGTTAAAGGAATTGAATTACTAGAAGACGAATTTTTTGTGATAGACATTTTGAGAAAGTTTGAGGCAGAAATTTACAAATAGACCAAGCATTCCCATAGAGATCAATGGAAATACTTGCAATTCAAAAAATGTCATGAATTTTTGCCACTAGGGACCATTTTGTCAGTGATTGATTTTGTAGAAAAGTACACATTTGTTCCACAAAAAGAAATTCAGAGTGAATACTATCATTCTGACCAAGTCTCCATGCTCGTCCATATTCTATATAGACATGATTAAAAAAACGTCGATCATATAGAAATCATGAGTGAAAATCGACATATCATTAAAAATATCACTTTTATATCAGTGACGATCGTACACATGATACATATTTTGTACAACAATGTTTTGGAAAAATTTATGATTCCTTGAAAAATTGTGGAATAACATTCAATGAGCATTGCATATGGTCAGACGGATGCAGAGGTAAATTCAAATCTGCATGATCATTATTTTGGTTGTGTTATCTTCATAAGAAAACCTGCATTAAACATGTGGGAATTTCTTTGAGACTAGCCATGGAAAAGGAGAACATGACGGTGTAGGATCATGCATAAAATTAGCACTTCAAAGATATCAAATGAACCCCTCTGCAAGCCGACTTGTGAATGCTAAAGAAGTTCTTCAATGGTGCATTGTTGCTCTAAGCCATGAGACTAACCCATCAAGGGAAGTTCGAAGGTACATTCAATTTATTTTTTATTGGAAATCTAATTTTAAACATTGTACATTTATCAGGCAATGATTATGTTTGACTGTATTTTGATATCATATTTACAAATTCTTATTTTAATTTTCCATATAAAGGTTTTTCTGGCATATTGGGATCAAAGACATAGATAGATCAATTGGAAATGATGTTTAAAAAATATAAGGGACTCGAAAATTGCATTCAATTAAAACGAATTGGTCTAGAAATGTGTTTGCATTGGATAAAAGAAAATATTCTTGTTTTTTTTTTATGTTTGCATAGACAACACAAAATCCAATGACATTTGTGAAAACAAAATGTTTGTAAAATATTGGAAACATATAGAGCTAAATTCAAAGGGAAAAATGTCTGTTGCAATTTTTGAAGAAATGCAATCAAAGGAAACTAGAATATCATCTGATGGTGATCGAGTTTATGATCCTGTTAGAGAAGGTAACATTTGAATTTCTTTGTAATGATTTAAATATCTAGAAATAAATTTGTATATGTATAATTTTGTTAAGTTTTTTTTATTGTGAAGGAGATGCTTTTGCTGTAATTGGACCTATTGACAACAACGAAAATGTTAAGTATTATTTGATGTGTTGCACTGAACGAGAAATGAAATTATTAGAAAACTATAATGATCATGGATTTCAATATGATAGAGGATCTATTATATTGAAAGGTTATTTTTTCAGACAAACTAATAAAAGTGGGGACTTTTTTTACTTTGGAAACTATGAACCTGATTCCATAAGTTGTCAATATAGTCACAATCAAGTTGATAGAGGTTCAATCAAAGAAAAAAATGAAAATTAAGAAATGGAAAATATCAAAATCCGATCATGAATGGATTATTTAAGATGGCATTCCATTGGAATTTTTTTGATTGAATTGCCCAACAATTTATTCTCTTTGGATTAATTATGTTTTATAACTTCCAGTACTCAACTAAAAATTGATATGCTTATGTTATTTGGGCAAGTGTTTGCACATGTACAAATTGTTTTGTTAAATGCACGTGCTCTAGTATCAACTGAAAGTAGCTTTTCTATACATGTGCAATGATGAAAAATGTTACATGTATTGGATATATATGTGTGTGTGTGTGTGTGTGTGTGTTCTAGAATGAAATTAATTGTTCAAGTAGTTTTACTATGTGAATTGATGAAAAATGATTCACGTACTCAATATATATGTTCTAGAATGCAATTAACTGGAACTAGTTTTTCTATGGGCATTGATGAAAAACTAGTTGGATTTTCTGGTAAAAAGTATCCACAATATAAATAAATCATCTGCAATATAGTTTTGTATGAAAATTCCTTTCAGAGTGTTGAGAATACAACAAGATGACAGAGCTTAGTGGAAAGAAGTCGCCTTCACTAAGTGGGCCCGCAGGCTATTTTTGGCGCAAAATCTATTTTTAGACTATGTCTATTTTTAGACATGCCGATCATGATTCTATGAGTTGCAGGATGCTATTTGTGGAGGGATGGTCAAGTTGGAAAAATATATGGACTTCTATTTTTAGACATACTGGGTGGAATCTATTTTTAGATTACCAGTCTAAAAATAAATATGTCGAATATTATTAGCTCTTAATAATATTTGTACTATAAACATTATCTTATCCTCTTGGAGCACTTCAGTTTGATGCCTGGATGTGGCACATGCAGCTGACAGAAGGAATTATGCTATTCATAGGGTCTAAGTGGAGCTATTTCATGATGACTTCAGTTAGAACTCATGTGAGTGAGTTTGGTGGAGTTGATTGAGGAGTTGATGGAGTTGTGTTCAGTTTGAATTAGTTGAACTAGTTGTATTTAGTCTAACTTTTTAATACACTAGTGATGAGTGGTGTGAATTAATTATTAATTAATTCACTAATTATTAATTCATAAATCAACTAATGAACATACCAGTTAACTTCAGTGCATGGACAGTTTCAGTGGAGATCAGTGATGGAGGTAGGTGAGAGAGCAGGTTGACTATCAGTTGTGACTATACTGGTGCATGAGATTTGCACACACATTGATTGAGAAGCCAATGAGGATTGCGCAATACATACTGGTGGGATTTGAACCTTTATCTCATGATTATCCATATTGGATTGCGCAGTAGAGGCTGGCTAACAGGTGGAGGAGATTTGAGCATGTGACTTGCTTGATCTCAGCTTGTGTAGTGTGTAGCATGTGAGATAGTGCTGAGAGATTGTGGGGAGATTTCTGCTATTATTGTTACATGATCTCTATCATTATAATATACAGATAGTTGGGGGTTTTTAGCTTTAATATTTCCCATAAATACTATGTTTATATGTCTGATTGTTTATGGTTTTAATGTGCACATGCGATTGTTTAATTTCCGCAAATTGATGATCAATAGTAGAAGAGGTTATGTATTATGCATGAAGCTCAAATAGTGTGTGATCAAGATAATATCGGTGAATAATTTAATAGTTATTCAAATTTCTACATGGTATCAAAGCAGTATTTATCATTGGAGAAATTGCAAAACATTAAAGCGGTTGAGTTTTGTGCTGGTGGAATTCGAATTTGCAGCAGTGTTTTCTTGGTGTTGAAGTTGAGATGTCTTTCAACCGATTGCGATTGGAGTATGCCCTTGAGGGTAGCTTTAATTATATTGCGTGGAACGACAGGATGGAGGCGGTGTTAGATGACAATGGGTTGAAGGATTTCATAGATGCTGAAGTCCCTAAGCCTATTTCTAGCGATGCTGCCGTAATTGAGGCTTGGCAAAAGAAGACAGAAAAGTGTCGAAGGATTCTATTGGAGGGCGTGAAGGATCACATAGTATCCAGCCTGCATGGTAAGGCTTCTCCATTATTGATGTGGAAAGCCTTGATAGATTTATTCCAAAGAAAGAATGACCAGAGGAAGTTGGCGCTCAAGGATAAACTCAGAAACATAAAGATGGAGAAAGGCGACAGTATGCCCAAGTACCTCACGAAGTTCACCCAATGCAGGGATGAGCTGGGAAGTGTGGGGGTGACTGGAGATGATGAGGACTTGGTGAGCTTGGCTCTCCTTGGGCTTCCGAAGAGTTGGCATTCCTATCAGGACTCTGTCAATGGTCAGGAGAAATTGCGATGATGGGAGCGACTTTGGTCAGATCCTGTGCAAGAGGAGATAAGGCAGAGTACCAGGGACAGATCGTCATCAAAGAACTTTGATGAAGAGACTTGTGCTTTGGTTTCCAAAGAAAAGAAGGGGAAGAGAAAGAAATCTTCTCATTCCTGTGTGAAAGGCAAGAAGCAGGACATGTCCAAGGTGAAGTGCTTTCACTGTCACCAACATGGACATTATGCCACAAATTGTCCGAAGAAGAAGAAAAATAAGCAGGCTACTAGATCTGCAGCTGGAGAGGCTTTGGCCTCATAGTTTGAGCTAGATTTTTCGCTGATCGCATGCTTGGTCTCAAGTATGGCGGGATCAGTGTGTTTTCTGGATAGTGGTGCATCTTTTCACATGACAGGAGATCGAGATTTGTTTACTGATCTGGACGAGAAAGATCTTCGAGTGCACATCGATATGGGCGATGATGGTTGATACAGTGTGACCGGTATCGGTACCATTTCCTTTGAGAGGGATTCTGGTAAACCCTTCAGATTGAAGGAAGTGATGCATGTTCCAGGATTGAAGAAGAATCTTATCTCTGTGGCGATGTTAGAAGACAAGGGATATGGTGTTGTCTTTAGCGAGGGAAAGGATTTCCTGCGCAGTAAGGAAACTGGTGAGACCCGGAGGATAAGGGTTTGAGTTAAGAACCTTTATCAATTGCAGGTAGATGGCTGCACAGCAATGGCAGGCAAGGCAGAAGGAGTGGTGAGCCAGCATGATGGCGAGTTGTGGCATCGGAGATTGGGCCACCTTCACCATGGAGCTTGAAGATACTTCAGTAGATTTCTACTGGGCTTCCTAAAGGCACTCTTGCACAGTCAAATCAGTGCAAGGGGTGTACCTTGGGAAAATTTCTGAAAGCCACCTTTCACGAGAAGGATAGTCGTGCCAGGACGATCCTTGAGAGAATTCACACAAACATGTGTGGAACTTTCTCAGTAGCTTCGACAGCAAAGCACAGGTACTATGCGATCTTTGTTGATGATTTTTCTCAGAAGTGCTGGATCTTCTTCATGCAAAAGAAGAGCGAGACATACTCAAAGTTCTGTGAGTTTAAGGTGCTAGTTGAGAAAGAATCGGGGAAGCAGGTGAAGGTTCTAAGGAGCGACAATGGTGGTGAATTCATCTCTGGAAAATTCAAGGACTTTTGTAGTGCAGAAGGAATTCGAAGAGAGCTCATAGCACCTCATAACCCATAGCAGAACGGGGTTGCTGAGAGGAATAACAGAACGATCGTGGGTGCTGCACGGGCGATGTTGCATGATCAGGGCCTACCCATTCACTTGTGGGCGGAGGCATGCAATACTGCAGTATATGTGCAGAACCGTTGTTCTCACAAGATACTTGGCATGAGTACACCCGAGGAGGCGTTTTCTGGTAAGAGGCCTGATATTTCCCATTTGAGGATTTTTGGTTCACCTGTTTACATTCATGTGATGAACGATGCCAAGAAGAAGCTAGAGCTGACCGCGGAGGTTGGGATTTTTGTGGGGTACACTGATATGCCCCACAACTATTGTGTGTATTTTCCAGAAAGTCGCAAGACTATTGTGTGACGGGATATCAAATTTCAGGAGGAGAAAGCCATGAAGTGTTCGCTTGAGAGGGAGCTGCACTTGCATGCAGAGGAGGAGCTATTAGTTCCTAAGGATGAGTCTCAGGATGTGGATCAGCCAAAGATGAGGTTCATGGAGTGGAAGAGACCACTCATGCAGCACCAACCATCAGAGGGCGGAAGTGCACTACAGAAGCTGAGCGACTGGCTCAAGATGCAGAGAAGGTTGTAGGAGCACCTACATCACAGCGCAGACAGAGACAGTCACCTCAATGGTATACTAGATACATGGCTCTTATGAGCAAGTGTATCATGATAGAGCCATCCTCTTTCAAGGAAGCTGTGGAGGATCACGCATATGTAGATGCCATGGTGGAAGAGTATGATTTGATTGTCAGAAACAGTGCATGGGAGATTGTCCCGAGGCCGGAGGGGAAATCAGTGGTGGGTTCGAGATGGATCTACAAAGTGAAGCAGGCAGCTGACGGGAGTGTGGAGAAGTACAAGGCAATATTTTTTTCCCGAGGCTTTTCACAGATAGAGGGGATCGATTATGAGGATACGTTTGCACCTGTCGCAAGGTATTCTTCCATATGGACGATCCTAGCTCTCTCAGCGCAGATGGGGTGGCACATTCATCATATGGATGTGAAGACTATGTTCCTCAATGGAGTCATTGAGGAGGAGGTGTGCATAGAGAAGCCCGAAGGTTTCGAGATCTTCAGCAGTGAGTTGCATGTGTGCAGGCTCAAGAGAGCGATGTATGGGTTGAAACAATCACCTCGTGCTTGGTACACACGGATAGACAGTTATTTCACCGGACTTGGATTCTCCAAGAGTGAGGCGGCTCCGAACCTATACCAGATTAACATAGTTACCAATGAAATACGTAACCTGACCTCAAAACGGGAACTCTAGCCCAAAAACTCTCAAAAAACATGAAAAAACACCCCCCAAAAAAAAAGTGTGTCTTCTAGAACGCACTTGTTTTTTTTTAAGGTCAAATTTCAACATTTTCTAAAATTATGCTAAAAAAAAAATTGTTTGTTGAAAAAAGGATTGAAAAAACACCCCAAAAAAAAAGTGTGTCTTCCAGAACGCACTTCGTTTTTTTTGAAGGTCAAATTTCAACATTTTATAAAATTATGGTAAAAACAAAATTGTTTCTTGAAAAAAAGGATTGAAAAAACACCCTCAAAACAAAACCAGTTGATGCTGGAATAACAAAAAAAAAAAATTGTGTCATACTTTTGGCATTTTTAAAAATAGAAGTAACATTTTTTAATTTTTAAAATTCAAACATTAAAAAAAAACCTAAAATTTAAGAAAAAAAATAAATTAAAAAAATAAAAACATTTAAAAGCTTAAAATTTAAAAATATATGAAGATAAAAAAATAAAAATAAAAACAAAGTAAAAATTTTAATTCAATCATTAAAAAAAACCTAAAATTTAAGGAAAAAAAAAATAAAAAATAAACCAAAAAAAAATTAAGATTAAAATTTAAAAAAATATAGAAATTAAAAAATAAAAATAAAAACAAAATAAAAATATTAAATTTATAAAAAAAAAACAAGTAAAAAAGGAAGGAAATTAAAAAAAATAAAATATAGAAATTAAATTTAAAAAAGAAAAAGAAAATGCTTATTAAATTTAAAAAAAGAAAAAGAAATTTAAAACAAATAATTAAATTTAAGGAAATATATTAAATTTTAATAAATTTAAAAATTCAAAATTAAAAAAAAAAAACACTATTCAAATTAAAAGGAAAAAAAAAATTAATTAAAAATAAAAAATAAAAATAAAATACAATAAAAATATCAAATTTAAAACAATATATATTAAAAAAACAAATAAACTATAAAAAATAAATTAAATTTAAATTATATACATCAAATTTTATTAAATTAAAAAAAATAGAGGTTAATATTAAAATAACAAATTAAATTTAAAAACAAAAATATTAAATTTTAATAAATAAATGAATAAACAAATAAATTTTGAAAGAAAAAATAAATTTTAAATATAAAAGAAAAATATATATATATATTGTTAAACGAAAACTTTAAAAACTTTAAAAATCAATTAAAAGTGGATTAAATCGAAATAAATTAAAAAAAATATAAAAAATTTATTGAATTTTATAAAATTATATTAAAAAACTAAAAGTAAAAGTTAATAACAATGAAAAATTATGAAATTAAAAAAAAAAAAATCAATTAAATAAAAAAAATGGGCGAAATTTAATAAAAATTATTAAAAATAATAATAATAATAATAAATTTAAAACAAAAAATAATAAAATTAAAAAAAAAAAAATCAATTAAAAAAAAATTTAAAAAAAAAACAATTAAAAAAAAATTTAAAAAAAAATCAATTAAAAAAAAAACATTTAAAAAAAAACATTTAAAATTTTTTTTTTTTAAATTTTAAATGTTTTTTTTTTAATTGATTTTTTTTTTAATTTTTTGTTTTAATTGTTTTTTTTTAATTGTTTTTTTTTTTAATTGATTTTTTTTTTTAAATTTTTTTATTAATTGATTTTTTTTTAAATTGTTTTTTAATTGTTTTTTTTTTAATTTTTTTTTTAATTGTTTCTTTTTAAAAAAAAAAAAATTTTAATTTGAAAAAATAAATTTATTTTTTTCAAAAAATAAATTTCTTTTTTAATTTAATATTTTTATTTGAAGTAAAATTCGTTTTTTTTTATTTTTTTATTTTTTTTATTTTTTAAATATATACTTACATCTATTTTTTATTTGATTTTATTTTTATTTTTTTATTTTTTTTTAATTTTTAATATTTTTATTTTAATTTGATTTAAAAAAAAAAAATTGAATTTCAAAAAATTTAAAATTATTTTTTTAATTCAATTTTTTTATTTTAAATTCAATTTGTTTAATTTTTTTTTATATTTAATATTATAGAATAATTTTTTTTTTAAATTTAAAATTTAAAATTTATTTATTAAAATTTTTAAATTTTAATTTAATTTAATTGTTTTTCTTATTTTTTTAGTTTATTTAGTTTTTCATTTTTAAAATCTATAAATGGTTTCACTAAAAAAAAAAAAAAAAAACACTAAATTTATGTATATTTGTTTTTTAATTATTTGCACGTGGTTTTTTTCATTTTTTTTGTTTTTTAATGATAGGTTTTTTTTTTTTTTTTTTTAAAAATTATTTTCTTTTTCTTTTTCAATTTTAATTGTTTTTTTTTAATTTGTTTTTTTTGTAAATTTTAAAAGTTGTATTTTTTTCCTTATTATTATTATTATTTTTTAATTTATATTTTTAAATTTAATTTTTTTTTTTATTTTTTTATTTTTTTTTCCTAAATTTTAATTTTGTAATTTTAATTATTTTAAATTTTTTTTAAATATATATATATTTTTAAATATATTGTTTTTTTTAATAAGTTCGAAAAAAAATGTTTTTGATTTTTTTTTTTTTTGGTGAATTTTTGTTTTTTTTCTTTAAATTATGTGTTTTTTTTCTTCAAATTTTGTCATTTCCTTTGATATAATTTTCAAATATTTTCGTTTTTTTTATTTATTTTTGTTTAAATTTTTTCTTTTTATGAGCTATTTTTGTTTTTTTTTACATTTTTATTGGTTTTTTTTACTGTTTTTATATATTTTTTTTAATCTAAGTTTGTGTTTTATTACATACATGAAAATCACCACTCTAAAAAAAAAAGGTTGATGCAGCATCAATACATTTCAAAATTAGCATGAAAATCACTGCTCTAGAAAAAAAAGGTACGTTTCAAAATAAGCATGAAAATCACTGCTCTAAAAAAAAAAGGTTGATGCAGCATCAATACGTTTCAAAATTAGCATGAAAATCACCACTCTAAAAAAAATAAAAAAAAAAATTGATGTTGCATCAATACATTTCAAAATTAGCATGAAAATCACTAACATTTTAAAACAAATATTCATACTTCATAAATAAAAATTTTAGAGTGTCAAAAATGTGCACCAAAAAAAAATGGTGATTCTGCATCACCACTTTTCAAAATCGGGTGCTTTTTATGCTACCAAAAAAAAGTAGGTAACATTGCGGTTACCTATTTCATCGGTAACATTGTTGATTGTGGTGGAGGGTAAGTTGCTGATCATTCTACTTTATGTAGATGATTTGATTTTGACAGGTGATGAGCTGTTGATACTCTCATGCAAGGAGGATCTTGCAAAAGAGTTTGAGATGAAGGACTTGGGCCTCCTTCATTCTTTTCTGGGATTGGAAATTTGGTAGCGCAGTGGTGGACTGTTTGTTTCTCAAGCTAAGTATGCCCGGGAGATACTGGAGAAGTTCAACATGCATGGCTGCAAGCCTATTGATACTCCTCTCCCTGGTGGTTGGAGGAAGGAGGATGCTACTTCAGCGGAGGTAGTGGATGCCACTATTTATCGACAGTTGGTGGGGTCTCTTATGTATCTGGTCAATACACAACCCAATATATGCTATGAAGTTAACCAGCTTTCGCAAGCTATGGTTAAGCCTACCAAGCTAATTTGGAAGGTGGGAAAGCATGTATTACGTTATCTTAGAGGCACATCGGGATATGGATTGTGGTACAGACAGTAGGATGAGGTGAAGTTGTGTGGCTTCACGGATGCAGATTGGGCAGGGAGCCCAACGGACAGAAAGAGCACATCTAGAGGGATTTTCAGTATTGGGTCGACAACAGTTTCTTGGTACAGCAAGAAGCAGAGATCCGTGGCACTCAGTTCAGCAGAGGCTGAGTATATGGCAACGATTTTGGCTACATGCGTGGCTATATGGATGAGGAAGATCCTGGTCGGGCTGTTTGGTTCACACTTGGAGCCTACTGTGATTTATTGTGATAACCAGAGTTGTATCAAACTCTCGGCTAATCTAGTATTTCATGATAGATACAAACACATTAACATCCAGTATCATCATATTAGAGATTGTGTGCAGCAGAGGATCATGTTACTTTCATACATTCCTACGGAGGATCAGGATGCTAATATCTTGACAAAGGCGCTCACCAGGAGAAAATTCGAATACCACAGGGGCAGGATAGGGGTTGCAGATAATTCGTATCTTGTTGAGAGGGAGTGTTGAGAATGCAACAAGATAACAGAGCTTAGTGGAAATAAGTCACCTTCAGTAAGTGGGCCCGTAGGCTATTTTTGGTGCAAAGTCTATTTTTAGACTATGTCTATTTTTAGACATGTCGATCATGATTCTATGAGTTGCAGGATGCTATTTGTGGTGGGATGGTCAAGTTGGAAAAACAGATGGACTTCTATTTTTAGACATACTGGGTGGAATCTATTTTTAGATTGCTAGTCTAAAAATAGATATGTCGAATATTATTAGCTCTTAATAATATTTGGACTATAAACATTATCTTATCCTCTTGGAGCACTTAAGTTTGATGCCTGGATGTGGCACATGTAGCTGACAAAAGGAATTACGTTATTCCTAGGGTCTAAGTGGAGCTATTGCATGATGAATTCAGTTAGAACTCATGTGAGTGAGTTTGGTGGATTTGATTGAGGAGTTGATGGAGTTGTGTTCAGTTTGACTTAGTTGAACTAGTTGTATTTAGTCTAACTGATTAATACACTAGTGATGAGTGGTGTGAATTAATTACTAATTAATTCACTAATTATTAACTCATAAATCAACCAATGAACATACCAGTTAACTTCATTGCATGGACAGTTTCAGTGGAGATCAGTGATGGAGGTAGGTGAAAGAGCGGGTTGACTATCAGTTGTGACTATACTGGTGCATGAGATTTGCACACACATTGATTGAGAAGCCAATGAGGATTGCGCAGTACTTACTGATGGGAGTTGTACCTTTATCTCATGATTATCCATATTGGATTGCGCAGTAGAGGTTGGCTAACAGGTGGAGGAGATTTGAGCATGTGACTTGCTTGATCTGAGCTTGTGTAGTGTGTAGCATGTGAGATAGTGCTGAGAGCTTGTGAGGATATTTGTGCTATTATTGTTACTTGATCTCTATCATTATAATATACAGATATTTGGGGGTTTTCAGCTTTAAGCTTTCCCATAAATATTGTGTTTATATGTGTGATTGTTTATGGTTTTAATGTGCGCATGCGATTGTTTAATTTCCGCAAATTGATGATCAATAGTAGAAGAGGTTATGTATTATGCATGAAGCTCAAATAGTGTGTGATCAGGATAATCTCGGTGAATAATTTAATAGTTATTCAAATTTCTACACAGAGAAGAGAGTTGGAGCACTTCTCCGACTTTTGGTGCGACTTGACACACATCTCTATTCTTGATTGAAAATCTAGTACAAATTTTTTTTGTCCAATGGTCAGATATGTTCAATGTGCATTGATGAAAAATGTTACTTACATATTGGATATATATGTTCTAGAATGAAATTAATTGTTCAAGTTGTTTTACTATGTACATTGATGAAAAATGATTTAAACGTACTTAATATATATGTTCTACAATGCAATTTTAGTTGAAAGTATTTTCTCTATGTGCATTGATGAAAAATCGTATTGGATATATACACGAACTGAATGTGCCCAATTTTTCTTATGAGCTTTTTTGGTAAAAAGTATCCATGCAATGTAAATAAATCATCCACAGTATAGTTTTGTACGAAGATTCCTTTTAGACAAGAGACTCAGAGCTCTTCTCTGACTTTTGGTGGGATTTGACCCACATCTCTATTCCTGATTAAAAATCTAGTACAAAATTTGTCTGTCCAATGGTCAGATATTTTATATGTTCTAGAATGAAATTAACTGAATGTCATCAATTTACTAAATTATAAATCAACAAGGCTACCTATTTGAGTGCATTAATGACATTGACCTTAATTCAACAAACATATATGTACTTCTTATATTTCCAATCAAAATTAAAGGGATAAATACATATATCTACTTTACTTTTTTTTTCAATTAGAGCTCAATTGATATGGTTAGTTGCATTGAAAAGCTATGTTCTTCCTATTGGAAATTTTTTCACTCAAACAAGAGTATGTAGAGATAAAAAGCAATCTTAAGATGCCAAATGTACTTCAACCATCCAAAACTTGAATTTTAAAAACTTTTTAATTAAATAAAAACAATACTTCACATGTAAGTCTTCCATAGGCCAAATGTAGATTGAAACCATCCAAAACTTAGATCAAAACATTTAACATTTAACATTAAATCAAAATTAAAGAGATTTACATATAACTACTTCTTTACTCTTTTTGATTAAATCAAAACAATACTTCACATGGGAGTCTTCCATCTAGGCCAAATGTAGATTGAAACCATCCAAAACTTAAATCAAAACATTTAACATGTTATATCTTGAAACATTTAACATTTAAAATTAAATCAAAATTAAAGGGATTTACATATAACTACTTTAATCTTTTTGAATATATCAAAACAATACTTCAAATAGGAGTATCTTCCATCTAGGCCAAATGTAGATTGAAACCATACAAAACTTAGATCAAAACATTTAACATTTAACATTAAATCAAAATTAAAGGGATTTACATATACAACTACTTCTTTACTCTTTTTGATTCAATCAAAACAATACTTCACATGGGAGTCTTCCATCTAGGCCAAATGTAGATTGAAACCATCCAAAACTTAGATCAAAACATTTAACATTTAACATTAAATCAAAATTAAAGGATTTACATATATATAACTGTAATGAACATAATATACATAGCGAGACTCATCTCTTGGGTTGCCTAACTAGCCAACACCAGAGGGGGTATGAATCAAAAAAACAGAAAAGGGGCTACCCATAACCAAGAAAAAGCTAAAGAGGACCTGACATCAGGCTAGCTATCGATGTGTGTAGGAGGATTCTCCTCCATAATTGGACAACCATAGTCCTCAGGATCATCATCTACTCCCTTGGAGTGCTAGGAGGAGCTGTCGCTACTCGCGCCATCGCTGCTGGAACTTGTCGAGGTGGATTTGACTGGAAGAGCTGTCGACTTCCTAGTGTCTTGGAGTTGATGGGTTGGGATGGTGGACTTTCTCCACCGCTTCCTGGAACTAGAAGCACCTTCATCTTGCGGCTCCTCCTGAAAAGAGATGGAAATGGTCGCCATAATTCGCAGTCTGACCATAGCGCTGGTGAAGTGAAATTGTGCTTCATTGCTTGCTGGAGGAGGGTGGCTACCTGTGTCATGGATGGAAAGATGAGGGAGAGAGCCAGAACTACTGCCCCCTCCATCCCTACCCCCACCCCCCTTCTGCAACGCATCCGTTGTCTATGCATGGGGTCTTCCATAGGCCAAATGTAGATTGAAACCATCAAAAACTTAGATCAAAACATTTAAAATTATATCAAAA
The DNA here is from genome assembly GCA_034641835.2 of Pinus albicaulis. NCBI lineage: Eukaryota > Viridiplantae > Streptophyta > Pinopsida > Pinales > Pinaceae > Pinus > Pinus albicaulis. The sequence goes on from CM076574.1 coordinate 999,574,796, forward strand.
CATTTAAAACATTTAACATTAAATCAAAATTAAATGGATTTACATTTAAAACATTTAACATTAAATCAAAATTAAAGGGATTTACATTAAATGTAGATTAAAATGGTATCCAAAACTTAGTTTTAAATTTTTTTTGATTATATCACAACATTACTTCACATGATTAATGTACTTCAACCATCCAAAACTTGGGTTTTAAAAACTTTTTGATTATATCACAACATTACTTGACATGCCATCCAATTGTAGTTCAACTATCCAATAAAAACATTTAATATTATATCACATGTGCCAAATGTAGATTGAAACCATCGAAAACTTAAGTTTTAAAAATTAAGCGAAATCTTTCGGTAAAAATCACATTATCATGAACAAAGTCGACGCGTTTCGAACCAACCGAGTCTGGTTCATCATCGGGACTAGGTGAGAGATCGGATCGAGCGTTGCCGTGAACCACCTTTGGTTGGTGCGATATGCGTCCCTTTTTTGTTCATGATAATGTGATTTTGCAGATTTAAAACTGACTAATTGATGGATCACAAAAGCCAAAAATCTGGTAATAAGTTTAAAAAAAATTTGATTATATATCGTGCAACATTACTTCACATGCCATGCCAATTATAGTTCAACTATCCAATAGAAACATTTAACATTATACCACATGTGCCAAATGTAGATTGAAACCATCCAAAACTTAAGTTTTAAAAACTTTTTGATTATATATCGTGCAACGTTAAAACATTAAAAATTTTAAACATTAAATATCACATGCGAAATGTAGATTGAAACCATCCAAAACTTGAGTTTGAAAAACTTTTTGATTATATCATACATAACATTACTTCACATGCCATGCGAATTATAGTTCAACTATCCAATAAAAACATTTAACATTATATCACCTGCCAAATGTAGATTGAAACCATCCAAAACATAACTTTTAATTTAACAAAAAATTATAGATCACAACATTACTTCACATGCCAAATGTACTTCAAGCATCCAAAACTTAAATTTTAAAAACAAAACAAATTATAACACATCATTACATAACATGCCAAATGTAGTTCAGATGACAACATTAATTTATAGATGACAACATTACTAGTAGTTCAATTATCCAAAACTTAAAAGTTTTAAAAACCAAACAAATTATATAACAACATTACTTCACATTCACATGCCAAAAGTACTAAAACCATCCGAAACTTAACTTTTTGGAACAAAACAAATTATATTAACACTGTAATAAAATATGTCCAAAAATTATAGATCTCACAAGTATCAAACTGTATCAAGTTATATATATATATATATATATATATATATATATATATATGACAGTGCATCTAGATAATATATAAAAAAGAAAATTTAAGACTATCTAAATCTTGAAATCAAATCTAAAAATCATGTCCATCAAATAGAGATGGATCTAGCGTCTTTCCTATCAGGGTCTTAATCCGCGCACTATCATGTGAAGCATGGGAAACCTACATACACAATGCACATGTACTTGAACATTAAAATTTGATGTTTTAAAAATGAGTGAGAATATATATAGAACTTCATGTAAAAAACAAATATAACAAAAAAATCATGCAATACCTCATGAGGTTCCCTCTCCATTTGAACAACAGTTTCCACCCCCATAGGAACATCTGCAAAGGTAAACTGTAAAATATACATGTACAGTTAAATATATATATATATTAAAAAATTTCAAATGAAAATGCACGTGTACATATATAAACTTATTTTCAATAATATAAAAATAAAGTTAGACAACTGTTCAAAAGGTTGAAATGGTGTGGATGTTCCTATCTCCGTCACTAGAGTCCATGGATTAAAAAAATATTCTATAGGAACCTAAATTCAAAAAATTTAAAATAACTCAATATATATATATATATATATATATATATATATATATATATATAATGGAACTTGTTGAGGTAGAATATATATATATATATATATATATATATATATATATATATATATATATATATATATATATATATATATATATATATATATAACTTAAACATGAATTTTAAAAGTGAAAAAATGTCATACTTGTGACTCATTTCCTAAGGAAGTTGAAGGCACCACCATCCCAAAAACATCAGACAGAATTGGAATCTGTTAAAACATTTTATCATTATATATACATATGTGTACATGTGGGCACAATTATTTATTTTAAAATATCACTTAAAAAACACTAACATTTGCCAACATATCTTGATGGTGAGACCCATCTGCATTGTTTGAACCATAGGTCCCGAACGTGATATTAACATTTTCGTCATGCATCATGCGTGACTACTGCAAATGGTGTTTTAACATATAATGATACATTTTTTTTAGATTAATGTACATACAAATAAATGTATACATGTATATACATATGTATTTATTGCAAATTGCAGAAATGTATATGTATGTGAAAATAATTTCAAAACCTAAGGTCATTAACACATACCGTTCCTGTGCCCTCTTCCTCATGAAGAATTAGGTCTTGGAAACCATTGCGACAATTTTTTGCATATATTCAGAGATCTTCAACATTCATGTTGTCAATCTCGTCATATGTACAATAAAAAAAATTGGCACGTGCATTTTCACGTGCTATTTATCGATTTAGACAAACATCGACTCCACCCAATCTACTGTAAACATTGTCGATCATGACATCCCTTACTTCTCGACTTATTTGAGAAGTCACATCCATCTCTGACTACAGAGTTTCAACCCAAAAATGTTGACTCACCAATGGTGGCTCAAGGCGAGGTAACTCCACTTCTCACTTAGCGCCCTTATGGTCATACAATCAACCTTTCCCCAGACCAAAAAATTCTGATGGAAGGTCATTGTAGTTGGGTTTCATATCAATTTTTTTTTTGCATAAAAAAACTGTGCAAAATAAACAGGAATCTCGTCGTTCCATGGGAGCCTTCCATAGGCCGTAAGGTGCCTATCATACAAATAGTGAGCTATATTTGGGTGCTTGGAATATTGCATCTTCAACATTTTTATTTTTTTCCCTTCCTTGAAATTAAACATTGACTTCGCCATATCTTTTGTAACTCTTTGTTTTACATCCTCCCATTTATCTGGACCCGTTACTGTTTCCTTTCTCTTTTTCATCACTTCTACAAATGTATCAGCCGTTGGCCCAAGAGTTTTGTACACATTTACAAGTTCACCCAATGAATGCATAACTATTTCGAGGCTTTGTCGACTCTCAACAAGTAGAGTCAAAGCCATGAGATCTCTCTGCAAATTTGCATGAAGTTTTTCACAACTTTGTAAGGTGAATTACGCCATGTTTTTTTCCCATGGTATATCAGAAATGTCGGCCGAATAAGTTGTGCTGGGTAGAGAACCTTCTTCTTTAATGTAGCGTTCTGCCCTGCGTCTATTTTGACCAATATTTGGAACATTTTCGACCTCTGCATCAATATATATAAAATTTCGTATATTAGAAAAAACACATGTAAAAAAATTTGTACAAATTCAATGAAAAAAATGTTGAAATTGATGGCAACCTTGACGTGGTTGGTTAGCATCTTCTCCACCATGAAAGCTGACAGGGCAAGGTGACATTTTGCTAAGTGGACACAGGCGTGACCTTTCACGAGAACTAGCACCACCAGGCATTTATTGGCCTTTGGGAGAATAAATATTACCACCTTCACGCAACCTACTACCACTCATTGATGACCCTCTAAGGGGATTTGAACCACCACCAACCTCTCGAGATGAAAGAGAAGCTTCATAAACAAATATGAATTTATAATCAATTGAATAATACATTCATGTGTACATATAAAGACAAGTACATATTCATTGATTAAATTGCGTGAACCATACCATGACTAGGTGAACCATTAACACGCTCGATGGATGGAGGAGAGACCCTTCTCTTCTTAGCTCCTAAAAATAAAAAAATGAAACTTATTAAGAACTAATTTAACTCATAAAGTTAATAAAAAATCAATTCCATATGTACACAGATGTATGGAGATTTAAGATTATATTTAAATACCGTGAACATCCCCTGGTTCTTGAACCCCCATATGGGATTCAGTTGATCTTTGTCGTTCATCCTCCATGATATATATATCTATTGGTGGAAATTTACACAAAATATATTTCATAAAATCAATTTGTAATTTAGTGTACACAAATTATGTAGAACACAACTTTCAAAGCAACTATTGATGTGTGAAACTCAATTTAAGCAAAAAAGAAATTATAAAAATGATAAGTTCACCAAATTGCGCTTTACATGGTGGGAGCACACTTGGTATAAAATTGAAAAAAACACATGGTCATTAAAAAATAAGTGAAACTGAATTTAAACAAACTCCATTTAAACGAAAAATTGTTGAAGTCCCCGCATTTTAATTTTATAAAAATGTGAAGTTCACCCCCTGTTGCAAATGTGAAGTTCACCAAGTTGTGCTTTACATGGTGTCGTGGAAGCACACTTGGTATATAATTGAAAAAAACACATTTTCATTAAAAAAGATGCATTTATAAGTACACAACACACACATATCCAAGATATGTTACAATTTCCATCAATAAATTTTGAAGAAGAGCATCTCAACAGTAATTCATCTTTGAGAGATGAATCTTGAATTTTTGAAGAAAAGCATCTCAAAACCAATTCATCTTTGAGAGATGAAACTTGCATTGGCATTGCTATGTATAACTCTAATTCATCTTCAATAGATGAATCATGAATTGGAATTGCCCCACGTAATAGATCAGTAGACATCTTATTCACATTTGTACAATGCCTTATAATAAAAAATTGAAATTGGCTAACAATATTGTTTGCTATTCCATGCAGTTCTTTTGGCCTCTCCTTCTTAACTTGGCACACGACATTCATCTGGTTGCACACAAGTTTATAATTGGTGAAAACTACAATTCCATTTGATCCATATTCCATCGATGTTCCCAAGCCTTCTATCAATCCAATATAATATTCCTTGTTGTTTGTTGTTCTTCCCGATATATTCATTTTCCTTTAGACAACTTTGCTAGTCGCAATATTGGAAAACACATATGTAATCATTGTTTTCCCTGGATTGGGATAGTAAGAAACTTCTATGCATAATTTCCATTTTTCAACCATATTTAGTGGTTTTCTTATCCCTAAAAAAAACAAATTCAATAAAAATATATATATTAAATAGACATTTATTGCAAATGCATGATAGAAATGACACAAGATCATGCTCGGTAAATGACATGCGCATTCTTTATCTTAAGCTTTTACTTAAAAAGTTTATGGTAGAGTTGACATCTAAAATTAATGGTAGGAAGAATTTAGTTTGTGGGAGAAATGACACATGTACACAATTTACCTTAAAGTTTTGTTGTTTTATGGATATTAAAATGAAGAACTTATATTTAGATCCATTCTAGAGATTGATTGTAGGGGCATTTACTAGATATGTCACCTTTCATAAAATATGAGATCCAGAGGTTACCTAGCCCTTTAGAGACTCTTCCTATAGTACTTGTAGAAGTAAACACTACTTATCCCAATTTTACAGTGTGAAGGCTGTAGAGGACCCATGGAACCACTCAAGGTTGTATTATTAAACCTTTGGTTTAATGATCTTCAATCTTTTTTTGTATATCCTTCAACCTTTGGCTATACTTTGAAGGTCCTTCAATTTCATCCTTCAACCAGAGGTTGTGGATCCCTCATTATTTAGATGATCTTTCCTTAAAACTTTGGTTTAATGATCTTCAACCGTTGGTTGTAGATCCTTCAACCTTTTGTTGTTGTTATGGTTTCAACCTTTGGCTGGTTGTACTTTAAAGGTCAAGGGACCTTCATCCTTCAACCTTTGGTTGTTTATCCTTAAACCTTTGGTTTAATGCAAAGGTCCTTGACCTTACTCATTGGGCAAACCTAACCTTCCTTAAACCTTTGGTTTAATGATCTTCAACCGTTGGTTGTAGATCCTTTAGGATGGGTTCCACCAATTCCTTCCTATGGTTGATCCTTCAACCTTTGGTTTTCCTTCATCCTTAAACCTTTGGTTTAATGATCTTCAACCGAAGGTTGTAGATCCTTTAGGATGGGTTCCACCCATTCCTTCCTATTGTTGATCCTTCAACCTTTCATTGTCCTTCATCCTTAAACCTTTGGTTTAATGATCTTCAACCATTGGTTGTAGATCCTTTAGGATGTGTTCCACCCATTACTCCCCATGGTTGATCCTTAATGGCCCTATAAGGGCATAGGGTCCCATACGTATGGTTATATGGCCCTATGAGGGTATGGGGTCCCATCTGTAATGGCCCTATAAGGGCATGAGGTCCCATCATATGGGTGATATGGCATGATATTATTGATAATAATCAGACCATATCATTGCATTAATCAACTAGAAGGACCTTGAATGGACCTATGATGGCATAGGCTCCCATCAGTAATGGGAGGGCCTTCCATGACATTTTGAAGGACCTTATAGACCCCCTTAAGGGGGCATAGAGGCTTATTATCCTAATGTTTCGGTGGACCATTGGATCTCTAAGTGTAGCTATAAGGAGGCAATAAGGCCTTTAATGATATGCTAATGGCCCCTCTTCTCCACGGGGGTGTGCTACACAGAGTCCAGTTACCTCCTAAGGGCTAGTCCGTTGAGACCAGTGACCTAACTTGTGGGCATCATCAACTATTAAAACAATGGTGACCTCCTAAGGGGCATATCGTACTGGATAGCTGACCTAACTTGAGGGGTGGAATCAATAGGATTTTTCTTGAGAGGGCCATAGAGGACCGTTTAATTTAGGTTGGAGGCATTGATGGCAACATTACCTTTTGAGGGCATCACTAGAATGGGTTGTAAAAGAGATTAAGGTAAATCTATATATCTATTAAGTGTTTCAATAGAAGTGTAATAATAATTTAAAAAATAAAATATTCTACTTCCTTCAATCACTACTTACATATCATGAGTGATTTACATATCATCATAAAGTACCACTTCCTCACACAACAAGTCTTTGAGAAAATAATGAAGATGGAATACATACCCATAAATCCTCTTGTTAGAGAAGCATTTGAATATGTGAGAAACAAATTAGGAATATTTCTTGTAGATTACCTTGTTAGAGAACCATTTGAACATGTGAGAAACAAATTAGGGATAGTTCTTGTAAATTATTGTTACTTATTTGACTTCAAAAAAAGAGCCTATGAAATTGAGTGCAATATCTATGTGGTAGAGTACAGAATATCTAAGGGGGAAAATACAATATATTTGACTTCAAAATAAGAGCCTATGAAATTGAGTGCAATATCTATGTGGGAGAGTACACAATATCTAAGGGGGAGAATAGATATAAGGAAGGAATAGAAAGAGTAACAAAAAGCATATGATTGTGTCAATAATTTGAAGTAGTCAAGAAAGATAACAAAGGACCATAAAAATTGAGTGAAAAATCTATGTGGGAGAGTACACAATATCTAAGGGGGGGAATAGATATAAGGAAGGAATAGAAAGAGTAACAAAACGTATATGATTGTGTCAATAATTTGAAGTATTCAAGAAAGATAACAAAGTACCTTCGAAATTGAGTGCAATATCTATATGATCAAGTGTCAATAATTTGAAGTAGTCATGAAAGATAACAAAGGACCATCAAAATTGAGTGCAATATATATATGATATCTATATGATCAAGTGTCAATAATTTGAAGTAAAGAAGGATAACAAAGGACCATAAAAATTGTGTGCAATATCTATATGCTTGTGTCAATAATTTGATAATTTGAAGTAGTCAAGAAAGATAACAAAGGACCATCAAAATTCAGTGCAATATTTATGTGGAAGAGTACAAAATATCTAAGGGGGAGAATACAATATATTTGACTTCAAAAGAAGATCCTATGAAATTGAGTGCAATATCTATGTGGGAGAGTACACAATATCTAATGGGGAGAATAGATATAAGGAAGGAACAGAAAGAGTAACAAAAAGCATATGATTGTGTCAATAATTTGAAGTAGTCAAGAAATATAACAAAGGACCATCAAAATTGACTGCAATATCTATGTAGGAGAGTGCACAATATATAAGGAGGAGAATACAATATAAGGAAGGAATAAAAATAGTAACAAGAAGGACATGATTGTGTCAATAATTTGAAGTAGTCAAGAAAGATAACAACGGACCATCATCAAATTCAAATTGAAAGATCAAGTAATCTTCTTCATGAAGAATAAGCATTAACTAGATTCATCATTTAAAGGGTTCATTTTTTAATGGAAATTTTTATGAATAATATGGAATGAATCATTGCACATTATGATAAATCTTGTATTTAAATGAAATTTGATCTATGAATAAAAAAGAAAATGGGATCATCTCTTCATATATATATATATATATATATATATATATATATATATATATATATATATATACAAAAGGAAAAATAAAAAGCAAAGTAATTCCTGACTAAAGGCGTGTCTAATACATTAAATTATGTTTGGTTTTCGACACGTTAATCTTGAAAACAAAAATGGTCTGACCTAAAACGTATTCCTGTACATTAAATTATGTTTGTTTTCTAGAAGCATTAATCATGAAGAGTCATGAGATCCACATTTAGACCATACTATTTTCAAGTTAAAGGAGCATGTCCTAATACATTATTATGTTTGGTTTCTAGAAGCATTAATCATGAGTTTTCTTTGAGATCCACATTTCCATCATACTATTTGCAAGTTCACATTTTGATCATGCTATTTGCAAGTTCTATATGAAGATATGTAGTCTAATAACTAATTAGCAAGTTGTGATGTCCTAATACATTATTATGTTTGGTTTCCATCATACTATTTGCAAGTTATATATGAAGATATATAGTCTAATAACTATACAGTCTAGCCCATATAACATATAACAACCTTTGACAATATGAGCAAAGAGTCAAAAAATAGAGAGGCCTCCTAGCAGAGTTCCACCTGTTCATCAAGGTAAGCAACATAATATCAAAAGTGAAACAATGACACCACTAAACATATGTGAATTTATATATTAAATTGACATTTATTGAAAATGACATGTGCATGGTTTATCATAAAGTTTGACTTAAAAATTTTATGGTAGAATTCACATCTAAAATTAATGGGAGGAAGACTTTAGTTTGTGGGAGAAATGACGTGCATGTAAACAGTTTACCTTAAAGTGATTGTGTTTTATGGATATTAAAATGAAGAACTTCTATTTAGATCTATTCCAGAGATTGACTGTAGGGGAATTTACTATATATGTCACCTTCCATAAAAGATGAGATCTAGAGGCTATCTGGCCCTTTACAGACTCTGCCTATAAAACTTTTAGAAGTTAAGAAATTTACATTGAGAAATTTACTTGTGAGAAATTTACATTGACAGCATATAGAGATTCAACTAGGCTTGTGAAAAGTACAAGTGGACAATGTATAATTCTACTTAGAAGATTCTTTGGTTTAATGGTTAAGCAAGAAAGAGTCGTTACTTCCTCTATCTAGAGTAGAAGTGGAATACATAGTAGTTACTTCTTTTTGAGTGTTTTGGATGAAATGGGCTCTACAAGATATTAAGGTAAGGTAAATTTCTTTGAGTGTTTTGGATGAAATGGGCTCTACTAGATATTAAGGTAAATCTATATATCTATTAAGTGTTTCAATAGAAGTGTATTAATAATTTCAAAAAAAAAAAATATTCTACTTCCTTCAATCCCTATTTACATATCATCATAAAGTACCACTTCCTCACACAAAAACTCTTTGAGAAAATAGTGAATATGGAATACATACCCACAAAGCGACTTGTTAGAGAAGAATTTGAATATATATCTGAGAAAAAAATTAGGAATAGTTCTTATAAATTATATTGTTAAAGAACTATTTGAACATGTGAGAAACAACTTAGGGATAGTTCTTGTAATTTATTGTTAGTTATTTGACTTAAAAAGAAGAGCGTATGAAATTGAGTGCAATATCTATGTGGGAGAGTACACAATATCTAAGGGGGATAATACAATATATTTGACTTCAAAAGAAGAGCCTATGAAATTGAGTGCAATATATATGTACGAGAGTACATAATATATAAGGGGTAGAATAGATACAAGGAAGGAATAAAAAGAGTAACAAAAAGCATATGATTGTGTCAATAGTTTGAAGAAATCATGAAATATAACAAATGACAATCAAAATTGAGTGCAATATCTATATGATAGAGTGTCAATAATTTGTAGTCAAGAAAGATAACAAAGGACCATCAAAATTGAGTGCAATATCTATATGATTGTGTCAATAATTTGATAATTTGAAGTAGTCAAGAAAGATAAAAAGGACCATAAAAATTGAGTGCAATATCTATGTGGGAGAGTACACAATATCTACGGGGGAGAATACAATATAAGGAAGGAATAAAAAGAGTAACAAGAAGCATATGATTGTGTCAATAATTTGAAGTAGTCAAGAAAGATAACAAAGAACCACCATCAAATTAAAATTGAAAGATCAAGTAGTCTTCTTCATGAAGAATAAGCATTAACTAGGTTCATCATTTAAAGGGTTCATTTTTTAATGAAAAAATTTATGAATAATATAAAATGAATCATTGTACATTATGATAAATCCTGTATTTAAATGACATTTTATCTATGAATAAAATAGAAAATGGGATCATATCTTCATATATATATGTGTGTAAGAGAGAAATAAAAAGCAAAGGTAATTCCACCAAGCCTAAAGGAGCATGTCCTAATACATTAAAGTATGTTTGGTTTCTAGAAGAATTAATCATGAAGAGTCATGAGATCCACATTTCGACAATACTATTTGCATGTTAAAGGAGCATGTCCTAATACATTATTATGTTTGGTTTCTAGAAGCATTAATCATGAAGAGTAATGAGATCCACATTTCCATCATACTATTTGCAAGTTCACATTTCCATCATGCTATTTGCAATTTCTATATGAATATATGTAGTCTAATAACTTATTAGAAAGTTGTGATTTCCTAATACATTATTATGTTTGGTTTCCATCATACTATTTTCCAGTTCTATATGAAGATATGTAGTCTAATAACTATACAGTATACCCCATATAACATATAACAGCCTTTGATAGTATGAGCAAAGAGTTAAAAAACAGAGAGGCCTCCTAGCAAAGTTCCACCTATTCATCAAGGTAAGAAACATAATATCGAAAGTGAAACAATCACACCATTGAACATATGTGAATTTAGAATGATTTCAAATCTTTTTTCAAAGGAGAAAAAACCATGCTTCATATATTGATAACAGTTCATATACAAAATCCTCTTGATATACCAATAACAGGTTATCAAGTATAAAAGATTAAATTCTGTCTCATACAAAAATACATTACAACGATATAAAAGACAATATGTATTCACATATAAAATAAAATATGTAATCACATTACAGAAATACATTACAGCAGTATAAAAGACAATATGTAGGACCACATTACAAAACATCAGATTTTGTCTCATACATAAATACATTACAACAGTATAAAAGACAATATGTAGTCACATTATAGTAGTATATCATTCTAGTTCAATCATTCCAGCGTTGGGGAATCGAGAGAAGGCTCAATAATGACATAAGCTTTACAATGGTGGTAAACTAACATGCACAAGGCAAGAATCAACTAGAGTGGATGAAATTGATGGATCCATAGGAATAGTAACAACTGCAGCAACCGAGTGCATATCATACTACCAAAAATTCAACATACACCTTACAACAAAAGGTAATTAAATTTAAAGCATAATTAACAACATAGATGCTTTTTCCTATGCATAATTAATAGGATAGTCCTATTCCCCTAGCCTTCTTGATGTAGGCAAGCGCTCAAGAAAGCAAGTGATAAGGCAATAACTAGGGTCTGGCACTTTGAACTTGCCTTTCTCTTGCTGTAGTGAAAAACATATAAATCCATTTATATAGGATATATACATAAGATATTGCATTTCTACATAGCAAAGCACCAACTATAGTAATGGGGTCAATGGGTGAGGTCTAAACCTCTTAAATGAATTTTCTATCACTAAGGCAGTTAAGAAAGAATATCCTTGAGGATAATTTATCATCGGCAAGTCCACCTACCATAAGGAAAATAATCAAAGCTACAGGGAAGATCCTCTGAGGTAAAATCAAGAATAGGAAAGCAGGAATGGGGGTTACCTGGTAGTTCGCTCGCTTAACGTCACTGAAGATAATCACCAACAGAGTAGACGGAAGTAGCCCTAGACCAGCAGCAGCGCCGCAACAGATCACTGAACAAAATAGTAACAGAAAATCACGTGAAGAAACTATGAAACACAGACGCAGGAAACAAATGAACTTCGTGGGTGATATATTTATAAGAAGTAGTTCGACCTAACTATTTTACGAGTAAAATTTCAGCCAAACTTTTGTTGCCGGTTTTCCCATCTCTGGAAAAAGTTCTATTTTCCCACGCCATCAGTGTGCCATAAATCTAAACGGAAGAATGAGTTCAGCCAAACTTTCTCATAAATTTTGGCCGAACTATTCAATAGTTCAACCGAACTTTATAAAAATTTCGTCATAACTATTGCTGAAAAAAAATTTCCGCTCCCGATTCTCATAAAAGTGTAACCCAGCTTCACATATCTACCCACATTACCATAACAATATCCATTACAAGACTTGAAATATCTATGAAAATTAATAAAACATTTGGTTTATTGTGTGGTGGCTATATACATTTAATTTCACTGTATTTTCAATTAATTCGACATGCCACCTCTGCAATCCTTATCGTTTCGGTTTTAGCCCTCATAAATGTTTTTGTACATTCGGTGATGATCTTCACATGGGATTAATCAAAATTTTATGACAACTAGAGGGTTGATTTAGTTTTTGTTTGACGGTTTGGATTTCATCCAAATTTGAGCTCTCTGTCATAACGATTTAGGTTAGGGTTTTTGACATTGTTTCTTTCCACTGTTTCCATTTGTAGAATTTCCTCGTGTAGAGTTTCATTCTGGTTTTTTTTTTCAACGCTAGCTGAGGGATTCTCTCTTTTTTTTTGTTTATTTTGTTCTATATTTTCATAATGAAATGAGTCAAAGCCTACCTCCTTAACAGCATGCCTTCGAACCATTACCTTTAGTATTTATCTCAATTTTGAGTATGGGCCTTCAGATCTTAAATTTCTTTTGTCCATAGAATATCTATATGGAACCTATTATATCTATGAGGTTAATTAATTTCGTGCATTATCATTTTCATTTCCTTAATAATTCGTTATTATTGTTACACAAATACTATTCGTAATCTTTCTTACGATGACCCACTCACACAACAGACGTTTTATGTCATCTCCAACTATTAGTAAGTTGCTAAATTGCAGACTCTGTTTCTGGTTTTATAGTTCAGCGAATGGTTTTTACCATTGTTTACCTTCTCCTTCTCCTCTCAAGAATGGATTTTATTGTTTATAATTATATACATTTACAGTTAGCATGCAGTATGGATTTTCTCCAAATTGATTTCCAATTTCACTAATTTTTCAGTTCATTTTAATATTAATTGGTATAAATTATAATATAGATTTCTTGGAGAAATTGCACATTCCTTTCGAAATCGATTTACTGTGCATTAGCGAGATCAAATGATTGATTTTGATAATTGGCTTAAGAGATCTCCTCTTATATAATAATTTGTAAATACCATTCTTCTTTGTTGAAGTTATGAATAAAATTGATTGAGGTTTAAATGTAGCATATTTTAATGGTTATACTCCTATAGAATTCCCATTACACCATAGAGTGGATATGTTATGAAACCAGCTCCAAAAATAGAAGAAAACAGAGATCAACGCCTTATAAATCAGCCTCTTCGACGGGGAAACCTCCAACACATTACATAAATGAATAATTTTTGGATGATACAAATGACCAAAACCTCCTTCTATATATAGGAGTCCATGGGGCCACAATGTAATCCTAGCTGACCTAACAATAATAAGATAATGGCACAATAATAACAATATTGTGGTTACAGGGGTACAATAATGACAATAAGGGGGCTACAGTAATAACTATAAGGGACTAAACTATTAATATAGGGACCTAACATGCTCATGTCCTTCAAAAAAGTGTTGTCCTCAACACTTGAGTAGTTCTGGGTGCTTTTGTATAAAATTATCATCCTCCCATGTAGAATCTTTAGTGGGCGAGTCCTTCCACTTGATGAGATACTTTGAAATTGATTGATTCCGTAGCTATCAAGTTCTTGTTTGCGTGATCGCTTCATGTTCCAATATGATTTTTCCTTCCTCATCAAGTTCTGGAAATATTGTTTGAACTGGGATATTCTCACCTATAACCTTCTTTAATCATGAAACATGGAAAAATGGATGTAGTCACAAAGGAGCAGGAAGATCCAATTTGTATGCCATAGTACGAATCTTTTGCGACACCTTGTAAGGACCATAGTACTTTGGCGATAATTTATTATACTTGTTAGATTACTTGAGGGATATTTGTTTGTATGGTTGTATCCATAAAAATACCGAGTCTCCTACATCAAAACTTCTCTCACTACGACTTTGATTTTCCTGTTGTTTCATTCGATTTTGTGCCAAATTTAGGTTATCCTTTAAGAGTTGGAAAACTTCTTGTTGATGCTCAATGTGATCTTACACTACTTGAACCTTATAATTTTATGTTAAAGATGATGTGATGGATGTTGGAATATATCCGTAAAGTGCCATAAATGGGGTCATTTTTGCTGCAGTATGGAAGGAAGTGTTATACTGCCATTCACCAAGAGGTAACCACTTGACCCATTGTGTTTGTTTATCAGATAAAAAACAATGAAGATATCCTTCCAAACATTTATTCACTATCTCAATTTCACCATCGGATTGAGGATGATAAGATGAGCTATGAGTTAATTGAGTACCTAAACAAGAAAATAACTTTATCCAAAAATTTCCAGTAAAAATGGGATCTTTATCGCTGACAATAATATTTGGGTTTCCATGTAGCTTTTGAATTGTGTCCATAAATGTACTACTAATTGTACTCATTTTAAATGGACGAGATAATGCACAAAAGTGCACATACTTTGTAATTCTATCAACTACAACCATGATGACACTCTTTCCTTTGTACTTAGTTAAACCTGTGATAAAATGCATTGAAGTATCCTTCCAACATTGACTTGGAATGGATAATGGTTTTAGAAGACTCGGGGTCGTAATTGTCTCAAATTTATTTTGCTAGCAAACCAAACATTCCACCACAAATTTTTGAATATTAGATTTAAGGCCATCCCAAAAAAATTATTTTTTCACTCTATGGTAAGTTTCTAAAAATCCAGAGTGTCCTCCTAGAGGAGAAGTGTGCAATTTCCAAATGATCTTTTGTTTTATTTGGGAATTCTTACAAAGATATAAGCAATCTTTGTAACATAAGGAATCATTTTTCCAACTAAATGTATTAGATGTAGTAAGAACTTGCTGCAACTTTTGAATGATTGTCCACACTTCTTCATCCTTCTTCCATTCATCCCTTACTTCAGTTAACAAATCTGGTTGGATAATAAAAATGGCACAAAGCAATGCTTCCACCTCTTCATTCTTTCTCGAGAGTGAATCTACAACAACATTTAGCTTCCCTTTTTCGTAGATTATTTCAAATTCATAACCCAACATCTTTGTGACCCATTTTTTCTGCTCTTATAAAGATAGTATTTATTCCAAAAAGTGTTTAAGGCTATCATGGTCAGTTTTGACCTTGAAGTGTCTTCCCATTAGGTAAGGTCGCTATTTATTTAGTGCATGTAGTATTGCTAACATTTCCTTCTCATAAATATCTTTTTGTAAATACTTTGTTGTAATTGGAAGAATTTCAAAAGAAATGGGTCTTCCTTCTTCCATTAAAACATCACCAATTCCATTTCCTAAGGCATCACATTCAACAATAAAGGTTTTTGTGAAGTCTCGCGTAGCTAAGACCGGTGTTGGGCTCATTTCCTCTTTAATATGTTCAAAGGCCTTAGTTGCTTTAGGAGTCCATGAAAATGCATCTTTCTTCAATAATGTTGCTAGAGGTGCTGCTATTCTCCCATAAGTCTTAACAAAATTGTGATAATACCATGTTATCCCAAGAAATCCTCGCAACTTCTTTATGGTTGTGGGGAATTTCCATTCCTTAATGGCTTTAATTTTGTTAGGGTCCACCTTAACACCCTCACGAGATACAATATGACCCAGATATTACACCTCTTGTACTCCAAAGAAACATTTGGATTTTTTTTCATATAATGTTTATCCTGCAATAGTTTGAGCACCGTGTGAGCATGTTGAACATGCTCCTTCCAAGACCTATTGTAGATTATTATATCATCAAAAAATAGTAGCACAAATTTTCTGAGGAAGGGTTTGAAAATGGAATTCATTAACCCTTGAAATGTATAAGATGCATTGGTAAGGCCAAAATGCATAAACAAAAATTCATAATGACCCTCATGAGTTCGAAATGATATTTTCGGAATATATTCAGTCTTCATTCTAACTTGATGATATCGTAAATGAAGATCCAACTTGGTAAAATAAATTGCTTCATATAATTCATCCAATAATTCATGAATCACAGGAATGGGAAATTTATCTTTAATGGTGACCTTATTGAGCTCCCTATAATCTGGACACATGCACCATGATCCATCATTCTTATGCACCAATACTACTGGAGCAGAGAAAGAACTTTGACAAGGTTGAATTATACCAGCCTCTAGTATTTCTACAATCATACGTTCAATTTCAATCTTTTGGACATAAGGATATCTATAAGGCCTGATGTTTCGAGGAAAACTTCATGGAATCAAATGAATCGCATGATCATGATCACGAATAGGTGGGAGTCCTTTGGGAGTTTCAAATTCCTTCAAATGATTGTTCAACACTTTTTGGAGATCTGCAGAAATAGATGAGTTTGATGTTGGAACTTCTAGTGAGAATAGCTATTCAATTACGCCTCGGTGTTCTTTCTTCAGAAACTTTGTGATAACATTAGAGATTATTATCTTTCCTAGCTTCCCCATGATACCCCGTAATTTGACTTCCTTTCATTCTGAAAAAAATTCAAGAAAATTTCTTGAAAATTAAAAGATATCATCCCCAAATATTGTAACCATTGTAATCCTAGTACAACATCAACACCTCCCATTGGAATGGAAAGCATTTGTTAGCTTTATATTATGGAATTTTTTAGAGAAATTTATAGTTCCTCTATTTGCAACCATCACTTCACATTCTGGTGCTCGGTATAGGAAACAATTCAATTCCTTCACTACCTTACAATGATTAAAATCATGGGTACTACCCTAATCAATCAACACTATTACCTTTTCTTCTTGATATGTCCTTCTATCTTGAGAGTTTTATGAGTCATAGTTCCTACCAATGCATTACACGATATGGTCAGACTCATTTCTTCCTTTTCTAGGGTTGGTTCTTGGCATATATCCTCTTCTTTTGAACATTCTTGTTCATTTTATTCTTAGTCTTCACAATCCATGTAAAATAATTTCTTCTCTGCATGCTTATGACCTTTAGTATATTTTCTATCACAACTGTAGCAAAGCCCATTTTCTCTTTTTCTTCCAATTGTTGTGGTGTCAACCTTGTAGGTTGTGGAACTCTAGGAGTAGAAACACTTACATGTTTATATATGTGAGTGGTAGGCTTCCTTGTCGCCATAATTTTACATTCAATTTTTCTTGCCAATCTAAATGCCTTTTCCAATGAATCAGGTTCCCAAATGCAAACCTCATGTTGGATGTTATCCTTTAAAGTACCTTTGAAGACATCAATTTGGTGTTCCTCTGGAATATAAGTTACCCTTATATTCAATATTTTGAAGTCCTCAATATTCTCCACCACCAAACCCTTTTTTTTGAGATTTATCAATTGATTAAAGAAGTTATTGTTTTTTTATCCGCAAAATGTGCTATCATTTCCTCCATAAAAATTGACCAACGAACAATTTTTTTACAGGAAAAATTCCATCTATACCATACAAATTTATTTTTCTTGAAATCTAAGGTTGAAATGTGTACCTTTTGTGTGTTTTTCACATTATTGAGATCATTATATTGCTTCATCTGTAGTATCCATGTTACGGGATTCTTGCCATCAAACTTCCTCATATCTATATTTGGAATATGGTGGTTCTTCCATCCAATATTAGAGTTTATGAAATCATGATTAACATTTATTTTGTTCTCTTCGTTAGTTTCCTCTACTATATTTTCGGCATTAGGAAACATTTCTTGTGTCAACTTTGTTAAACCTTCCATGTGTGCATTTAGATAATTCTTCATGTTTTCCATATTGTCTTTCATGTTTTCCTTGTTTTCTTTCATGTCATCCATCTTAGCTTCCATGCCAGCTTCCATGCCATCCATCTTATATTCCACGCCTTTCTTGAAACCATCAATATTAGCTTCCATGCCTTCCTTCAAAAATTCCATTTCATTTTTTGTTTCTCTTTGTGAGAGAGAAATTTAGTGCAGATACTCTCTTAATTTTGATATGTCATGTTGCAATTCTTCATCTTCATGAGTCATGGTAGAGGCTTCTAAAGGCTTAATGGGTGTTGAATTATATTTTGGGGGAATTTTATAATTGAATACTAATATCCATTCTAAAATATTTCCTTGGAATCAATTCGAACTTATTTTTCACACAAGACTTATGCAATTCAAAGAAAAATACACATCTTTTTATTGATTTTGAGGAGTTCAATATTGAAGCTTATTTATCTATATTATTTCAAATCTTCAATATTTGAAATTAGGCCTTGTAGTAGCCCTTTGAAGCTTCCTTAGATTGCCACAGTTTGCACCTGATTTGGATTCTTCAAGGCAAATTTATGCCCAATCTCCCACAATTATCTAATTATGGATTGCTTGAGTAGAGCGAACTTGTACGAGGTGCCACGTGTCACTGTTTCCTCCTTTGGCTCTGAAATTGATATAAAGGAAACTACATTTTGTGGAATTTTGGCCATATTTTACAAAATTCCAATCCAATTCTTAAAGAGAGAGTTATAACGATTTTCCCACAATTACCTCTTTGAGATGAAATTCGGGATCCTGAAAAATTTGTAACTTCCACAAACCCTATATCCGAAGATATTGTGAATCAAGCTCTGAAATTTTTCCATGACGTTGATCAGGATTGCGAATTCTCTTTGTAAAAATTTCAGCTTCTGAAACTCCGTAGAAAAAAACGTTATAGACAAAATTCCACGATGTCTTGTTTAGGTTAATTTTAGGAGCCTGCAAAAATCCCTAAGTCGCATAGATCATATCTCCAAAAATATTGCAAACCAAGATCTGAAATTTTTGCACAACATTCCTCAAGATTTTGGCTTCACTCTATAAAAAATTCAGCTTCTAAACCTTCATAGAAATTTTTTTTTATGAAAATTCCACAATGACCTATTTGAAGCAGCAAAACCCTAGAATCCAAAGCTTTGATACCATATGTGATGAAACCAGCTCCAAAAATAGAAGAAAAGAGAGATCAACACCTTATAAATCAGCCTATTTGAGGGGGAAATCGCCAATACATTACATAAATGAAAAGTTATTGGATGATACAAATGATCAAAACCTCCTTCTATATATAGGAGTCCATGGGGCCACAATATAATCCTAGCCGACCTAACAATAATAATGTAAGGGCACAATAATAACAATATTGGGGTTACAGGGGTATAACAATACAAATAAGGGGGCTACACTTATAACAATAAGGGACTAAACTAGTAATATAGGGACCTAACATGATACGCACTCCCATTGTGCCATCGAATCCTCGGGGGTAATTTACGAGGGGATTTCTTGACACTGTTCCTTTATGTTTGATTATAAGTTTCACCATCATTGCTTTTTAGCTTCACGACATCAATTTTCCATTTTCATTACGATTATGCCTATTGGGAATTTCACCCATGATTTATTTTTTTATCCGAATGGGTTAATTTACATGTTTTTACAAAGAATCATTGTAATTCGTAAAACTACCCTTTCTACATTTAGTACCTTCATACTAAACTAAATAGAATTTCTGATCTCTGTGTATAATTTCAACTTGTACTCATAATACCAGAGAAGAGGTAATTGACCTCATTATTAATGAGTTTCACTTTTCCCTTTTCACATTGTATATCTAATTTTCGGATTTTATGTTTCTTTGGATTATGACTATATATTTCCCATTTTTCGGTACATCTTTTCACTCTCTGCAATTAGAACTGAATATTAGAGTTTTCACTTTTCATACTAAATATATTCAATTAATTGGAGTGTCATATATGTATGTGTTCTCTATCCATTTTTCATCATTTCATATTTCTACTATAGAATCCTACAAGGTATTTCAAATTTTTGAATTTTATAATAAGAGAGGTATAGAATTTCATATTTTCGTCCCATTTTTCATAGGGTTTTATAAATCATAGTTCCAGCTTCATAATTCATTCCAAGTTAAATTCATATTGATGTTTTATTACAATAATATATTTTTTTAAAATTTCGGGCAAGATCTTCTTTGCCCTTAATACTCAACCACTTATACTCTTTTGGTGCTCTTAATACAAGTACTGTACACATTTATAATTTCATTATAATGTATTTTTATGAATTTTAACTACTTGAGATATCATATTTATTCCATTTCATATATTTTTCTAAAGTAATATTGTACTATTTTGTTCTACAGGAAATTAATTATGGTATTTTTATCGGGTACCTTTTGAATATGTTTGCTTACTCTCGTAACCACATTTTCTAAATATTTTATCATAGTCAATGTTTTTCTAACATCATTTCACATGTTCTTATAGGTAACTTTTGTTCTCAATATTTCCTCCGAGATCATTCATTTTATTGTCAAAAGATCTGATGACAAGTTTTTCCTACCTCCAGGTCATTCATTACCATGTACAGATTTGAGTCATCTCACATTAAAAGATATTTATAAATGTATCTGTACATTCTGTAATTAATTTAAGTAAAAGATGACTTTCAATCAATATGACATGGAAAGTTGTAATTACTTTTTTAATTCATTCTTGATATATTATTTTATCCACCTCTATCAGAGGAGTTTTTTACATACTCTGGATAGTTATATATTTTCCTTTTTATATACATATCGCCTCTATATATAAAGTTATTTCATGGTTCTTTTCCAAACCAAAGGTTGTATCTAGATGTATGCATATTTTCTAATTCAGGAATTTGTACAATTTTGAATCTAAATTAAGTTATTTGTACAGAATTGTACTTTATTCATCTAATTGAAGTAAATAAGCTCAAATCTATGCATCTCTGATCCCTTCCTTGTTTACATTAATAACTGTGTATTTCTACTGTCACTCGCTATGATTTTCTTAGCACAGTTAGAATTATATTTAATCCTAATATTGTACTTTATATATGTAACACAGTAGTTAATATAGACCTAACAACAAATTTAAGCCCTTATATTTGGATCTAGAGATTTTTTATGTTGGTCAACTATTTGTTATAGCCTGTGTAACTATACAGAGAATTTAACTATGCCCACTATAGTTACTTTTCTATTAAATACATATGACACTTCACTCCCAAAGAATAAAATATTTTACCATACAAAATTATAATTTGAGATATAGATTTTTCAGTTAAACTCGTAACCAAACAATATTAAATTTTAATAAATCATCATCGTAATAACATAATTATAAAACAAAATTTAACAATTGTGCATACCAATTCTAGTAAAAACTATTTGCCTCAAAATCTTGAGATTTCATCCACAAATCCCCCCAAGCAAAGACCAATTCCTCCAAAGTTTAGACAACCTCTTTCCTACTTAGGAATGATTTATTTAAGCTTGAATTCCCTTAGCATGTCTCCATAACTGTGTCCAGTTAAATTAGGATGTTTTTTCCTTTAGCCTAGGCTTTAGTTTTTTTTTTTTTTTCCCACAAAATCTCTTTAAAACCAAATTTTTCTTCTTTCTAGTTTTATTTCACCTCTTCTCAGTAAATTTCCACATTACTAAGGTATCTATTATATACTTATCTCCAATATAATATATTTGTTTAATTTTATTTTCTGCAAGGATTTTTGGATTTTTTGGGAAAGTATTTTCATTTAATTCCATCCCCATAGACTTCAAATTCTAGTCTGCAATTTACTCTAGTCTTTGCACAATAATTAAATTCCATATTTATTGAATTTATTAAAGATACATCGACATAAATTTTTCCTTTAGGTCCACTTAACCTTTAGGATTTTTGTAATATCCCAAAATGGAATAATGCACATATACACAAACACAATATTTGTGACACGAAAAATGTACATGTAAGTTTATGATAAAAACAGATATAGAGAGAATAGATGAGCCATTTTATTAGATAGGAGAAGATTCAGTTACAACAGTGTACAAAATGACATAATCTAGCCAAAGAGATGACCTAGAATGACCCTGAAAACTTGCCACAATAGGCACTACATAAGTGGAGAGCTGCTGAAAGAGAATATTGCGTTGTCCCTTCACCAGATAATGAATATATGATTGTAGCCTAAAAATTGAAATGCACATATACATAAATATGGAGCTTTTATGATGCCAAGATTCAAGATCTCTGCTCTATGATGGTAACCCAAGATAACCAAGAGAGGATTCTCCAGATCTACAACTTTGAAAAATCACCCTCCTAGAGTTTGATCCTTTGACTACTGGTTTATGTAGATATGAAGTTAGATATCTCAAATAAATGGCTAAAATATGTCATAATTTTAGATCTAAGCTTGAAGGGCTGATCGCTTCACTAGATCCTCAAACTAAAAGCTCAAGATCTAGCTCCTCATTCCTCCAAAGACGGTTGCAGCTGCTAGTATAAAATTGCTCATGAAAAATACACTGTAAATGAAGAAGTCTCTCTATCCTGCTATAAAATATGGCTATGAAGCTCAAGACTGATGGAAATAATTCATGCAATGTGAAGGAATGGTCCTCTACTAGATTACTAGCTTAAATTATAGCAACTTTCCTTCGCCCTTGGATATACAAGACTGGACTATGCAATTCCTGATAGGATTGCTGCTACTGGGAGATGAATAATAGATGGCCTAATGCCTGATATAGATATAAAGTACTGAAAGGCTGGTCTTGAAGCTCAAGGTGATAGGATTAATCCTCCACAGGTTCCTCAACTTGAATATTGAAGGACAGCCTCCTCCTCTCAAACTGATCTTCATAAATGTGCAATTTATTAATATAGATGTTCTATAGAAAGTAGGAACAATATGGCACCAATGCTTGATGATGAATGAAGTTCAATACTCTTTCAAGAGCTATTGAATGAAAAAGGTGGGATTCCCGACCAAGAACACCTAGTGCTAAACATGAATTGCAATCTTAGCTAAATAACTGAAGAAAGCATGGAATGTCACATGAAAATTCTAGATCTAAACAGATTATACATCAACAGTAATCTTCAACATACCTTCTATTGTGCCTTCATCTTCTTTATATAGATTATGAGCCTTTTCATGCCTTGGGAAACCTCATAACTGCGTTGTACATGTGGACATAGGTCTCCATGATAATTGTGTTGTCTCTCCATGATCTCCATCATGTGTGAATGAAATGATCACCCTCTCCATCATGTGTGCATTAATGCACCACTTGCTCCATCATCTCATCATAAATTATCTATGATCTTATATTTGATTCCTTCCAAGATCTTAGTTAAATGTATTGTCCTCCATGATCTATCTCATTAATGACACATTACCTCCACTTCTTTCACATTAATTAGTTTCTCTACTACTCCATTATGTAGATATAGATCTGAAATATCCACATACACACATCAAAAGTGGATTTTATTCATATTTGAGGATTATGGGTCCCTCCGCCCTTTTATTTTCTTAATTAAGTAGTTTTATTAAGAACTCTAATATTCCAAATATCATGTGAAAATTTGGGAATATTATAGTCCTCCCTGGAAAAATGTTGCTTGAAATCAAGAAACTACAAAAGTGGATGCTATAGAAAACATCCTCCCTCCAAATGGCATCCTCGTGTTGAAGGCCTCCCAATCTGTCACAATGTGTCATGCATGTCCAGCTCCAAAGATTCCTCTCTAGAATGTCTAGAATGACCTCCAACTGAAAATTTAGATACCTTTCCTCATCAATGGATCTCCAAGTGGCAACCATATGATGACCAAATTTCTCCTCTATACATGATGAGATACATAAAATGAAGTGGTTCATTCCCAAAGAGGAAAGCCCCAACTCATGAACTATATTCCAAACCCATGATGCATAGAGTAGATTGCATCTATCAAAGCTAAAATCATTAGCCCTGTTGGCCATGTAGGAATCAAACATCACATCATTATAGTGAAAAAAAAAGAGGTAGAGACATATGGGAAAACATAAACAATGTCAAACCATATTCTCCAAATAAAAGCCAATGCAACAAATCCTTCTGCTACCATATTAGATCATCATGAAAAAAAAGTAAGAGAGCCATACTCTCTCAAAAGAAGCCACTATAACAATGCTTCTTTTTTCCATGCCAAATCAACATCAACGGGAATACAAGAGCCATACTCTCTCAAAATACGCCACCTCAACAATGCCTCTTGTTGCCATACCACATCATCATTATACCAAATGTGGTGGTCATATTCTCTTGAGACAAGCCACCACAACAAGGAATCTTTCTGCCCCATCACATCATCATTATACCATGTACAATGACCATAATCCTCCAATAGAGGCCAATGTTGTAAGGCCTCTCGGTGCCATCCTCCAACAATGTTATGCAATGTATGTGAAGAATTCATTCCATACTCTCCCAATAGTACCCATTGCAACAAGGATTTTTGCTGTCACCTTACATTATCATGGTGTAAGTCATGGAGAATCAGTATATTAGTGGAAATGTGAAATGTCTCGTCAACATAATACAAGAAAAATCCCTTATGCCACATCATGTGTGAGTTATACTTTCTCCCGAACCCAAGTACATACATAAACATGAGATACATCCCAAACAGAAATACATGTAATGACATGAGACATATCCAAAAAAAGAGTAAATATATGGACATAAGATATATCATGTGATGTCCAAACTCTCTCATCAAAAGCCAAAGCAACCATGGCTTCTTCTTCATTCCTCCAATGATGTGTAAGGCATGAATCAGAAAATTATGATTCATTGAGTGGTAGCCATACTCACCCAATAGTAGCTAGCGCAACCATCCTTCTTCCTACCCTGTATCATATATATGAAAATGTTTTGGAAACCCCTTGCTCCATACTATCAACCATTCATCCCAACGTGGAAGATGGATCTCATTCTGCAAATACTTGGAATCCTCCCATTGTAGGAAACCAATCTCCTCAAATTGTTGAAGAACCTTGCACTCCATGATATGCTGAAGTGCACCTGAAATGAGATCTCTCCATGAGATCTTCTTCTCATCAATGGCCCTCCAAAACCAATAAGGTTATGGATCTACTACAGGTATAATTTTCTCTTTAAGATGTGAGATGCTCATTAAGAAAGAGTTATCTTGAAAGGGGAAAAGATTGCCCATATCAAGACATCCACCATCTATCATCTTATTTTCCATTGCTTCAAGAATGAAGCTACCATTTGATTAGTCCCATAAGGAATGGGTCCTCTTCTTCTCACTGCTGCTCATTGACATCGTTGTAGATCTGCAAGGTGATACATGTGATATCTCAAAGCAAGGCACAATGCTGAACTCATAGCTAGCCATTGTACATAGTATCATACTCATCCCATATTTAGAAATTCTACACTTCAGCTCAAAGTTTTGAATGCAGTTCATCAATGACAAACTAGGATGGTTCTTAATCTCTTCCTTAATTAGATCAAGGGTCCTCTGTGCAGTGATATAATGCTGCCCTAAATCAACATGATGTTCTAACCCATGGTAATGTAATAGCCCTGATGGCATGTCCCCATAATTTTTAATAATATTTATTGAAACAATATGAGATGAAAGTGGATGCATACCTTGGATCAACTAATATTTATAAAAATCTTGCAAGAACACAAGAGTTTCCTTTTCTGGTGCAAAAGTATTTCCAACCGGTGGTAAGAGTGATGGATGCACTTCTACAAGTGTACCAACACTGGTATATGTCTCCTCCTCTTCATGCATCTCATCAATCATGCATGGGGCTCCAAATTTCAAGAACTCAATACCATATTAAAAATATGCAAGTGATCCTCCTCTTGATGTAAGCACATCTGCAGCTGGTGGTGGTAGAGGCTCCTCCTCTTGAGTGATAATGAGAACATCTTCTCTTGAATCTTCATGCACTATCTCCTCCATGATGGGATATGTCATTATGTGAGATGTCTATGGTTTCTTCCTACAATATCTTTCCTTCATTCTTTGAATAAAATCTTCATAAGAAAAAACTTTCATGTGTGACAAGTGACTGAACCACCATTTTCTTGCTTGACCATCAAGGTGCAGTGCTGCAAAATCCATAGCCTCTTTTTTTGACATAGGATATTTCGTAAAGAAGGTAAATAATTCCTTCTTAGAATCCTTCAATGTGCTTGTGGAAGATCCATCAATTGTAGGCAAGAAGAATTGATGCCTCTTTCTTCTATTGCTGCTTCTAGATCTCCTCTCTTCTTTGAGCTGCAAATATTGATGGTGAGAGATATTCTCCTTCAATGCTTTAGGATGTGACTTGTATTTAGACATATATTCAAGACAAACATTTAGACATATATTCAAGAAATCCGGAGCAACATTGTGTAAAATTTTCAGATCTTGGTTCACAATATTGTCATAGATACTATTTATGTAAGTTAGGGTTTTTTCAGGCTCTCGAATATCATCTAAAAGAGGTGACTATGGGAAAATCATCATAACTAGTTGTCTGAGAATCAGATTAGAATTATGTAGAAAGCCTCCTCAAGTACATGTACTACAATTTTCTTTGTATTAATTTCAGAGCCTATGGAGGAAACAATGACACATGGCACATCATACAAATGCGATGTACTGAGCCAGTCCATAATTAGGTCATTGTGGGAGATTGGGCATAAATTTTCCTTGAAAAATTGAAATCATGTCAGACTTATGGAATTAGAAATAATATTTAGAGGGCTACTACAGTGCCAAATTTCAGATATTGAAGATCCAAAATTACATATATAATTCAGTTTCAATATTGAATTCCTCAAAAGCAAGAAAAAGGTGTGTATCTTTTTTCGAATTGCATAATTATTGTGTGAAAAATCCTTTTGAAGTGATTCCAAGGGCATATTGAAGCATAGATATCAATATTGTGCTCTAAAATTCCACCTAAAAATAATTCAACATGCACTAAGCCTTCATAAGGCCGTACTATAAATCATGAAGAGGAAGAAGCACTACATGACATATCAAAATTACAAGAGAAAGTGCACCAAATTTCGCTATCGCAAGGAGAAAAAAAAAATAAAATGAAGTTTTGAAGAAAGGCATGGAAGCTAAGATGGATGTTTTGAAAGAATGCGTGTAAGATAAGATGAATGGTTTGGGGAATGGCATGGAATCTAAGATGGTTGGAATGAAAGCTAAGATCGAGAAAAAATGATAGACAACATGGAAGACATGAATAATGATCTAAAAGCAGACATGGAAGGTTTGATGACAAGGTTAATACAAGAAATGATTCCTAATGGCAGAAATATAGTAGAGGAAACTCATGATGACAAAAAAATAAATGTTAATCGTGATTTCATAAACTCTAATGTTGGATTGAAGAACCACCATATTCCAAATATGGATATGATGAAGTTTGATTGCAAGGATCCCATAACATGGATACTACAAATTGAGGGATATTTTGATGTCAATAATGTGAAAAACATCAAACGGTACGCATTGAAACTTTTCATTTAGAGAAAAAAACATTTGTATGGTATCAATGGCTTTTATCCTGTAAAAAAATGATCACTTGGTAAATTTTTACGAAGGAAATGATAGAAAATTATGAGGATACAAAGAGAAACACCTTCTTTAGCCAACTGAAAAATCTCAAACATAAGGGTTTAGTGTTGGAGAAAATTGAGGACTTTCAAAAACTGAATATAAGGGTAACTGATATTATAGAGGAACACAGGATTGATGTCTTCACAAGGACTTTAAGATATAACATCCAACATGAAGTTCATGTTTGCTAAACTAATTCATTGGAGAAGGCATTTAGGTTGGCAAGAAAAATTGAATGTAAAATTATGGCGACAAGGATGCCTACCACTCACATCTATAAATATGGAATTGTTTCTACTCCTTGAATTCCAAAACGTTCAAGATTGACACCACAACAATTGGAAGAAAAAAGAGTAAAAGGGCTTTGCTACAATTGTGATAAAAAATGTACTGAAGGTCATAAGTGCGTTGAGGAGAAATTATATTACATATATTGTGAAGAGGAAGAAGAAATTGAACAAGAAACTTCAAAAGAAGAGGATATACACTAGGAACCAACCCTAGAAGAAGAAGAAGAAATGAGTCCAACCATATCAAGTAATAAATTGGATGGAATTACCACTCTTCAAACTCTCAATATAGAAGGACATATCAAGAAGAAAAAGGTAATACTGGTGATTGATTTAGGTAGTACATATAATTTTATTCATTGTAAGGTAGCCAAGGAATTGAATTGTTTCCTATACCCAGCACCAAAATGTCAAGTGATTGTTGCAAATGGAGGAACTATAATTTTCTATGGAAAATGCCATAATATCAAGATAACCATGGGGGAATATGTATTAAATAATACAATTCATTCCATTCCAATGTGAGGTTCTAATGTTTTACTAGGAGTACAATGGTTACCATCTTTGGGATGATAGCTTTTAATTTTCAAGAAATTTTCTTGAAATTTATTTTCAGAAGGAAATAGAATCGAATTACGGGGTATCACAAGGAATCCAGGAAAGATAATAACCTCTATTGTCATGAAAAATATTATGAAGAAATAAAAGCGAGGCGTAATTGTAGAATTATGAACACTATAAGTTCCAACATCAAAATCATATATTTCTCCATATCTCCAAAAATTCTTCAACACACATTCCAAGGTGTTTGAAAATCCCAAATGACTCACACCTATTAATGATCATTATCATGCTATTCATTTGGTTCCAGGAAGTTTTCCTCCGAAAATGAGGCCTAACATATATCCTGATGTCCAAAAGAGCGAAATTGAATGTATGATTGTAGAAATGTTAGAGGCTAGTATAATTCAACCTAATCAAAGTTCTTTTTATGCTCTGGTAGTATTGGTGCACAAGAAGGATGGCTCATGGAGAATGTGTCCAGATTATAGGGAGATTAATACTCTCACTATTAAAGATAAATTTTCCATTCCTGTGATTGATGAATTATTGGATGGATTACATGGAGCAATTTATTTTACCAAGTTGGATCTTCATTGAAGATATCATCAAATTAGAATGAAGACTAAAAATATTCCAAAAACAACATTTCGAACTCATGAGGGTCATTATGATTTTTTTTTATACCTTTGCGCCTTACCAGTGCACCTTCTACATTTCAAGAGTTTTTGAATTCCATTTTCAAACCCTTCCATAGAAAATATGTGCTAGTATTTTTTGATGAAATACTAATCTACATCACATCTTGGAAGGATCATGTTCAAGATGTTGACAGGGTGCAAAAACTATTGCAGGAGAAAAAATTGTATGAAAAAACATCCAAATATTTATTTGGAGCACAATAGGTGGAATATCTAGATCATAATCTATCTCGCGAGGGCGTTAAGGTAGACCCTTACAAAATTAAAGCCATTAAGGAATGGAAAGTCCCCACAACCATAAACTAGTTGTGAGGATTTCTTAGGTTAACAATGTATTATCGAAAGTTTGTTAAGAATAATGGGAGAATAGCAACACATATAACAACATTATTGAAGAAAGATGCATTTTCATGGATTCCTGAAGAAACTAAGGCCTCTGAATATTTTAACGAGTCAATGTGCCTAGAACCACCCTTAGCTACATTAGACTTGAGAAAAACCTTTATTGTGGAATTTGATGCCTCAAGAAATGGAATTAATGTTGTTTTAATGCCAGATGGAATACCTAAGGCTTTTGAAAATCATCCAATCAAAGGAAAGTATTTATATAAAGCTATTTATGAGAAGGAAATTTTGGCAATAATACATGCACTAAAGAAATGGTGACCTTACCTAATGGGAAGAGACTTGAAGGTAAAAATTGATCATGATAGTCTTAAACACTTTTTGGAACAAAGACTATCTTCAGTAGAGCAACAAAAATGGGTCACAAAGATGTTGGGTTATGACTTCGAAATCATATACAAAAAAGGGAAGCTAAATGTTGTTGCAGATGCACTCTCAAGAAATGATGAAGAGGTGAAAGCATTGCTTTGTTACATTTCTATTATCCAACCAGATTGGATAATCAAAGCAACATATGAATAGGAGAAGGAAGAAGGTGTGTGGACACTCATTCCAAATTTGTAGCAAGATCCTAGTGTTGAGCCCTAAAATTGTCTTCTCTATTGCAAACCTTCACGCCATTTCATCATTTCTTTGTCACTTCATAAGCCTAAAAATCAATGAAGAATGATTAATATTGCTTAAAGGTTTCATACAAATGACTAACATATTGTACTTTCATGGTTTTTTCTATTTTAATAATTCGGTGCAGTGTAGCTTTAGAATACAGACGTTCTGTAGCCGATTAGGCATTCTGCAACTATTTTTGTTGTTGAATATGTTCCAGGTGTCAGTTGGAGGATTGGACCACATGGGTGTTTTTATAATGATGCCTACATGGATTCTATCCTACTCACTTAGTCGAGATCAACAGAAAAATGTGCATAAAATCATGATCAAAGGTGGAGTCAAACTATGTTATCCAAATGTAGTAGGATCTTGATTTGCATCCAACAGTCCTATCACAAGTTTTATTTCGAATTAGCCACCTGTAGCAAGTATATCTCATAATTAGTTATGTAATTTCCCTTTAAATATTGGTTTTACAAGACCCAAAAGACAGTTCAGAAAAAGTACAATACAATTCACATTTGCAGTGAATACTCTATTTTCCATTCTCTATTTTAACAAAGAAGATTAGTCCTTTGATGTTGCTTTGATTACAACCGTAAGGAGCTAAAGGATTAATACTGAATTGGTAGCAGAGGGCCCTTTCTATTCGACGAGGTTTTACATAATTTCTAGATAAGTCATTTTCAATTTTTTTTTGACATGTTTCCTTACTTAGAATACTTTTTGAAAACATACCTTTTAGCATCATGTTTCATGTAATTTGATTAGATAAAGGATCCTCATGATATTGCAGTTAGTCTCTTTCTCAATCTCTTCTAATACATCTCTATTAAATGAATGGGATTCAATTGTAATATTCCAAGTTATTAGTATTTCATTTCCTATTATTTGGTTAAAAAGAAGATCCTCATTATACTACAGTTAGTCTCTTTCAAAATATTTTCTAATAAACCTCTAATTCACGAATGAGACTTCGTTGTAATATTGTGTGTTATTGATTGTTTTGTTTCATATAAGATCCTTATCACATTATGATTAATCTCTTTCAAAATCTCTTCCAATAAACCTCTAACTCATGAATGAGATTTAGTTGTAATGTTATAAGTTGTTTCAACATTTCATAGGATATCCTTACTACATTGTAGTAATATTTTTCTCAAGCTCTTCCAATAAACCTCTATCAAATGGATGAGATTTCACTGTAATGTTCTAAGTTACTATTTTTTTCAGCATTTCCTTTTATGTTTTAGGAGATCCTCATTGCATTAGAATTAATATTTTTTCACAAGCTCTTCCAAAACATCTCTAACTAAATGAAGCAGATTAAGTTGTAGTGTTTTGAGTTACTTTTAATTTCATGAATGTTGATTTAGAAGTTGTAATATCCATGGATTAAGACTCCTTGTTTTCATCATTTTCTTGTTAAGAACGGAACTTGAAAATAAACTTTGTTTTCATTTATTCATTAACATCTTCCTATTTTTCTTCTTTACATAGATTTAACTTCATCTTTTTGGCATAGTGTAGAAAATAATAATCAAACATAAAAACCCCAAAACATCAATAAAACACTAAAAAAAATGAAGTAAGAAAAAGGGATACTTAGGCACATATAGTGCATTACACTTCATCAGTTTACTAGTCCTAGTCGATAATTTATGCTATCAATTTAGGACACTAAATTGAATAAAAATTTTGGCGCCATTATCTGGGAAGTGTAACTAGGTAACCTTAATTCTTACATCCAAAAATAAAAAAACACTTCATTCACCTACCATGCAAACTATATCATGTGATGCAGTAAGAGCCACACATGTACATCATGAATTCATATTTTTGCAGGTAGAAGAAGAGGTGACATAGGAGGTTGAAGAAATGGGTCGAGATGATAACAATGAGGAAGATCCTTTTGGATTTCCCATTCAAGAAACTGATATCAACGTTCAAATGAAGAACATCCATTCATCTGTACTTCCTAACTTCAAAGGTATGAGATCAGAAGACCTGGAAACCTTTCTTTTTGAATTTGAAATAATTTGTAGATCTTATGGCTACTCATTTCACATTCAAAAATTGATTTTTTTTCCAGCAACATTGAAGGATAGAGCTCTTAGATGGTTCATGACTTTAAGAACAAATTCTATAAGGACATGGGATAATATGAAAAGAGTATTTTTGGAAAAATATAAATATTATTGCGTGCAACATGACCTTAGAAATGGAGTCTTTAAGATGAACCAAAAATATGATGAAAGCCTAGAAGATTTAGTGGAAATATTTACTTATAATATCCAAATATCTAAATTGCATAATATCGGATCAGACACATTAAAAACTCTCCTACTAAATTCTAAGGATGAATGTATTGATCTTCTTAATCTGGTGGGACAAGCAGATGTCTATCAATTTCCATTTCAAGAAATTTGTGAATTATTCAAGAACATATCAAGAGGAAAAGAAAAGTGTGTAAGATCCCCTCAACATCCATTTATGGCAAGAGTAAGTAAGTCAGCATCAGGATTGGTGAGTGAAACTGAACCTAACAATTTGCTAAACATTCTTGGTAATTTAAATGAACAAACTGACATGCTAAGAATGTAAAACAAGCAAAAAGTTTCTTCATTTATATTTTTCCCTAAATGTATAAAGAAACATGCTTTGCATGAATGTCCACTTGATAACATTAAAATTTGTAAAATTTGTGCAGGATCACATACTACTAAAGATTTCCCATCATTACCATGGTTGAAGGCAGTTTACCAGAATGATAATGGAGCAAATCAAGCACAAGAGAAACTTTGTTATGTAGCTCCAAGAGGACTATGGCAGCTTCATCAACCCAATATGATGCATTATCCTTATGCATAGTTTCAAGGTTATGCACAAAAATCTCAAGGTAATTGGAAAACACCCTCTCCTTGGCAACCTTGGGAATCTCAACCCAAACTTCAAAACCAACCTTGGAAACCTTGGCCATCTCAATCCCAACCTCAAAACCAATCTTAGCAATAAAGTTGGAAAAGTCCCTATAAAGGAAATCCATCATATCCTCAATCTTTCCCTCTCTATCCTCAATACCATCATCAATGTTATCCATACCATTTACCTCCACCACAACATCAATATCACCCTCATTTGACCTCAATTCAACATTTCCCATTATTTTCCACACAAGCACCCAAAAAATCCATTCCCACTCCACTACATGCACAATAATTTCATATCCCCAACAATAAAACACCTCAATAAACTTACAATATTGAGGTATTGTAAAATTATTCACCAGCTATCATTGAAGAACAATGACCAGAAGAAGAATATTCAAATAAGGTCCAAGAATCATGGATGTCTATTGATAAAGAGAAGTTATTGGAACCAGAGATTGAAAAATCTAATGCATGCCTATCACTAGATTCTATGAATGAATATCACATCTCCGAAGACTTGCATTTCATCATAGAGGAAATACAAGGAAGACAAGATTACATTGAATCTTTGTTCAAGTCAGTCATCGGATCCCAATGCTCAATTCTTCAATATCTTCTGACGTCATCTAAAACAAAACAGTTCGTATCTCATATACTGGTACATATCAAAGAGTATCTTTCAAACCTGCATATGAGTATTTCTATCATCTTGTTCCAGACATGGTTCCATTGGAAGTATTCATATACTTGAACAAGATTTTATTTTTCAAGTAGAGTAGGACATATATATATATATATATATATATATATATATATATATATATATACACACACACACACACACAGATATATATATATATATATATATATATATATATATATATATATATTAAAGAGAAAAATAAGTCGTATTGTGAAAACCAGCTTGCTGGCGCAATTGGACATGAACTTTGCTTGAAAACCAGGCAACTGGCGAGAAAGGTTCACAATAAGTTCTGCAATTTCATGATGGTTTCAATCTTTTATGGTTCTTCAAATAATTTTTGCTTCTATGCTCAAGTTGGATGATGAGGAATTCCTTAAGGTCCACCTTCCAACAGATCTTGTCCCATCGACCTCAACACTTTATCTGGGATCAAGATCAGAGATTATTTAGAGTGCCTTGGAGATTTCATACATCAATGGCAAGCCTCTTCATTGATAACAATGGGAATACAACAATGTATCTTGATTGTCAAATGTTGCAGGCGACTCGACTTCGACACATTCATTCATCACCATCAAGATGCACTCAGGTACCTTGACACTCATTTACATTATCGGTGAGTTTTCTCACATTGGTTATCTATTTTCATCATTGATCAGTAATCCAATGATTTCTTCCCATGCTCAACTTCGACACATTCATTCGCATGGTAAGAATTGTACCATGAATTTTGGCTTCGATGAAGACTAATAGTTTTATGGAATGAACAACAACTTGCAACAGTACATTTTATTAGTTTCTTGTAGCAACATGTCCATATTTTTTTCAATTCAACAACAGTTGTGGAAAGTGGCAGTTTCTGCAGCTATTGTTGTAGCAGCCTGTTTTTAACTTTTTGCAGAGGCAGTTTTGGCGCAAATATTGCAAGATATTGGAGTAGAAATAAAAAATTCTGAGCTTCTTGGTTTTCTCAGAATATGATAAATTGAGGAAGATGTGGATACAATTCAAAAATAAGCAATCTTGAAGGACAATTCAGATGGGTTTCTAAGGCAGCTTTTCATTTTTTAGCATTATGGACAGATTAGGACAGATTTTGGTATTTTTTCATAGTAGCACCTTTTCTTCATCAAAATGAAATTATGAAAGCATGTGGCAGTAGAAAAGGTAAAAAGACACAAATTACCTTTTGAATCACTCAATTCGGCATTAAAATGAGTTCGTGGTATATTTTTTTGGTTACAACATTGGGTAGCATGAAGGGTGAAATAGGGCAGAAATTGATTTTATCATAACTTTCAAACAGAGCATCCATTGGTCCTGATATTTTTATGGAAAAGGCATTGAGGAAGGGTAAATAAACAAAGAAAATTTCAGTGTGTATTCTTCAAGAAATTGGCCACTTTGACCTAAAACCATTTCTCATTTTTCAAGAGATCCGTGCAACCAATGGCTGAGATTTTTTTGTCAAAAGATGCATAATAATAATGGTAAAAACCTCATAAAATTTTGGGGAAGTCTGATGTACCATTTGAGAGAAATTGAAAAATTCATTTCATTTTACAATTCCACTCCATCTCACTCCACTTACTTTCCATTTCACAAGTCATATTCCACTTTCACTCCATTTCATTTCACATCCATATTCGATAGCCATGCTTCATTTATTTTTACAGATTGCATGCTGCAGCCACGTCTTATTCAACAGTTCTGACACAATTGTACAACCTACACAGAGATGATGATTAAAGGAAACTGAAGGATTCTGTTTTGAATACCAACATGCTAAAAGAGGACCAAAGGAACAACATCAAGCACAACAATTAACAAGGTCAAAATTCTAAGGTAAATTGTGAAAATTATTTTAATAGAAAAAAGTTAAAACATGAAATAGATACAATGTGTATAATCATATTTTTCCTAAACAACCTATCATTCGAATTGATTAACATATTTTGGCCATATCCCTAATCCAACATTCCATAACAGTCCTCATTAAAACCTTGATTAATGACTATTGGTCATAATCACAAATGTAACCTACTAGTCCATGTCTCCTTAAGATTGTATCATTCACTTATTTCACCACAATTCGATCATAAATTCTCCGTTAGTTCCGTAGCCACTTCATTTTCCCTCATAGCTTAATTACCTCCATCCATTCACCTCCATTACACTTTGCAGCCAATTTATATTTAAGCATAGGAAAGTAAATATGAAGGGAAAGATACTCGGCACATGTGGAGAATGGCTCTAATTTTCAGAACAGAGCTGGTAGGAGTCAAGTATCTGGAGGGATATCCACAAGTCAGGGAGCTACTATAGCAAGTAGGATGGTTGAATTTTATAGAAAATTTTGATGGCTTCCATAAGGAGATTACAAAATCATTTGCTACATCTTTTGAAGGAGTATAAGTAGAGATTGGAGACATCAAATTAACAATAACAGAATCATTTATGGTTGAGGCAACAAGACTCCCAAGGCAAGGAGAATGGTGGTTATGGAACAATGAATTTCATAATGAGTCTTGGAAGGAGATACTGAAAAATCCAGGTATGAATGTTTCAATCTTTAGAAAAGGAATTCCAAGCATTGTTTTGAAAAGTAAGTGGAGAAACATGCTGCTAATTTTGCAAAAATTTATAACATGTGAAGGTAGATTTGGTACAATGTATGTTTATCATATCAGGTTGTTGATGAATTTCTTAAAATATGGAGAAATAAATCTACCTTTCTTCTTGCTTAATAGCCTGAAAAAAATGGCTTCCAATGTTCAGAAAAGAGTCCAATTTCTAGAAACTACTCTACATCACCATGGTCTAGTTAAAATTCTGATTGAATTAAATATGAAGAAAGTAGCAGATAACTGGGAAGATTTTCTACTAAGAAATCATTTTGAAGAGTTAGAGGAGACATCCTCTAAAGAAGAAAGTGTTAGGAGAAGCAAGAGAAGAAAAATTGGTAGGGTTGTTGAAAATAAACATGATACATCATCACAAGAAGAGAGTGAAGAACTGATGTCTGAAAAGTTCGAAAAAATTAGGAAACAGGTTAGGGTGAAGAGAAAAAAGAAGATGGCAAGAAAATATATTGATGAAGGAAATGAAAACCCACCAATGTTAAGGATAAGTTCTAGACTCAAGGGAATAATGAAAAAGACATTGGTCAAGAACACATGAATTATAAATATTGAATATGAAGAAACTCCGATTTAAACACCAGTTGATAGATCTCCTTTACATCAGTTTGAAGAAAAACCTCATAGAATAACTCCTGATATAGACTGAGTTCAACAAAAAATCTATGATTATGAGGAATCCTTGGAAAGAAAGGCCTCATAAAATCAAAGAAGATCCCTCAGTCCACAAGAACCACCAATAGAAACCTTAAGAAAATATAACTATGAATTGGAGATACTGAACGGACTTATAAAAAAGGAGAATGAAATCTTGAGAGAACAAATTAAATTGAAGAATGTTATGAATGATACTCTCACTCTGCAATTGGATAAACTGCATAAAGAAAATAGGAAACTAAAGAAGAGAAATAAGAAACTTAACAGGGCCCTCATAAATCTCAAGTTTAAATTATTCATGAGAAAACCCAGAGTGACACTAACCACCAAAAGAAGCCAAAAGATAAGTTTGGATGTTCTAGCAAAGGTTTCAGAGCACATGGAATAAAGTTTTGATGGAATTGCATGAGGACATGCAAGAGTGTTGCAGTGGGGGTATGTTGAGCCCTAAAATTTTCTTCTTTGTTGCAAACCTTCACTCCATTTCATCATTTAGTTATCACTTCATAAGCCTAAAAATCAATGAAGAATGATTAATATTTCCTAAAGGTTACATAGAAATGATTAAAATATTGTATTTTCATATTTTTTTCTATTTAATACTTTTGTGCAGTATAGCTACAGAATAGAGACGTTTCGTAGTCGATTAGGCGTTCCGCAGCTATTTTTGTGATTGAATATGTTATAGGTGTCAGTTGGAGGATTGGGCCACATGGGTGTTTCTAGAATTATGCCTACATGGATTCTATCCTACTCACTCAGTCTAGATCAACAGAAAAACATGCCTAAACTCATGGTCAAATGTGGAGTCAAACTATGTTATCCAAATGTTGTAGGACTCTTGATTTGGGGTTTTTCCTCTTTTCATAGATTTAACTTCATCTTTTTAGCATAGATTAGCATAATAAGAATCAAACATAAAAACCCCAAAACATCAATAAAACACTAAAAACAACGAAGTAATAAAAAGCGATACTTAGGGACATATAGTGCATTACACTTCATCATTTTACTAGCCCTGGTCGATAATTTATGCTATCAATTTAGGACACTAAATTGACTAAACATCTAGTACATATGATACATTTAGTTGGAAAATGATTCTTTATGGTACAAATATCGCTTATATATTTGCAATAATTCCCAAATAAAACAAAATATTCTTTTGGAATTCCACACTTATCCTTTAGGAGGACGCTCAAGATTTTTAAAAACTTACCACACGGTGAAGAAAGAATTTTTTTCGGATGGCCTTAAATCTGATATTCAAAATTTTGTGGTAGAATTTTTTGTTTGTTAGAAAAATAACGTTGAGAAACTTAAGACCCTTGGTCTTCTACAACCTTTATCCATTCTAAGTTAATGTTTCGAGGAGATTTCAATGGATTTTATCACAGGTTTACCTAAGTCTGAAAGAAAGAGTGTAATTATCCTGGTAGCAAAAACCTCGACCCAGTTGATAGACTTACCAAGTATACACGCTTTTGTGCATTATCTCATCCATTTAAAGCAAGTGCAATTGCTACTACATTTATGAAAATAACTCAAAAGCTACATGGAAACCCGAAGATTATTATAAGTGACAAAGATCCCATTTTTACTGTAAATTTTTTAATGGAATTACTTTCTTGTTTGAGTACTCACCTAGTTCATAGCTCATATTATCATCCTCAAACCGATGGTCAAGCTGAGATAGTGAATAAATGTTTGGACGTATATCTTCGTTGTTTTGTATCTGATAAGAAAACACAATGGGTCAAGTGGGTACCTCTCGCTGAATGGTGGTATAACACTTCCTTCCATACTGTAGCAAAAATGACCACATTTATGTCACTTTATGGATATCATCCACCGTCCATCACATATCCTTTCAGAGAAAATTCTAAGGTTCAAGCAGTGCAAGATCACATCAATCATCAACAAGAAGGTCTCCAACTCTTAAAGGATAACCCAAATTTTGCACAAAATCGAATGAAACAATGACATATCAACATCGTAGCAAGAGAATTTTTGATGTAGTAGACTTGTTATTTTTATAGCTACAACCATACAAAAAAAATTCCCTCAAGCAAGCTAAGAAGGATAATAAAATATCGCCAAAGTCTATGGTCCTTACAAGGTGTTGCAAAATATTGGTAGTATGGCATACAAATTGGAGCTTCTTGCTTCTTCCTGAGTAGATCCAGTTTTCCATGTTTTGTGCTTAAAAATGGTTATAGGGGAAAAAATTCATGTTCAAACAATATTGCGAGAAATTTATTAGGAAGGATAAATATTATTGGAACTTGATGCAGTCACGGAAACAAGAACTCAAGAGCTGGTAAATCGATGAATTTGAGAGTATCTCATCAATTGGAAGAACTTACCCACTGAATATTCTACATGCGAGGATGAGAATTTTATACAAAAGCTTCCGGAGCTACTCAAGTGTTGAGGACAATACTTTTTAAAGGAGAGGGGCATGGTAGGTCCCTATATTACTAGTATAGTACCTTATTGTTCTTAGTGTAATGCCCTTATTGTTATTGTTGTAACCTTTTAACCCCAATATTGTTATTATTGTGCCCTTACATTATTATTCTTAGGTTGGCTAGGATTATATTGTGACCCCATGGACTCCTATATATAGAAGGATGTTTTTTCACTTGGCTCATCCAAGGATTGTTCATTTATGTAATGTAAAGGAG
This sequence comes from Pinus albicaulis, assembly GCA_034641835.2. Taxonomy (NCBI): domain Eukaryota; kingdom Viridiplantae; phylum Streptophyta; class Pinopsida; order Pinales; family Pinaceae; genus Pinus; species Pinus albicaulis. The sequence goes on from CM076574.1 coordinate 999,615,145, forward strand.
GTTTCCCCCTCGAAGTAGCTTATTTCTAAATCATTGATCTCTCTTTCCTTCTATTTTTGGAGCTGGTTTCATAATAATCATCTTAAAATAAATTACTATTTTATAGCCAACCGACCAAATATTTTAACATTCATTTATGGTATCATTAAGGTTTATGAACCATACTTTGACTTGACCCATTCAGATTAACCTGATATTTAATGATTATGTAATTTACAAATCACATTAATTATCACAACAATATCCATTAGAAGACTCAAGATATCTCTGCAAATTAACGAAAATTTTGGTATATTTTTTGGTGGGTGAATATATTTAATTTCATTGTATTTTTTATTTATTTTACAAGCCACCTATGCAATCCTTATCGTTTTGGTTTTAACCCTTATAAATGATCTCGTACATTTGGTGAAGCTTTTAACATGGGATTAATAAAATATTTAGGAGAGCTAGAGGGTTGATTTCATCTTCATTTGAAGTTTTTGATTTCATCAGTATTTCACCTCTCTGTCAGAAGTATTTACGTTAGGCTTTTCGACGTTGTTCCTTTCCACTATTTCCATTTGTAGAATTTCATTGTAGAGAGTTTCATTCTAGTTATTTTTTTTCAATGTTACCCGAGGGATTCTTTTTGCATTTTGGTTTCTTTTGTTATAGGTTTTCGCAATGAAATGATTCAGAGCCAACCTCGTTAACGACATGCCTTCATACCGTTACCTTTGGTAAGTTTGCTTTACCTCTACGTGTATTTATCTCAATTTTGAGTATGGGCCTTGAGATCTTAATTTTTTTTGTCCATAAAATATCTATATGGAACCTATTATGTTTATGAGGTTATTTAATTTTTCACATTATCATTTTCATTTGCTTCCTCATTCGTTTCAATTGTTACAGGAATACTATTCATAATATTTATTACGATGTTCCACTCACGCAAGATGTTTTCTGCCATCTCCAACTATTAGTAAGTTGTTAAATCCCAGACTTTGTTTCTAGTTTTATCATTCGTTGAATGGTTGTTACCATTGTTTACCTTCTACTTCTCCTCTCGAGAATGAATATTTTTGTTTATAACTACATACACTTACAGTTAGCATGAATTCTAGATTTTTCCCAAATCCATTTCCAATTTAACTAATTTGTTAGTTAATTTTAATATTAATTGGTATAAATTATAATATAGATTTCGTGGAGGAATTCCACTTTCCTCTTGAAATTGATATATTTTGCATTATCTATATCGAATGTTTTAGTTTGATAATCGACTTAAGATATCTCCTCTTATATACAAATTTGTAAATAACATTCTTCTTTGATGCAGTTATGAATAAAATTGATTGGGATTTAAATGTAACCTATTTTAATGGTTATACTGCTATCAAATTCAGCTCATACCAGAGAGTCGATATGCAATCCCATTGTGCCATCGAATCCTCTTGGTTAATTACCAGGTGATTTCTTCACATTGTTCCTTTACGTTTGATTATATGTTCCACCGTCATTTATTTTCAGCTTCACGACATCCATTTCCCAATTTAATTCCTATTATTCCTATTGGGAATTTCACCCATGATTTATGTGCTGATCTAAATGAGTTAATTTACAAATTTTCACTGAGGTGAAATAGAACTATATTCTTACTTCTCGTCATATATGTTTGTAAATAGAATCGTTGTAATTCATACAACTGTGATTTTTACATGCAGTACCTTCATACTGAACAAAATAGAATCTTTGATACTCTATATCAAATTTTGACTTATACTCATAATAGTAGAGAAGAGGTAATTGACCTCATTATTAATGAGTTTCACTTTCCCATTTTCACATTATACAACTCATTTTGGGATTTTCTATTTCTTTGGATTATGATTATATATTTCCCAATTTTCGGTATCTCTTTTCACTCTCTGCAACGGGAACATAATATTAGAATTCTCACCTTTCATACCAAATATATTCAAATAATTGGAATTTCATATATGTATGCATTCTCTATACCTTTTTCCTCGTTTCATATTTCTACTACAGAATCCTACAAGGTATTTCAAATTTTTAATTTTCTAATAACAATGATATAGAATTTCATATTTTTGTCGCCTTTTTCCTAGGGTTTTATAAATCATACTTCCACCTTCATAATTCATTCCGAGTTAAATTTGAATTAATGTTTTATTACACTAATATAATGGTTTATAATTTTAGGTTAAATCTTCTTTTCCCTTAACACTCAACCACTTATACTATGATGGTGCTCTTAACACATGTAGTGTACACATTTCTAATTTCATTATAATTTCTTTTTATGAATTTTAACTACTTAAGATATCACATTTATTCCATGTGATGTATTTTTCTGAAGTAATATTGTACTATTTTCTTCTACAACAAGTTCCTTATGGTATTTTAAATAGGTACCTTTTTAATTTGTTTTCTTACTCCTGTAACCACATTTTCTAAATATTTTATCATATTTTATGTTTTTCTAACATCACTTCAGGTGTTATTACAAGTAAATTTTGTTCTCTGAGTTTCCTCACAGCTCATTCATTTTATTTTCAAAAGATCTGACAACAAGCTTTTCATCCCTCCACACCAATCATTACCATCTACATATTTCTGTCATCTGACATTAAAATATATTTATCAATGCATCTGTACATTATGTGATTAAATAAAATAAAATATGACTTTCACTCAATATGACTTGGACAGTTTTAATTATGGTTTTAACTCATTCTTGTTATATTCTTTTATTCACCTCTACCAGAGGAGTTTTTTACGTACTCTCGGTAGTTATATATTTTCCTTTTTATATACATATCACCTCTATATATAAAATTATTTCATGGCTCTTTTTCAAACCACGGGTTGTATATAAATGTATGCATATTTCCTAATTCTGAAATTTGTACAGTTTTGAATCTAAAGTAAGATATTTGTACAGAATTGTACTTTCTTGATTTAATGGAAGTAAATAAATTCATTTGTATGCATCTTTACTTTATTATTTTTTACATAAATAACTATGTATTTCTATTGTCAATCCCTATGCTTTTCTTAGCACAATTACAATTATATTTAATCCTAATGTTGTATTATATATATATAATATAGTAGTGAATATATACCTAAGAACGGATTTAAGCCCTTCTATTTGGGTGTATATATTTTGTATGTTTTTCAACTATTTGTTATATTTTGTGTAACTATACAAAGAAATTAACTATACTCTCTATAGTTAATTTTCTCTTAAATACATATGACACTTTACTCCCAAAGAATAAAATAATTTATCACACGGATTTATAATTCAAGATACATAGTTTTCATCTAAACTCATAGCTCAACCATATTAAATTTTTTATCAATCATCATCATCATAACATAATCATAAGACAAATTTAACAACTGTGCATTCCAATTCTGGTAAATACTATTTTCCACCCAATCTTGAGATTTCATCCACAGCTCCCCTTGAGTTGATACTAATTCCTCCAAATTGTAGACAACCTATTTTCTACTTAGGAATGGTTTATTTAAGATTGATTTCCATAAATATGTTTCCATAACTGTGTCCAGTTATATTAGGATGTTGTTTTCCTTTAGCCTAGGGTTTACTTTTGTTTTTTTCCACAAAACCTCTCTAAAACTAGCTTTTTCCTCTTTCTAGTTTTATTTCACCTCTTCTTAGTAACATTCCAATTTACTGGGGTATCTATTAGATTCATATCCCCAATATAATATATTTATTTTATTTTATTCTCTCCAACGATTTTTTGAGACTTGGGAAATTATTTGGATTTAATTTCATCCTTATGGACTTAAAATCCTGGTCTCCAATTTACTCTAGTGTTTGTAGAATAATTAAATTCCATATTTATTAAATTTATAAATAATATGTCCATATATAGTTTTGATTTACGCCCACTTAACCTTTAGGATTTTCAACTGTCTAAATAAAAGCAAAAAAATAGGGATATTACAAGCAGTATCTTGCTAGATCTCGATATAGGGTCCAACCTTTATCTCCCACTGACACCTTGAAATTCATACTTCTTGTATGTCCCATATTCCATCTCATACATCTTCAGCACATGAAAATTATTTGATTTCATGTTAGCTTTTGGTGGTATACCACCAATGAAATTTGTCTCTAGTCGTATTAGCCCTTGGTGGTTAGATCAATGGAACAAAGTTATCCATTTGGAAGCATGAAGAATTTTTCATGTCACTTCATGGATAAAAAATAATTTTCATTTCTTCTTAGGTTTTAAGATTCTAAAATATCATGTGGTCACTCCTGTAATATTTGGAAAAATTATAGTAGATAAAATTATTTAATCTTACCAATAAATATTTACATTCTCAAATAATATTTACTTTTCAATTTTTGGCTTTTTAGCTACATGTCAACTTATAAAGTCATTTTAAAATGGATTTACCACCTTACCTAGACCTTTTTTTGTCAGTATTGCATAAAATATTAATTATAAAAATCAAGTTACAATTTTATTTCCACTATTACTAAATTCTTTCTTGAAACATTTGTATTTACCAACTTATGATTCCTACCAGCTTATGATTACTCGAAAATTTAGAGACCCTATTACCTGAGTGTCCCCGCGACTTTGGCCTTCAATCGTAGTGTCCCCAAAAATAAAATAGTTCAAAAGAATTATGATCTCACATCTCATGTGACATGGGTAGTGTTAATTTCAAATTTCCCACATACTAATCAACATGCATCTTTATAAATAAAGAAAAAAAAATCACTATATATTCTATACGCAAATATTACATCTCATGTTTGCATAATAGTAAACATTATACCTTTGAATTTCTAGTTGCAAATCACATTATAACATTTTACCCTTCATTTGTTCTTATTTTTTGTGCAATTTGAATCTTACTGATATCACTATGTTGGTATTAAGATACCCCTTCTTAATCATAATAGCAATATTATTCACAAATGTACTTCATAAAACCAAACTCTTTAAAAAATTATGTTAATTATGTAAAAAACATCTTACCAGATATACTAAAGACGCATGTCACTTTTCACATGCATAAACATTTCTTAATACTTCAACAAAAAAAGAAGATATTGGTCCTATCAATTTTTATCTTACATTAAGAAAATCCATGCACTAATAGAAAACATAGAAAATAAGGATACAACTTTTAGAAAATACATATAAATTAATTTTAAAAAATCATGGATATTTTTTCCATAACAATGGTTAAGAAAAACATGGAATTCTCATAGATATAACCATTTCAATCCTAACAATATCATCTCCATAATCCTAATCCAAACAAAATGATATTTCATTTTCATGCGTCTCTTCCTTACAACATTCTTTCACTATCACATTCCTTTCATTATTGAAAAAGAAACGAATCCATTCAGTCTTTTCTCAAAATCATAAGCCTTACATTACAAGTCCAACCATTTTATTTTAATGCATCATTAAAAATTATCATAAGAGTATGGATATAAAAACTATTAGTTAATCCACATTATCATTATTTATTGTGTGACTATTAAAGATTGTCTATAATTTAGTTATAATTCAATGCAAAAAATTGTGTAAGTATCTTTTATCAATAATAAGGACTGAAATGTCATTAGCACCATTAATCTTAAAGTCATTCATTATATTATTATTCTTAAAACCGAGAATTAGCATTATCATGAATTTCACATTAAAGGTATTCTAATGCATATGTTACAATATAATTTCATTAGCATAATACCTTAGGTCCACCCAATGTAACACCACTAGTTTTATGTTTTTCTTTCAAGCTAGACATTTGAACTTCAATCCAAACGGGAGTGGACCCCAATGGATAAGTATTGTGTGGATTTAAGTAATTATTTAATTATGAAAAACCAAATCCATGACGTATGGAAAGAGGCTAAGACTTTCCCCAAAAATATTTCAAAAATCCTTCAAAGAATTTATTTCTAATTTAGATTTTTGAGGAAAAATCCAGATTTCCCCAATGAGGTGGAGAGTAGTTGGGAAGAGGTAAAATGCTGGAAAAGCAGAAAGCGGCTTTAAAAATCCCTAAATAAGGGAAGCCTAGGCAAACATGAATAAAATCATTATGTAATTCTAGATGCGGAATTAGAAACAGGCTTTGGGGAGCATAGGCTTAAATAATCTACTCCAAAATAGACTGGGTTTGGTCTGTTCTAGGAGAGGATCTCAGCTTGGGGGTGAGTTCTGTGGATAAAGGAACTCTAAGGTTGGGAGGACTAGTCATCACAGAAGTGGTATGCATATAAACTTTATAAATAATTAAATAAGATGTTGTTAGACAATGCTAAAAAGTGTTGTAGTGATTATGTTGACTAGTTGTTGTGTTCTGAAATTCCATAATTTTAACAGAATTAAATAGAATAAATAATTATTCTAAATTTATGTATGGTAGTAGGAACAAATCCAAGAAACACTGTAAACCAGAATCTTTAAACCATGGGGTGGTTTAAATCTGGAGAGAGTATAAATGATTCCCTAGAATAGTTACAGTGTAACTTTAATCTACTTCTACAATAAATAGTACATAAGCAGAAAAAAAGAAACTAGATTCATGTATTAATAACTGGTGGTTGTAGTAAGTTCATACCTTACACATGTAGATACATGCAAATGAAAATTTAGTACAGGCTCCAGAAAGGAGTTGGTTTAGTTGCACTATAATTTAAACCCGGGAATAATTTTGTTTTGTGAAATAAACATGAATTATGATATTAATGATATCGTCTACTTATAACATGTTCAGTTTGAATAATCAATGGGAAAATACATGTAAGAAATTTAAGATAAATTTCAGATAGAACTCATAAGCTGCTTGGAATAATAGAGATACTTTAGCAAAGCATTAATAAATTCTGGTTAGAGGTGCTTACTAGAAACTAGAATTATTGACTATCTTATACCAATGCTTTTAAAAACTCGAGAGCCTCATATTGCTGACATAAATTAAATAAATGTGACAATTCCAAACTAAGATATAGAAAGAAAATTAAATAGGTGTAAGTATAATTGATTTCAGTGTACAAAAATCACCTAAATAGTAATGATAATGTAAATAAATTTTACAGTTGATATGAAGAGGCCATGAAGGAAGACTGTATGGTATTAAACAGTTAAAAATTCCTATAGAAATATGCATTTACATATATAGATTACCAAAGTTGGAAAATTAAAATTTAAAATTAAATGTTAACAGGTATATTTTATATCTGTGCTGTGGATAGAAGACTAGAAGTAAAATGCTTGACAATTTCATAACTAGTAAATCTGTCTATGCTCATACATAGCATTTCATCATTTTATAGACTGACATGAAAATTGGATGCACATAAAGCTAGCTCTTATAAAATTATGTTGGAACAGAATTAAAATTCTGTGGTTGAGAAGTCAACATAGGCGCGATAATCTATCCATGGAAAGGTGTTTATAATTGCCAAACAGGAGGATTCTTACATATTACTTGATATAAATGTATTTTCTAAATAATTAGAAATCTAATAGTAAATGAAGGAAATTTTAATTTACTGGAGATTTTGAAAATAAAATATATAAAAAATACAATATTCTACTTATCGAATAAATTCAATAAATTTGACATAACTCCACTTACTGGTTTATATGCTCTATACTGAGCCACGATCATGCGTGAAATTAATAGAATCAATTAAACCAAACCCAGGTTTGTACATTCACGTAGGCATGAAATAAATCAATATAGAAGAACACACACACACACACACACACACACACACATATATATCGACCGCTATGAAAATGTATATACAACTATAAGTTAACGAAAATCTTAGCTAATACAACATAAACCAAATCGTATAGCAGAGAATAGGAAGAAACTGGAACATCCAATCAACATGGTTCTGTGAGCGAAATAAATATTAAAATGTTCGAGTCGAAACTCTATTATGGAGAATGAGAAAGTTAATATATGTTCTCGTTACATAATAAAATAGGATAGCCGAGTAGGCTAGCCCTCATAACAATAGCAGAAAAATTCAAGCAACATAAGATCTTCAGAGGCGACAGTTGAACAGAAATATTTTACCAACCTTTAAATCAAGAATGTAACCTTGAATTAGTAGGGAAGTACAAATCAAGCTATAAACCATAGCTAATGACAATTCGACAGAACAACTAGGTTACCTGCAATCAAAATAATTACGAATTTAATTAGTTAAAGGGAAGTGTCAAATTCAGAATGTATCCATAAGTTCAATAAAGAAACTCGGCGTAACGATGTTTCATATGGGCTGAATGGTGATACTTACCATTCAGGACGTGCGGCGCCAAGATGGAACGAACTAGAGTATTTTTCCTAACCGAGATGAGACAAAACGAAAACTAAGTTAAGTTCTGTGGGGTGCAACGAATCAATACCCTCTGTTCAAGAATTAAAAAGGTCGAACTATGAAAACGATACTTATAAATTCATAATGTTCCCTAAAATCCACACAAATATCTGAGAGAAAGAAAATAGAAATTACCAATACATGGGGATTGTAGTTAACCAAAAATTTCTATTAATTATTGTCTAGAATGAATCTCGTTTTCCAGCTACGAGGTAGGAGAAGGACGCTCAGGGAAATTTGAAGCAGAAGCCAACTTCAATTTCATAAATAACATAACAAGAAAATTTATGATGAGACCCCACGGAGTTACCTAGTTGATGGAAACACTTGCGTCCCAGTATAAAAATGCTATAAATCGTTTGGATAATGCCTCACTGCTGGATTTGGAGCCAAGAAAAGATTGCTAGAAGGGAAAAGACCTCGGAAAAGAATGAACAAGAAATTCCGATAGATTTAATAGAAAACGTAGGTGATAAACCCTAAATGTCTCAGACGCTACACTTGTTAATCATCAAGCAATCGTCACAAGGATCGACAACGAAAATCCATAAGTCAGAAACCCTGAATCTGATCGCACGATGTAATACACAAACAGATAAGAAAATTAACTCAAGGCATGAGGAAGTCTTGTCTGAGATTAAACGCAAGCTATCTTGTGAGGCTCAAGGAGAAGTGATCTCCATTGCATCAATGCTACACGTACATTTTTGGATTTGGCATGGTACGCAAAACCATGCGGAATAAATGATACAAACAGTATCGTTGAGCCAACGAGAAAGCCAAATGAGAGGTTAATCACCGGTAAGGGAACGACATTATATGTCAAGTCCACGAGATGAATAACCAAATTAAAAAATTTTGACAATAATGTCATGTATGACGTGGAGGGATCTTAGTGCCATGAACCCATTTAGAAGGATCTTCAATGTTAATGTAAGATCATATATGTATAGGTGGACATACGAGTGGATAGTTTAAAAGTGGGAGTTTATTAAGTGTAATTATGGGATACATGTTTAATGTTATCAAAGTGAGTAAATGAATTATGAGGTATAATGCTTGAAATCTAATGATTGTATAACACTAAATATGGCTAGATATATATTGATATATATATATATGGAAAAGTATGTTAGTGAAACCATGATAAAAAAAAAAATTGGATGTAGAATAGACATTACGGTTAAGAAGATATGGTTTCTGAGACTTATAAAACAAGGTGGTATACTATATATACTTGATACCAAATAAAATAAAAAAATTGGAATGAGGAGGTGTTACAAATGGTATCAGAGCTCATGTTAGCAAAACTGGGCTATTGTTATGCTCACTGTATAAATTATTTCCTGTTGGAAAAAATAAAAAAAAAATGTTATTAATGTTTTTTTGTTTAGTGTACAGTGGTATTGGGACTGAAAATTCAATGGCTGAAGGAGATGAAATTTATGTTGATCTACGTGATGAAGATAACATGCAAGATCTCAATGCTCCTTTGATGGCTATGTTTCATGGGTTGCAATGGGAGATAGCTGAGTTAAGAAGCTAGAATGATGTGTTGTCATTAGCCAGTGAGGAGGAGGAAAAGCTCATAAGAGAACTGACTTCGCGGAACAGCCAAGAGGGTTAAGGTTCTGGAAAAAGGAAGAAGGGAAAGTTCTCTAATTATTCTGAGGAAGATGACACTACTAGACATCAGTCTAAACAGAGAAAGGAATTACAGGTGGAGTTCTGAAAGATCAAACCTCCCTCCTATGACAGGGAGAAGGAGGAAGATACTGAGGCTTGGCTGTTGAATATGATTAAGTATTTTCAATTCTATGAATATGAAAGCAATCATAAGGCCATATTTGTTGTCTACCAGTTGTAGGGTAAGGCTACCTTGTGGTGGGAGGAGACGAAAATGGTTCATGCCATTGATGAAAAACCAGTGACTTGGGAAGATTTCCAAGTCAAGTTTAAAAATCGCTATCTGAACGAATGTTATTATGATGATAAAGCAAAGGAGTTCCATGAACTCATATTTGGACAGCTCACCATAAATGAGTTTGTCACCAAGTTTACAAATCTTTTAAGGTATGTTCCTTATATTCGTGAAGAGAATTGCAGAGGTTTTTGAACTATTTTCCTGCTGTGTACAAGGGGAAAATACAGTTCGATAATCCAAAAAATATGGACGAAGCAATGGGAAAAGCTGGATTATGCTACCAGTAGTTTAAAGGAAAGAGTGAGCATGGGAAAAGTTGGGTAAACAAGGGTGAATTCAAAGGAAAGAAACAAAAACCAACTTACTTGAAGAACTTTGGTAGGGATCATCAGTGGAAAAACTTTAATAAACCAAAGGAAAGTCAAACTACTCAGTCCCAAGTTGGTTCAAAACAAATAGATGGAGATAATAAAAAGGAAGGAATAGTTAAAATTTGGGAGCCTTTGAAGTTTTGGGGCTGTGGAGAACCTCATCTGTTGAGGGACTGTCCACACTAAAATATTCACATGATTATGAGGGATCGAGAAGCTACGACAGTGAATGATATAGCAAGGAATATACCCACTATCAGTGCAACCTTGGAGAACCGACAAGCAGAACACCAAGCTACTATGGTCGAGATGGAAGGTAAGATTATTGACCAATCTATTACCATTTTGATTGATCCAGGTGCTTCTTTGAGTTACACTAGTCCACAAGTTGTAGAGAAATGCAAACTCAAGACTGTAAATTTTCAGCAGCCGTGGTTGGTCAAGTTAGCCACTAGCACCAAGAGAAAAGTAACTCATAAGTTACCTCAAACAACAATTAAATTAAATGATTTTCAGACAGAAGTAAATTTAAGCATTCTGCCCTTAAGCTCATATGACTTGCTGATAGGAATGGACTGGTTGGAAAAGAGAAAGGCTGTGATGAATTGTTGGGATAAAACTCTGTGTTTCATAGATGAGGAAGGGAGACCCTTTATACTCAAAGGAAAAACAAAACCAATTTCTTTAAGACAAATATCAGCTCCATAATTAAAAATAACAACTAGGAAAGGATATCAAGTATATGCTGTACATGTCGAAGAATTAGGACAGCAACCTGAAGAAATACTGTTGAACACTCTGCCAGTGGTAAGAGAGTTTAATGAAGTTTTTCCAGATGATATTCCTCATCTTCACCCAAAAAGAGATATTGAATTTTCAATCGATTGGGTGCCTGGAGCAACACCTGTTTCCAGAGCCCTTTATCGGATGAGCCCCCGCCGAACTCATGGAACTGAAAATGCAATTGCAATAATTGTTGGATAAAGGTTATATCAGACCGAGTGTGTCCCCTTGGGGAGCACCAGTGTTGTTCGTGAAAAAGAAGGATGGAACCTTTAGAATGTGCATTTACTACCGTCAAATGAATAAGTTGACAATCAAAAACAGATACCCCTTTGCCCAGAATTGATGACCTTTTTTATCAAGTAAGACGGGCTTCTGTATTTTCCAAGATTGATCTGAGGACTGGTTATCACCAACTCAGAATTAAGGAGGAAGACATTAGTAAAACAACTTTTCAAACCAGGTATGGTCACTACGAATTTGTAGTCCTACCTTTTGGTTTGACAAATGCCCCTGCCACTTTTATGTGCTTGATGAGTAGCGTTTTGAACAAGTACTTGGATAAATTTGTACTAGTGTTCATAGATGATATTCTCGTTTATTTGAAAAGTGAGGAAGAGCACAAAGAACACTTAAGGATAGTTTTTCAAACTTTGAAAGAAAACCAATTATATGCCAAATTCAGTAAATGTGAATTTTATAAAGACAAGATTCAATACTTGGGGCATATTAATTCTAAACAAGGATTGGTTGTTGACCCTGAGAAAATAAAGGCTATTAGAGAATGGCTAGTGCTAACTGATGTTTCAGCAGTGAGATCACTTATGGGAATTTCAGGTTATTATCGAAGATTTGTGGAAACTTTTTCTGCAATAGCACATCCCATAACTTCACTACAAAGGAAAGGCACCAAATTTGAGTGGAATGAAAAATGCCAAAACAGATTTGAACAACTAAAACTAAAAATCACTACAGCCCCTATGCTGAAAATTTCAGATCCTGACAAAGAGTTTGTTGTATGCATTGATGCATGTATAGAGGGATTGGGAGGAATTCTATTGCATGAAAATTCTGTTATTGCATCCGAGTCTAGGAAACTTAAGAAAGATGAAAAAAACTACAGTGTATATGATCTAGAATTGGCTGTTGTAATTCATGCCTTTAAGATGTGGCGACACTATCTTCTTGGGAAAAAATTTACATTGATGAATGATCATATTAGTCTCAAATATTTCTTTTCCCAAACTGATTTGAATGCTCGACAAGCCAGATGGCTGTCCTTTCTGAGTGAATTTGATATGGACATAAAATATATCAAAGGGAAGGAAAACAAAATTGCTGATGTGCTAAGCAGAAATGCTTTCCAAAACATAAGCAGCATTGGGAGTAGTGATAGTTTTGATTTAGAAGAACTAGTTAAAAAGGTAGCAGATCAAGATCCAAAGTATGAGAATCTACAAGTGAAAATGTTAAAGAAATAAATGGTTGAATACACCCAAAATCAGAAAGGGTTGATCTGCTATAAAAACAGATTTTATATCCTCAATGTAGAGTCCTTGAAAAAAGAGATCCTAGATGACTATCATAAACAGCCATATTCAGGACATCCTGGATATCAGAAAATGCTAACACCTTTGAAAAAGAAATTGTTTTGGCTAGGAATGAAAAAGGATGTAGCAGAATACTTAGCTAGATGCATGGAATGTCAACTAGTTAAAGTTGAGCATCAGCATCCAGCTGGACTTTTAAATCCTTTTCCAATTGCAAAATGGAAATGGGACATTGTTTCTATAGATTTCATAACCGGGTTACCCAGAACAAAGTACCAACATGACTCAGTGACGGTTGTGGTGGACACCTTAACAAAATCTTCACAATTCATTCCTGTAAAATCTACTTTTGGGACAACCCAAGTAGCAGATGTGTTCCTAAAAGAAATAGTAAGGCTATACAGGGTCCCAAAAATGATTATTTTAGATAGGGATGCCAAGTTCATAGCCACCTTTTTCAATGGTCTGTTTGGAGGCATGGCCACTAAATTGAATTTTAGTACTGCCTATCACCTCATACAGATGGTCAAACAGAGAGAACAAATCAAATCTTGGAGGATATGCTGAGAATGTATGTGATGGATAGGCCATCGAAATGTGAAGATTACTTTTATTTAGCTGAATTTTCTTATAACAACAGCTATCAATCCTCCATTAAAATGAGTCCATTTGAAGCACTCTATGGAAGGAAGTGTCGTACTCCTGTAAGCTGGAGCCAACCTGAAGATAAGCTAGTATTGAGACCAGATACTTTACAAGAAATGGAAAGAATTGTCAAACAAATACAAAGAAACATCAAGATAGCACAAGATCGACAGAAAAGCTATGTTGATAAAAACAGGGTGCATCGAGAGTTTAAAGTGGGTGATCATGTGTACCTACATATTAAACCCAAAAAGAGCACACTTTATGCTGGAAGTTGTGCAAAATTGGCTCCTAGATATTGTGGGCCTTTTGAGGTGTTAGAAAGGGTGGGACCAGTGGCTTATAAGCTGGCCCTACTACCCCATGTTAAAGTTCATGATGTGTTTCATGTTTCATTATTAAAAAGAGATGTACATGATGTTTCTCACATTGTCGATTGGAATTTGATACAGGTGGAACCAGAAGGGGAGTTCCTTTCCGAGCCGCTTCAAATATTGGAGCGGGAAGAAATTGAATTGACAAACCGAGTAGTAGCAAGAACAAAAGTGTAGTGGAAGCACTTACTGCTGAATAAGCTACATAGGAAAGAGAAGCTGAGATGATGGAAAAATATCCATATCTATTTTCAAAATGAACTCTGGTAATTAGTTGTCAACACCGAGGATGATATTTGTTTTCAGAGGGGGAATATGTAACACTCGTAGTTTTATGTTTTTCTTTCAAGCTAGACATTTGAACTTCAATCCAAAGGGGAGTGGACCCCAATGGATAAGTATTGTGTGGATGTAATTAGTTATTCAATTATGAAAAATAAATAAAATAATTCTATGCATATTGACCAAATGAGAATTATGAGATCCCTTGCCAAATCCATGAGGTATGGAAAGAGGCTAAGACTTTCCCAAAATATTTCAAAAATCCTTGAAAGAATTTATTTCTAATTTATATTTTTTGAGAAAAATTCTATATTTCCCTAATGAGGTGGAGAGTATTTGGGAAGAGGTAAAAAGCTGGAAAAGTGGAAAGCAGCTTTAAAAATCCCTAAATAAGGGAATCCTAGGCAAACAAGAATAAAATCATCCCGTAATTTTGGACACAGAATTAAAAACAGGCTTTGGGGAGCATAAGCTTAAATAAGCTACTCCAGAACAAATTGGGGTTGGTCTGTTCTGGGAGAGGATCTCAGCTCGGGGGTGAGTTTTGTGGATAAAATAACTCTAAGGTTGGGAGGACTGGTCATCACAGAAGTGGTATGCATATAAACTTTATAAATAATTAAATTAGATGCTATTATACAATGTTGAAAAGTGTTGTAGTGATTATGTTGAGTAGTTGTTGTGTTATGAAATTCCATAATTTTAACAAAATTAAATAGAAGAAATAATTCTTCTAAATTTTTGTACGGTAGTAGGAACAAATCCAAGAAACACTGTCAGCCAGAATCTCTAAACTATGGGGTGGTTTAAATCTGGAGAGAGTATAAATGATTCCCTAGAATAGTTACAGTGTAACTTTAATCTTCTTCTACAATAAATAGTACATAATCAGAAAAAAATAAACTAGATTCATGTATTAATAACTGGTGGTTGTAGTAGGTTCATACCTTACAGATGTAGATACATGCAAATGAAAATTTAGTACAGGCTCCAGAAAGGAGTTTGTTTAATTGCACTATAATTTAAACCTGGGAAGAATTATGTTTTGTGAAATAAACATGAATTATGATATTAATGATATCCTCTGCTTATAACATGTTTAGTTTGAATGATCAACAGGAAAATAAATATAAGAAATTTAAGATAAATTTCAGACATAACTTATAAGCTGCTTGGAATAACAGAGATACTTTAGCAAAGCATTAATAAATTATGGTTAGAGGCGCTTACTAGAAACTATAATTATTGACTCTCTTATACCAATGATTTTAAAAACTCCAGAGTCTCATATTGCTGAAATAAATTAAATAAATGTCACAATTCTAAACTGAGATATAGAAAGAAAATCAAACAGGTGTAAGTATAATTGATTTCAGTGTACATAAATCACCTAAATAGTAATGATAATGTAAATAAATTTTACAGTTGATATGAATAGGCCATGAAGGCAGACTGTATGGTATTAAATAGTTAAAAATTCCTCTAGAGATATGCACGTACATATATAGATTACCAAAGTCGGAAAATTAAAATTTAAAATTAAATGTTAACAGGTATATTTTATATATGTGCTGTGGACAGAAGACTAGAAGTAAGATGCTTGAAAATTTCATAACTAGTAAATCCATCTATGCTCATACATAGCATTTCATCGTTTTATAGATAGACATGTAGATTGGATGCACAGAAATCTAGCCCTTATAAAATTATGTTGGAACATAATTAAAATCCTGTGGTTGAGAAGTCAACATAGGCTCGATAATCTATCCATGGACAGGTGTTTATAATTGCCAAATGGGAGGATTCTTACATATTACTTGACATAAATGTATTTTCTAAATAATTAGAAATATGGTAGTAAATGAAGGAAATTTTAATTGACTCGAGATTTTGAAAAAAAATATATTAAAAATACAATATTATACTTATCGAATAAATTCGATAAATTTGACATAACTCCACATACATGTTTATATGCTCTATACTGAGCCACGATCATGCGTGAAATTAATAGAATCAATTAAATCAAACCTAGGTTTGTACATTCACGTAGGCATGAAATAAAACAATATAGAAGAACACACACACACACACACACACACACACATATATATATCAATCGCTATGAAAATGTATATACAACTATGAGTTAATGAAAATCTTAGCTAAAACGACATAAACCAAATCATATAGCAGAGAATAGAAAGAAACTAGAACATCCAGTTAACATGGTTCCATGAGAAAAATAAATATTAAACAATTCGAGTCGAAACTCTATTACGGAGAATGAGAAATTTAATATATGTTCTTGTTACACAATAAAATAGAATAGCCGAGTAGGCTAGCCCTCATAACAATAGCAGACAAATTCAAGCAACATAAGATCTTCAGAGTCGACAGTTGAAGAGAAATATTTTACCAACCTTGAAATCAAGAATGTAACCCTGAATTAGTAGGGAAATACAAATCGAGCTATAAACCATAGCTAATGACAATTCTACGGAAGAACTAGGTTACCTGCAATCAAAATAATTACGAATTTAATTAGTTAAAGGGAAGTGTCAAATTCAGAATGTATCCATAAGTTCAATAAAGAAACTGGGCGTAATCATGTTGCCTATGGGCCGAATGGTGATACTTACCATTCAGAATGTGCGACGCCAAGACGGAATGATCTAGAGTAGTTGTCCTAACCGAGATGAGACAAAATGAAAACTAAGTTAAGTTCTATAGGGTGCAACAAATAAATACCCTCTGTTCAAGAATTAAAAAGGTCGAACTATGAAAAGGATACTTATAAATTCATAATGTTCCCTAAAATCCACACAAATCCATGAGGGAAAGAAAATAGAAATTACCAAGACATGGCGGTTGTAATTAACCAAAAATTTCTATGCATTATTGTCCAGAACGAATCTCGTTTTCCACCTATGAGGTAGTCAAAAGTTATATCAGCAAAAGGTCCGCTGACTTGCCGACAACTTTTGGAAGGCTTCCCGATGTAAAAACGAGGCTTATGATAGCTCGTTGGAAAGCTCTGTGTGTCTAATTTCTGGAGAAACTAAAATTTTACCAATCTGATTCCTAGAAGTCCTCCAAAAATAGGCCTGTGTGTAAAAAACCATGAAATAAGGTTTGCTGATAGACTAGGCAGAGTATGGAAAAAGTGAGCATTTCTCACCATTTCAGGGGAGAAAATGATCTTCAAATGTCCTGAAAATCACTGAGTGTGTGCTCCTGAAATTATTTCATCGAATGATACCATTATCCTCCTTTGACGATCCCCCAAACTAAAATGGTGAAGACGATGAGTTTTGGGCAAAAAACCCAAAAATGCCAAAAAGCTAAAATATGTCAAAAAACGCCCAAAATTGGTGAGCATGACCCTTGAGGGTTCTCAGCAACATGTTATGAAGAAGAGGAAAAAATATGAGGTCCTGATGTGTCTTTTCTCACTTTCCGTGCCAGGCACTTCTCTTTAGCCTCCTTGAGCTTTTCTTGAGCAACCTTCAACTTGCGTCGGGAAAACTGATTTAACTTTATGTAATGCCTCGTCATTCTCCTTTGAAGGTATAAATCCATGTTTTCCCTCTCCAAATTCTTCTCCAAATGGTCATTGACTCTCTCAAGCCACACCTCCTTATTTTTCTCTATCTCCTGTTCAAACAATGCAGTGAGAGGGGTAGATTGGAGAAGGGAATTTTCCTCTTCTTTTTGCTTTTCAAAGGCCTTTTTAAGCCCCATGGTTCTAGGCCTCTTTCGCTTAGGCTGATCTTCGCCTTCAATTTCATCAAAATTTCCCATGAGTTATTCCAACCTTGCTTGGGCTTTAGAGGCCTCCTTCTTGTACTTACTCACTCGTGTGTCATAAATAGCCATATGGAAACTCATTTGCCTATTTTGGATTTGCAGAAATTGATTGAAATTCCTTGCCCTATGAAGATCATCCTTCAATGCATCAATTTGGCCTTCTCTATGGATCAAAAGGTTTTCTAAAATCTAGGCCTCATTATCACTATCATTGCTTTGGATAGGGATGATATCGAATCCACTCTCCTATTCATGACTTCCTCCTACTTTTCCCTTCCCTTTGCTTTGGGTGGCTATTCTAGTGCTCGTCCTCCTAGGAAAATCAATGATAGGATTTTTTGGCAATTTTCCTTTACTTCAGAGAGCCCTTGTCACATTTGGAGAGACCACTCTAGGCACTCTCTTATTTGTTGTCTGGGGCTTGGCATTTTTAGGAGAATAGGGCATGGCCCCTTTACCTTTGTCATCTTGCTTGTCATCCTTTTGAGTTTTCTATTCTTCTTGAGGAGGTTGTTGTTCTTCTTGAGGAGGTTGCCCTTGCTCATCACTATCATGCTCTTGCTGCTCTATCTTAGAAAGTTTCCCTTCATCATCTTTATGTTGTTGTTCAACACTTTCTTCCTCTTCCCCCTGCTGCTGTTCATCACCACTGTGATGTTGTTGTTCATGCTGCTGCCCTTCACCATAAGGCTGCTCACCCTCATCACTGTCATGCTGTTGCTCACCCCCAACATGAGTTTTCTATTCACCTTCATCACTATCATGCTTCTATTCAACACCTTCTCCCTCTTGCTCATGTCCTTCCTCTTCTTGCTGGTCACTTCCTTCTCCTTTTCCATGTTCCTTTGTTTGTTCTATAGTAAACTTGAGCCTTTTAGGAGTAGGTTTGCTAGAAGAAGGCGAGGGGCGATGAGTAGGAGATGTAGGGGATGTATGGACTGGAGGGACAGTGGAGAAATCCAGATGAGTGATGAAAACATCCCAAGAGACCTCTCTCTTTTCAAGTTGATGAAGAATGATGATTTTGATGAGAGAGTGATGGAAGAGACAGGCTATTTGCTATGAAGGAGGCCTTTTTTGGATAGTGGAGGCCATTTTATCGATGCTCTTGTGCAAGAAGAAAGGAATATTTAGCTGTTTGGTCCTTCTGAAATGCATCAGCAGTCGAATGTGATAAGCATAGATTCGGGAGAATCTTCCTTCACAAGTGAAGTACTTCATGATAATCTTCATGAGAGGGGCATAGCTGACTAAAAGATATGAGAAAGAGAAGATAGAAGGGCATGATTCTCTGTGCTCAGGCTTGAGGAAGGGTTTTACTCATCTGAGTCCAAATGGCTTTGCTTAAACCATTTCTCGCCAATATAGGGAATTTCAGTGGCCTTGGAGATGGATCTTGGGAAGAACTTGAAGTCAAGGCCTGCCAATTAGAAATGCTTGTCTCTGAACCACAAAGCACAAAGGTGTGTCAAAGGAGAAAAACTCTTTACCTCTTGCACCCTTTGGCAAAAATCTAAACATCCCACCTCATGGAAATTGAATAATACTGATGGGTGGGCATTCACTTCTTCGGTGGAAATGGGCTCATACCTCTTGTGCAATCCACTTCTACTATCCTGTCTAGAAGGCATCTTGTTCTTGTCTTGGATGCGCTTCTGTAAAAACCAAACTGCCTCAAAGGTTCTTGAAATATCTTCTTCAAACAAAACTCTTCCTTCTCTGTCAATCATTGCTTGATCAAGGTAAAATTGGTTTTTCAAATGCTATGTGAGATGCCCTTTTAACACACAATTCTCTGCCTTTTTCAAAACACTGCATTTCCCTTTTATTCCACTCAACAAGTAAACTCAAAAACAAGAATACAGTCAATAAAAGATACATAGTCAAAGTGATTTTTCTGTGTTTTTGGTAAGGTCACCCAGCTCTTGGTGTTTTGAGGACAACAGGACAGCCTTGTATTTTTATACAAGGGAAAAACAAAAATCTTCCCAATTCAAACATTGCTCTGGAATTTTCTATTCCTCACATAGATTCTTACAACACGTTCCAACTGATTAAACTTCTTTACTCACTAAGGTCTGTTTATGGTCAAAAAGGCAGCCATGACCTTGTTCTTCGCCACACCGAGGAATACTTTGAATAATGGCCAAGTAATACATGTATGATTACTGTGGTTGAAATTAGGATGACTGCTTCATTTTTCAAATACTGAATTTCTACTTTTAAAATAGTGCCTCCATCCTTTATCATTGCTTTGAAGGTAGTTTCATGGACTTTTCACATCAATAAAAACTCACCATTCTTACTTCTTCACCTCTAACAAACAACAACACAACAACTTTTTATTTTTAAACAAAACTCTTCAACCTTCCTAAACATTGTTTTTCTCCATTACAAATGCTAACAAAGGTTGGCTTTGTTTTATCATAGTAGGGTTACCTTCACACTTTTATGAGCCCTTCACTACTGTGTATACTTAGACCTACAGGTGTATGTTAATGCATCTTTCTAAGGGTAGTGTATAGGCTCTCTGAAGCTAAAATCAACCCTTTACTCTCAACCAACTATAGCTCTTTTTCAAAACATTCACTTAAATGACCTAGATTTACACCAAGACTTTTACTGCTTCAAACAACATCTATCATTTTGAATTTAGCAAGGGGGGAAACACAAAATACCTTGAAACATGATGGAAGCTTTGTTCGAGGACTTTGGACCAGTTTCTAGATTGGTTAGGAGGGGTTTTGATCATTTGAACCTGCGCGACACGTTTGATAGCAAAGGTGCCACGCGAATGGAGAGGTGTCAGGTCACCTGTCAGGCAGACTTGACAGACGCCTACAGGCGCGCTGCTTGCTGCTACAGGCGTGCCGTGCAGCAATGGAATCCTTTGCAAAAGATGTGCCTAAATGAGCTGCGAAAGTGTACAGGCACGCCGCGCGATCAATAAGCCCGAAAACTCTATGAAATTGCACCCCAAAACTATTTCCTCGATCCAGTGAACAGCGAAGAGGAGCTTGAATTTTGGTTTGAGAGATTTGAAGAAGCTTGCAACGGTCCCTTTGTCCCTTTGAATGCGAACAAATAGAAATCCCTTAACTTTGACTTGTGAGGGTTTTTTGAAAGTTTTCTTCTTTGAAACAAATGCCTTGGTTTGTTTTTGAAAACCAAAATGATTTTAAATGCGCTATGAGGGGCCCATTCTTTGAATAATGTTGGCAGAAGGATGACCATGCTTTTTAGACAACTTTAATAGGTATTAACCTATTCACTTATAAAAAATATTCAAAAGTTCAAACTCTGTTTACTGTGTTTTCATATTTGAAAGGTAACTTCTGCCATTGCTGACCCTTTAGTGATATTTTCAACATGGAAGATCCACTTAATAGTACACCAATGACTGATGGAGCATCTTTTGCCATTTGCAAGGAGATTATCTATCTTTTCAAAACTTGATTTGGTATTTTCTACTCCGTATACTTATATCTACTTGCTAGAGGGAAACTAGCTCAAACCAACCTTGTGACTATGGATGCATTCTCCAAATGATGCTTCTTTCTGACTGTGGATGAGACCTAGTTGTATTCACCCGAGCTTTACTGTCCTCTCTCTATCAAGAAGGGAATTTTCTTCTAAAAACTTTTCCTCTATTCAAAATGTAACAGTAGAGTGCCCTTGACCTATTCTCATAAGGAAACTGCCTTCCTTTGTAACAGTGGCATGCATATTTTGCTTTTAGTGAATTCCAGAATCTAAAAAACATGTCATGATATTTCTTGCACATTTCTGAACTTATGTGTTTAGTTGTACTGTATTTATGGGGAAACTAAGCTCAAATCGCCTTTTGTCCAGTATGATGAGTAATTTAAAGACATTCCTTCATGATCAGAAAGGAAAGAATCTTTTGAGAGATAATTTTCATTCTTTTAGCCATGTGGTATGACCCATCTCTCAACCATCAGCAAAGCTGTCTTATTTGGTTTCCAGAATGTCTTTGAAAGAAACTCTGTCAAGAGATAAGCCATCCTCTTTTATAGTTATAGTATTGATGATTCCCCTTTGTTTTTTACATGCTCACTCTATTGGAAACTTTAAACTGTCCTCTGCTACTTTTACCATTTGTCTCTTGATCAGTCAAACCCTGAAATTAGTCACTTCTCTGGCCTTCTACTTATGAATGAAGGAGGCTTGTCCTGACAAAATGCCTCATGTTCTTTCAACCTCTATCTCAATCCAAACGAGGATGTTTGATGAATCATGCTGATAGTGGCTTCTCTTATACATGATGGTAGAAACTGGGTAGAGACTAAGACTAGACTCCTTTGGACAACTCTGCTTTTAATCATCATTTTCATGCAGAGACCTTCATTTGTTGTCTCACTGTACTTCAAAGTTTGTCTTCACAGTCGGTGCAAATCTTAAAATCAAACTTTGTCCATTTTCCCTCTACTTATAGATGAAGGAGGTGCTCCTAACCCTCTGCTTGCAAAATGGAGGAGGTTCTTCAGTCTTCAAACCCTCTGCTTATAGATGAAGAAGGTTTTTTTAGTCATGTTATATCATCAGCATTGTGACAGTGCTATTTTTCCTTTTACTGTCCTTTTAGGCTTTGAATGTGATTGCAAGAGCTTAATGAAAAACTCTTTGCTCTGTGGCTGCATCCTAGGCTCAAGATCACATTGAGAAGTAGTTGTCTTCTCATGTGGAGCCAAATATTGTCTTCTGAGATGCTGGTAGGCCTATGTCCTTGAAATATCCATTAAAACACTGTAAAAAAACACCTAGAATCAATTTGACTTATGGTCCATGTATTGTTGAGACTTGAGGGTATATTAGTGGTGCGACCTATGGCTGTAACCAACTTTATTTGCAGAATAGGAAGGTCTGTTATGACTGGTCTATAGCATATGGAGGTTCTTTGGCTTTATAATATCTTACCAAGGGAAAAATGCTTAAAGCGCCACTTCCTAACTTAGGTGAGACTTTTTGGACAGATTTGGATTGTTTCTTTAGAGCTGATGGGAAGACTAGTATGGCTGAGGCTAGGTAGGAGTTGATAATGATGTTTCATCTTGTCATGGGAAGACTGAAAGGAAAAAGGGAAAACAAAATTTATGGGTGTTTTCCAGCTGGCAAATTTGACAAATTTTTAGATCAGCTGCTAGAAAACTTGGCTGTTACAACTAGTCATCACCAACAAGTAAAAAATACTGATGACTAACAGTGGTTGCATTTGGGGAGGGCAGTTCCTTTTCAGGAGGTGTCCAGAATTTTAGATCTTTGGCTTATGAAGACCAATGTCTTATCCATTGGCACAAATTTCACTCTTCTTTGATGCTACTTCTGAAAAATGATAGCATGATTAGCATCAATGATATCTCTACTTACCCCACTATCTTTCCTAACATTTTTTCTTCTTTTTGGCGCATTTGGACTAGCATCCTTTTAACAATATATTTTTTTTTTCTTTTTGGAAAATGAACCTATATAATTCCACACTTATATCTGCCAGGAGTTCAGATTAAACTGATGAAATCCTTCATTACTCTACCTATGCTAGATCAACTGTCAAGATTAAGTTGTTTGACAGGATTTTGTTCTCTAATCTAAAACATGAAATTTAAAAGATGATCGAATCAGGGTTAGACAGTCTGATTTGTCGTGTATTTGCAGCATGAAAGACAAGCTGCACACAAATATAATTTTGTAGAAAATGGAAACTAGGAAAAAAAAACAGGTCTAAGATGCACAATTTGTTTTTCATCCCCGCTTCCCTCTTTGGTTCTGTTTTGGGCGTGTGGAACCAGTATCTTTTCCTAATCTACTCTTTTTGATAAGTCAAACTTACACAATTTTGACCATCTTTTTCACTCACTAACTTATCAGCAAATAAATTTAAACATGTTCAACTATGATTAGGCTAGATGACTGAACAAGACATTTGAGTACTAGTAGCAGCATTTAGACTTGCGCGCTTTCCGAATGACTATTTTTTGGAACATGGGGCCCCTTTCTATTTTTATACTACCCTCTTTTCTATTCTTCTATTGTTTTTTACTTTTCTGTTTTATCTATTTTTCAAATAGTGGTATATACAATGATTGAAAATGCCTTAAACTCAGAAATCTTGGAAATGGCGAAACTTAAGCATCTTATCCTCGTAAGGATCTCCTACCATTCTTGGTCCACTCAACTCCTGAAAAGAGAAATTTGGAAAATTCTCTCTTTCCAGCATGACAGAAGGATTCATGCAAGAATCTCTGAATGAACCCGTATCTTCCCACTGTACCTCTTTATACCTCTGATTTCCGGTCCTTTATTTACTGTACATCTTCTTAAGTAATTCATATACTCTTGGTCATTTTTGAAATAAATAATGACATCATCAAGGAATGTAAAAATGCAGAAATTTAGGACTAGAAACATGGCTTTCATGAGCATGTTTTTGATATCCGGTGGTTTTGCAATTCTGAGTCTGAAACTGGAACTACTTCCAGCATACTGAAAAAAATATTTGAGTTGTCTAGTTTGCAAGGGAATCATTTGGCTATAACCTGAAACATCATCTTGCAAAGGCATATGATTAAAAGCACTTATCATCAGTATATCATGGTCTTTGGTAGGAAGGATAAAATTTTTGTTATAGGGATGTGCATTAGTGTTTCTAAAATAAAAACAGACCCTATGACCAGCTATTTTATCTTTGATCATTACTGATTGGTTCAGACTTTTGTACTTTCTTTTGTCAAAGTTGTTTCTTGAAGTAATGGTAATAGCATAGTTTTTTTCATTGTTTTCTCTGTGTGATGTAGTATTCTTCATGATATTGCCAATTCTAACAATTCTAAGTCTTTGATGGAATGACAGTATTTTAGCCAATTCAAGTAACTCGAGTGTATTTGTAATGCAATTATCATGTTTTCTCATAAGGAGCTCATCAGACACTTTTTCTTGATTTTGAGCTGTTATGGCTACAATCAAGGTTTCACTTGCAGAGGAAAATTTGTGTGATGGTAAATCTTTGAGGTATGGTAAAAAAATTAAGCTTCCCTGCTCCTGAGTTCCGAAAAGGTTTGTGATATGTAAGTCCTCTAATGCCTTTATTCTAAAAAAGTTTCCTGATGTTACTACTGAGGTTTGGCTAAGGTTCGATCAATTCGCTTGATAGTACATAATGGTGTGTGCTTCTTGCTATATTCCTATTTTACAAATAACATACTTACTTTCCTCGAGACATAGTTGTTCATGATCATGATAGTTTTGATTGTCTAGTTCATCATAGATAACTAGGGGCAACTGATGTGGTGGGTCTAAGTTTGTTTCAGTTTCTTCTGACTGTTCTTCAATGTCCTCATCAATATGCATAATAAAAGAGTTTAGGTCGGAATGTACAGAATACATTGTAATGTTAGCTGGCCTTTCTTGGCTACTGATCATGTATTTCATGTGTGACTCGCGATAGAGTATTCTTGTTTGGTCAAGCACAGGAATAGTGGCGTAAGACATGTTAAGTTGAATATTCCCTTGGAGCTTGGCTCCCCAAGATCGGGATAGAAGCATTCCGTACTTAGGAGGAATGTCTGGTATGAATATGTCCATGATCAGATGCTTTGTGGGTATGTGGGCCAAACTAAAACATAGATCCTTGATCAAACCTAGACATTTGACTCTACTAGAATCGAACGAATATAAGTCTTTGTATGGTCTTGTGATTTCTAGGCCTAATCTTTCCATTACAACCTTCGGCATAAGATTATGTGAGGAACCGAAGTCTAGCATGGCATTGTGAAGGATTTGGTCATGGATATTTAAACTAATGTAAAAGGGAAGAGTGGTTCCCTCTTGGAATTTCCCTTCTATTTTCGGACCAAACAACACTTGAGGAGTGTCATCAGCTAGATTAAGGGTGTTGGCATCACTTCCTATATTCAAGACTTTTAACACTTGGGACTTGTAAGAGTTTTTGGTGATGGGCTCGGTAAGAGGCATGATGACCTTTATTTTGGCGATTTCGCCCTCAAAACTAAAAGGTAGCTGTATTTTAGACGTGTTTGTTTCAACTTTTTCAGCCATGAGCTTCTCTATGTTTTGAGTTTGCTGGCTCTGTTTCGGGATTTGTTTTGCCATAACCACCTCGGGAATATTTATGGAAGTACTAGGAATATTTGAATCAAGATTAGTTTGGGTAACTCTATCTTTGTTTTGGTCATTTTTCCCGACTATGATTTTGTTACTGTTTACTGCTTTCTTAAGGATGGTATCAGGGGTTTTAGCAGTGTCCGAGCTACCTTTCTTGGAGTTGTCTTGATTTTTCCTGCTTCTAAGGTCATACTACATGTGGGCTTCTATTATGGAATTCTGAAAATCTATGGCAGGATCCTCGGGATCCTCATAGTTGGTTTCATCCTGACTTGGAGAGAAGAATACTTGTTCTTCTTCTGTGAGGTACACCTCACTCTCGTTGTCAGACCCTATGAGGTTCAAATGATTTTCATCAATGGGTTCTGTATCCCTATCATCTTCTTCCACATAATTTTCATTAAATGGTGGCCTAATTTGTTGGTCATTTTCCCTTGGTTTGTTTTGGGGTTGTTCCCTCCTAAAATTTTGGTTCCGGTTTCTGTTTGGAGGGTTTGGCCGATTGTCCCTAAAAGGGGCCTTCTCACTTATCTTTTCCCACATTTTGGCCATGGACCTAACTAAGTCATCTATTATAGGATCTAAGGAAGAGGATGAAGTGGAGACCTCATCTTGGTATGTGACTTTCCTTTTCGATCTACTTCTAGCTCTTTTTTCTGCTAAGTTGGTTTATGCTCTTATGGCTACTTTTTGCATTTCCTCTAGGATAGGGGGGTCCTTGTCTCTTAGCTGATAAGTCATGTATGGGTCAAAACCCTCGGGGAACTTTGCCAAGGCTGAACCAAGTGGGGGTTTGAAGTGAGGTGGGAGCATGTTATACACACTATTGAACCTGGTACAGTATGCCTAGACACTTGCCCCATTTTCCCGTTTTAGATTGTTATATTCTGACAGGATTTGAATAGGGTTCTTTCAAATTTCCCACTTGTTTATGAAGGTTTGGTAGAGTTTTGGGGGGTTGTGGATGCTATTTGGAGTTAAGCTTTTGAACCATTTTTTGGGTTCTCCGCCCAGGCTTTGGGCGAATATTATCATTCTAACGGTGTCGTCTTGTATTTCCATGTATTCAAAGGCATAGCTAATCTTATCTACATGTTGTTGAGCTGTCGTAGTCTCATCTCCAGTAAAGTGTGGGATTTTGGCTTGATAGTTATCTTGTAAGGGATCGAAAGGCTATGGCAACACTAAAGGTGCGTACTAGGTTGCCAAGACAGGAACTGATAGATGATGTACAAAATGAGGGCTTGTGGGATGAGCTGGGGTGGTTTGAACAGTAGTGGTTTGGATAGGTGTGGCGGATGTACTTGGACTAGTGACCTAGTTTTGAGCAGATCTAGGATGGTATGAGCCAAAGTGATGGAGAAGCTGAAAGTCGGGAGGTGTGGTAGGTGAGGCTTCCCTACTAGGACTCTGTGGTAGGGATTCAAGATCGTCAAAGTCTGTCTTACTTTGTGAGTTTCTTCTAAAAATATTTTTTGCTGATTTTAAGCCAAAGGGGAAATCCCGAAAAGCAGTGAGATATTCGGGTACTGATCTTGTTTTATGGATGGAACTATCGGTAGCTAAATCTCTAGTTTGGGAAGCTTGCCAGAAAATCTTCTCTGGGTCATCTACTATGATAGGGGGATTTGGGTCTGGATGAGATCTGGTGTTGATTCTTCGTGAAGCCAGATTTCAGGTGTAGAGTTTAGAGAGGATGGTATTGGTGAGAGTTTCGAATGGATGGCCTCTCTAAGGTTATACTAATGTGAAGGATGGTAAAAACCAAAAGCATGGACTCGTGGAGTCGCCAGGTGGATTTTTATGAAAACTAGGGTCCACCACCAATACTATCAAAGATGCTTGGGGAAAATTTTTATAGCGACTTTGAGATGGGAACTTGCAAAGAAGAGTGATTCACTTGGTTTCAACAGTTCGCTAGGTTGTATGGACAAGGTAATGGTTCTCTTGGCAAGAAATTTTCCGCCGATTTCCTATGTTTAGGTGAGGTTTTCTGAATTGCTAAGTAAAACTCAGCTTGTCACTAATTACAGAGCTTCTACCCTAAGTTTAAGTTTTTTGGAGGGATGAGTTAGCAGAAAGGTATGGTTTATGAATTTTTTGGTGTTTTATGGAGTTTTTAGGCCTACTGGAGGCTAGTGGAGTCGCCAGGTGGAACTTGGTTGTTTTTGTAAAGGTGTAGCTATGGTCCACCACCAGTAACTAGGGAAAAAAAAGTCTGGGAATGTTTTAGGGTTTTTCTGAGTTTTTATGTGCAGCTTATGGTTTATCTAAAGTATTCTAAACTTGTTTCATCACTTCAATAGGGTGGTGATAACAAAAAGAGTTTACTCTAAATGGTTTTATGGACTGCTTTCCTGTTTAAGTTTTGAAGACTAATGAATATACAAGATTTTGCTAGACTATTATGTACTCATTTTGTCCCACCGTGATCGCCATTATGTTAGTGTGGTGATGAGGTGGCTGATCGGATAGTAGCCTAGAGTTTAGTAAAGTAGTAAGGCCTACTGGAGGCTAGTGGAGTCGCCAGGTGGATTTTTAGTTGTTTTGAGGTATATGTGTATGGTCCACCACCAGTACTGAAAAAAACCAATCTAAGGGATTTTTTTGGGGTTTTTTTGAGTTCTTTATGTGCATCCTATGTTTTATTAAAGTATTTTAAACTTGTTTCATCACTTTGCTAGGGTGGTGATAACAAAAAGAGTTTACTCTAGATGATTCTATGAACTGCTTACCTGTGAAGTTTGGAAGAGTTTCCTATAACTGAATCATCATTTTTCTAAGATGGTAAAAAAGCTAGATTCTACTCTTCTAAGTTTGACTGAGATTTTGAAAGTTCCTAAGGGATACCTAGGATGTTTTGACTCAAAGTCCCACCATGATCGCCATTATGTTAGGGTCCTCTGATTTGGCTGATTGGCAAGAAAAAATGACAGTGTAACATCAAACCAATCTTTGGAGCCCAAGGACCTAGCCTTCCTGGACTCAGAGAGGGCTCTCTCTATTTGTGTAAGGGATATCTGTGTGTTCACTTATTATGTTCTGATTTTAGGCTAGTTATGAAGTAGTTTTTTTGGTTTTGGTTTTTTAAGGTTGCGAGGGATGAAACTGATCAAAGATATAAGATAGGTAAAAATATGTCAGATAAACTGGGCTATGGGGTTGAAAAGGTCTAGAAAGTAATCAAACGGTGATACAAGGCTGTTGAAGGGCTGATTTGATTCGAGGTAGAAAGGATCTTTGGGAAAAATGGAATAAAATGAACATCAAGTTTGGGAACAACAAAGGGTTTCAAGCATAACTATTTTAATAGCTAACTTAAACATGGTAGGGAAAACCATTAATCATGAGAAATGTAACTATAAGATAATGAATACATAGAGATAAACATTCAAGCCATGCATAGAGATATATCACCCTCTCAATTTGGGAAATTTAAGAGAGACAAACAACTCAAATCACTATACCAGAACACCTAAACATAGTATTTCAAGTTATTGGGCACTTTGAAAACAAGATTGCATAGTCTTAGGCAAAGGGCAAGATCGAAACGAGACCTCCTTGGTTCAACAAATGACAATCTAATCAGTCAAAGAGAAATTTCATGGATGGAGCTATGGCTAGTCATTGGTAAGTAGGGCGTATCGTAAATAATTCTTAACATGCATAAAACCATGAATGAAATAAGCAAAAATATCCTTAAGTTATTAAAGAGCAATCAAGAATTATTTAATGTGACTAAGGAAGAAGAAAACATGGAAGCTATGAAGAAATAGGAAATTTGAGGTGCCTCCAAGGGCATGTCTCAAATTTTTTCTCTACTGATCTATATCAAGCAAGAAACATGGATTTATGAATGAAAACTAGAAAACAAAAACAAATAAAGAGACACTATACCATTCTACCAAGTCATGGAACCCAACAACAATCCTCTGTCATCATCCAAGAAACATCCAAGAGACTATCCAAGAGCATGAGACAAGTATTTCTTCCAAATCTTATATTACCATATATTGCTTCTATCATCAATTTCAGTATTTTTTACATTGAAATCCCTTTGGAATATATAGGATCAAGTGAGGAAAACCTCTTACTTCAATTTGCACTCTCATTGGCCTATTCAAAATATCTAAACTTGTCCTTGATGCTTTGCAAAGCCCAAGGCACAAAATATCTCATAAAATATATAAAAAATGCTAAAAGAGGGAATTAAATTGACTTTTCATAACTTCTCATGTGAAAAAATAGCTAAACACACATGAGGAAAAAGCAGTTTTTAAAGGTTCAAATTTTACAAAAATACTCAAAAATTATATCAGCAAAAGGTCCCCTGACTTGCCAGCAACTTTTGGCAGCCTTCCCGATGTCAAAATGAGGCTCATGATAGCTCTTTGGAAATCCCTGTGTGTCTACTTTCTAGAGAAACTAGAATTTTCCTAATATGATTCCCGAAAGTCCTCCAAAAACAGGCTTGTGTGTAAAAAACCAGGAAATAAGGTTTGCTGATAGACCAGACAGAGTGTGGAAAAAGAGAGCATTTTTTGCCATTTCGGAGGAGAAAATTATCTTCAAATGTCCTGAAAATCACTGAGTGTGTGCTCCTAAAATTATGGCACCCAATGATACCATTCTCCTCCTTTGACGATCCCCCAAAATAAAATGGCGAAGCCCATGAGTTTTGGCCAAAAAACTCAAAAATGCCAAAAAACTAAAATATGTCGAAAAACGCCCAAAATTGGTGAGCATGACCCTCAAGGGTTCTCATCAACATGTTGTGAAGAAGAGGCCAAAATCTGAATTCTTGATGTGTCTTTTCTCACTTTCCATGCTGGGCGCTTCTCTTTAGCCTCCTTGATCTTTTCTTGAGCAGCCTTCAACTTGCGTTGGGCAAATTGATTTAACTTTATGTAATGCCTCATCATTCTCCTTTGAAGGTCTAAATCCCTGTTTTCCCTCTCCAACTTCTTCTCCAAATGGTCATTGACTCTCTCAAGCCACTCCTCCTTATTTTTCTCTATCTCCTGATCAAACAATGCAGTGAGAGGGGTAGATTGGAGAACGGCATTTTCCTCTTCTTTTTGCTTTTCAAGGGCCTTTTTAAGCCCCATGGTTCTAGGCCTCTTTCGCTTAGGCTGATCTTCACCTTCAATTTCATCAGACTCGCCCATGAGTTCTTCCAACCTTGCTTGGGCTTTGGAGGCCTCCTTCTTGTACTTAGTCACCCGTGTGTCATAAAAAACCACATGGACACTCATTTTCCTATTTTGGATTTGCAGAAATTGATTGAAATTCCTTGCCCTATGAAGATCATCCTTCAATGCATCAATTTGGCCTTCCCTATGGAATAAAAGGTTTTCTAAAATCCAGGCCTCATTATCGCTATCATCACTTTAGATAGGGATGATATCGAATGCACTCTCTTGTTCATGACTTCCTTCTACTTTGCCCTTCCCTTTGCTTTGGGTGGCTATCCTAGTGCTCTTCCTCCTAGGAAAATCAATGATAGGTTTTTTTTGGCAATTTTCCTTTACTTCGGAGAGTCCTTGTCACATTTGGAGTGACTAATCTAGGCACTCTCTTCTTTGTTGTCCGAGGCTTGGCCTTTTTATGAGAAGAGGGCATGACCCCTTTACCTTTGTCATCTTGCTTGTCATCCTTCTGAGTTTGCTGTTCTTCTTGAGGAGGCTGCTATTCTTCTTGAGGAGGCTGCCCTTGCTCATCACTATCATGCTCTTGGTGCTCTATCTCAAAAAGCTGCCCTTCATCATATGTATGCTGCTGTTCAGCACTTTCTTCCTCTTCCCCTTGCTTCTGTTCATCACCACTATGATGTTGTTGTTCATGCTACTGCCCTTCACCATAAGGCTGCTCACCCTCATCACTGTCATACTATTTTTCACCCTCAACATGAGTTTGTTGTTCACCTTCATCACTCTCATGTTGTTGTTCAACACTTTCTTCCTCTTGCTCATGTCCTTCCTCTTCTTGTTGGTCACTTCCTTCTCCTTCTCCATGTTCCTTTGTTTGTTTTGTAGTAAACTTGAGCCTTTTAGGAGTAGGTCTGCTAGAAGAAGGCGAGGGGCGATGAGTAGGAGATGTAGGGTATGTGTGGACTGGAGGGACAGTGGAGAAATTTACATGAGTGGTGAAAACATCCCAAGAGACCTCTCTCTTTTGAAGCTGATGAAGAATGATGATTTTGATGAGAGAGTGATGGAAGAGAAAATCTATTTTCTATGAAGGAGGCCTCTTCTGGACAGTGGAGGCCATTTTCTCGATGCTCTCATGCAAGAAGAAAGGAAGATTTAGTTGTTTGGTCCTTTTGAAATGCATCAGCAGTCGAATGTGATAAGCATAGATTCGGGAGAATCTTCCTTCACAAGTGAAGTACTTCATTATAATCTTCATGAGAGGGGCATAGCTGGCTAAAATATACGAGAAAGGGAAGATAGAAGGGCATGATTCTCTATGCTTAGGCTTGGGGAAGGGTTTGTAATTATCCGAGTCTAAATGGGTTTGCTTAAATAATTTCTCGCAAATATAGGGAATTTTAGTGGCCTTGGAGATCGATCTTGAGGAGAACTTGAAGTCAAGTCCTGCCAATTGGAAATTCCTGTCTCTGAACCTCAAAGCACAAAGGTGTGTCAAAGGAGAAAATCTTTTTACCTCTTGCACCCTTTGGAAAAAATATAAACATCCCACCTCATGGAAATTGAATAATACTAATGGGTGGGCATTCACTTCTTCAGTGAAAATGGGCTCATACCTCTTGTGCAATCCACTTCTACTATCCTGTCTGGGAGGCATCTTGTCTTGGATGCACTTCTGCAAAAGCCAAACTGCCTCAAAAGTTCTTGAAATTTCTTCTTCAAACAAAACTCTGCCTTCTTTGTCAATCATTGCTTGATCAAGGTAAAATTGGTTTTTAAAATGCTGTGTGAGATGCCTTTTTAACACACAATTCTCTACTTTTTTCGAAACACTGCTTTTCCCTTTGTATGCCACTCAAAAAGTAAACTCAAAAACAAGAACACAGTCAATAAAAGATACATAGTCAAAGTGATTTTTCTGTGCTTGTGGTAAGGTCACCCAGCTCTTGGTGTTTTGAGGACAACAGGATAGCCTTGTATTTTTAGACAAGGGAAAAACAAAAATCTTCCCAATTCAAAACACTGCTCTGGCATTTGCTATTCCTCACAGAGATTCTGACAACACCTTCCAACTGATTAAACTTCTTTACTCACTAAGGTCTGTTTATGGTAAAAAAGGCAGCCATGACCTTGTTCTTCTCCACACCAAGGAAGACTTTGAATAATGGCCAAGTAATACATGTATGGTTGCTGTGGTTGAAATTAGGATTGCTACTTCATTTTTCAAATACTAAGTTTTTGATTTTGAAATAGTGCCTCCATTCTTTATCATTGCCTTGAAGGTAGTTTCATGGGCTTCTCACATCAACAAAAACTCACCATTCTTACTGCTTCACCTCTAGAAAACAACAACACAACAATTTTTTATTTTTAAACAAAAATCTTCAACCTTCCTAAACACTGTTTTTCTCCATTACAAATGCTGACAGAGGTTGGCCTTGTTTTATCATAGTATGGTTACCTTCACACTTTTATGAGCCCTTCACTACTGTGTATACTTCAACCTGCAGGTGTATGTTGATGCATCTTTCTGAGGGCAGTGTATACGCTCTCTGAAGCTTAAATAAACCCTTTACTCTCAACCAACTATAACTCCTTTCCAAAACATTCACTTAAATGACCTGGATTTACACCAAGACTTTTACTGCTTCAAACAACATCTAGCATTTCGAATTTAGCAAGGGGGGCAACACAAAATACCTTGAAACATGATGGCAGCTTTTTTCGAGGACTTTGGACTAGTTTCCGTACTAGTTAGGAGACATTTTTATCTTTTGAACCTGCGCAGAACATTTTATAGGAAAGGGGCCACACGAATGGAGAGGTGTCGGGTCACCTGTCGAGCCGACCTGACCAGCGCCTACAAGTACGCTGCGTGCTGCTACAGACGCGCCATGTAGCAATGCACTTCTTTGCAAAAAATGCGCCTGAACGTGTCGCGCAAGTGTGCAGAGGCGCCGCGCGGTCGATAAGCCCGAAAACTCTGTGAAATTGCGCCCCAAAATTATTTCCTCGATCCAGTGAACAACGAAGAGGAGCTTGACTTGTGGTTTGAGAGATTTGAAGAAGCTTACAACAGTCCCTTTGTCCCTTTGAATGTGAACAAATAAAAATCCCTTGACTTTGACTTGTGAGGGTTTTTTGAAAGTTTTCTTTAAAACAAATGCCTTGGTTTGTTTTTTAAAACCAAAATGATTTTAAATGCGCTATGAGTGGCCCATTCTTTGAATATTTTTGGCAGAAGGATGAACCTACTTTTTAGACAGCTTTAATAGGTATTAACCTATTCACTTATAAAAAATATTCAAAAGGTCAAACTCTGTTTACTATGTTTTCATATTTTAAAGGTAACTTCTGCCACTGCTGACCCTTTAGTGATATTTTCAACATGGAATATCCACTTAATAATACACCAATGATTGATGGAGCATATTTTTCCATTTGCAAGGAGATGATCTATCTTTTCAAAACTTTATTTGGCATTTTCTGCTCCGTATACATATATCTACTTGCTAGAGGGAAATTGGCTCAAACCCTCCTTGTGACTGTGGATGCATTCTCCAAATGATGCTTCTTTTTTACGTTGGGTGAGACCTAGTTGTATTCGATTGAGATTTATTGTCCTTTGTCTATCAAGAAGGGCATTTTATTCCAAAAAATTTTCCTCTATTCAAAATGTAACAGAAGAGTGCCTTTGTCCTATTCTCATAAGGAAACTGCCTTCCTTTGTAACAGTGGCATGCATATTTTTCTTTTATTGAGTTCCAGAATCTGAAAAACATGTCATGATATTTCTTGCACATTTTTGAACTTATGTGTTCAGTTGTACTGTATTTATGGGAAAACTAAGCTGAAATCATGTTCTATCCAGTATGATGAGTAATTTAAAGACATTCCCTCATGATCAGGAAGGAAAGTATCTTTTGAGAGATAATTGTCATCCTTTTAGGCATGTGGTATGACCCATATCTCAACCATCAACAAAGCTGTCTTATTTGGTTTCCAGATTGTCTTTGAAAGCAAATATGTCAAGAGATAAGCCATCCTCCTTGATAGTTATAGTACTAATGATTCCCCTTTGTTTTTTACATGCTCACTCTGTTCGGAAACTTTAAACTGTCTTCTGCTACTTTTACCATTTGTCTCTTGATCAGTCAAACCCTGAAATCATTCACTGCTATGGCCTTCTGCTTATGAATGAAGGAGGCTGGTCCTAACAAAATGCCTAATGTTCTTTCAACCTCTGTCTCAATCCAAAGGATGATGTTTGATGAATCATGCTGATAGTGGATTCTCTTATGCATGATGGCAGAAACTGGTTAGAGACTAAGACTATACTCCTTTGGCCATCTCTGCTTTTAATCATCATTTTCATGCAGAGACCTTCATTTTTTGTCTCACTCTACTTCAAAGTTTGTCTTCATAGTCAATGCAACTCTTAAAATCAAACTTTGTCCATTTTACCTCTGCTTGTATATGGAGCCGCTCCTAACCCTTTGCTTGCAAAATGAAGGAGGTTATTCAGTCTTCAAACCCTCTGCTTATAGATGAAGGAGGTTTTTTTATTCATGTTATATCATCAGCCTTGTGACAGTGCTATTTTTCCTTTTACTGTCCTTTCAGGCTTTGAATGTGATCACAAGATCTTAATGAAAAAATATTTTCTCTATGGTTGCATCCTAGGCTCAAGATCACATTGAGAAGCAACTGTTTTCTCATGTGGAGCCAAATATTGTCTTCTGAGATGCTGGTAGGCCTCTGTCCTTGAAAGATCCATTAAAACACTGTAAAAAAACACCTAGAATCAGTTTGACTTATGGTCCATGTATTGTTGGGACTTGAGGGTGTATTAGTGGCGCCACCTATGGTTGTAACCAACTTTATTTGCAGAATGGGAAGGTCTGTTATGACTGGTCTGTAGCAGATGGAGGTTATTTGGCTTTAGAATAGCTTGCCAAGGGAAAAATGCTTAAAGCACCACTTCCTAACTTAGGGAAGAATTTTTGGACTGATTTGGATTGTTTCTTTAAAGCTGATGGGCAGACTAGTATGGCTGAGGCTAGGTAGGAGTTGATAATCAGGTTTCATCTCATCATGGGAGGACTGAAAGGAAAAAGGGAAAAAAAAATTATGGGTGTTTTCCAGCTAGAAAATTTGACAAATTTTTAGATCAACTGCTAGAAAACTTGACTGTTACAACTAGTCATCACCAACAAGTAAAAAATACCGATGACTAACAGGAAGGAGAAGGACGGTCAGGGAAATTCGAAGCAGAAGCCAACTTCAATTTCATAAATAACATAACAAAAAAAATTGTGACGAGACCCTAGGGAGTTACCTAGTTGATGGAAACACTTGCGTCCCTGTAGAAAAATGTTGAAATTTGTTTGGATAGCACCTCACTGCCAGAGTTCGAGCCAAGAAATGATTGATGGAAGGGAAAAGACCTCAGAGAAGAATGAACAAGAAATTCTGATAGGTTTAATAGAAAATGTAGGTGATAAAGCCTAAACGTCTCAGATGCTACACTTGTCAATCATGGGGCAATCATCACAAGGATCGACAACAAAAATCCATAAGTCAGAAACCCTAAATCTGATTGCACGACATAGTACACATACAGATAAGAAAATTAACTTAAGGCACGAGGAAGTCTTGTCTGAGATTAAACACAAGCTATCCTGTGAGGCTTGAGGAGAAGTAATCTCTATTGCATCAATGCTACATGTACCTTTTTGGATTTTGCGTGGTACACAAAACCATGCGGAATGAATGATACCAATAGTATCATTGAGCCAATGAGAAAGACAAACGAGAGGTTAATCACTAGTAAGGGAATGACATTATATGTCGAGTCCACGAGATGAATAACCAAATTAAAGAATTTTGACAATAATGTTATGTATGAGGTGGAGGGATCTTAGTGCCATGAACCCATTTACAAGGATATTCAATGTTAACATAAGATCATATATGTATAGGTGGACATACGAGTGGATAGTTTAAAAGTGGGAGTTTATTAAGTGTAATTATGGTATACATGTTCGATGTTATCAAAGTGAGTAAATGAAGTATGAGGTATAATGCTTGAAATCTAATGATTGTATAACACTAAATAGGGCTATATATATATATATATATGTATGGAAAACCATGTTAATGAAACCATGATCAAAAAAAAATTTGGATGTAGAATAGACATTACGGTTAAGAAGATATGGTTTATGTTACACAGTAATTTGTCATTGTCCCTGCAATCCCCATCTTGCCCATTGGAGGGTCATTTCTGTGACCAATAAGCAGTGTCATGCCTTGCAAATACCATCATTGCATCCCTTTCCATGACGACAACATTTCTTATGTTGATCATTTCCTGAGCAGACCCCTAAAAACACCTGTTTTTCCCTTGGCGCTGGTAGCCCATTATGTACTCGCGCTAATGGGGGAAAATTAACACTGAGCCCACGCAAATTTGTGCTCTGTCCCAGTTAAGCACCCACACCAATCTGCTTTTGGAAATTTTTTTAAAAAAAGAGGCGAAGTTTCGATTACAACAACTTCGTGGATGAGTCATCAGGAGTGGTTTCGCCTAAATAACCACGGCCTTCCTCCTTTGGCCTCTTGTTTCCACCTTATGGGGAAACTCCCAAGGGATAAAGCCTCCCTTTGACTATTGTAGGGATCCCAACCTCCTCCTCTCCTCTATAAATATAGCGTTCAGCAATTGATGAAGGGGCGGAAGGGCTGAATGGCTGAATAGCTAGTTCCAGAATCTCCAAAT
The DNA here is from genome assembly GCA_034641835.2 of Pinus albicaulis. NCBI lineage: Eukaryota > Viridiplantae > Streptophyta > Pinopsida > Pinales > Pinaceae > Pinus > Pinus albicaulis. The sequence goes on from CM076574.1 coordinate 999,653,370, forward strand.
TCCCAAGAGCTTTTACATCCTTATGCTGCAAGAGCCTTCTCGATTCCCTTAAGTCCAAATCCAAGCAAGGAGACTATTGCCAAGTATTTGGAGAGAGAGGCTTGTCCCATCCCTGACAGGCTTTATCGAGACATGTTGTGTTGACGACCCGCTAAAGGAGAGTGCTGCGTCGAAGCTATGGTTGTATTCTTCTTTTGACTCTTTAATGATAAGCGACTATCGGTTATGGTTCCACTCTTGTTCTTGATCATGTTCATGAGTTATGTCCTATTCGATTGACATATAGTTGTATGCACTGGATTTTATGCTTGCGTTTGTGTCGTTTCCTGCATGTGCAGGTGTCTGATCACGGAGATCGTGAGGATTGTGATATGCCAGGGAAAAGGAATGGGAGCACCACCTCTTCTACAAACGACATCATCGGATTCCAGGTAAGCCTTCCTCGCAAGTCAGTTTATTTACAATTAGGAACCTGCATTGTAGCATGTTTGATTGTTGCTAGACCCGATCTGGGCTAGTAGGGATCGCCTCTATCCGCAGAGGGGATTTACCTCCTCAAAAATTTGGCGACTCCGCTGGGGACTCAGCTTTTTGTTTGATTTGTAAACTATAGAAAAAGCCTGAAGTACGGCCAGATAGCCTTCGAAACGCTTTTTATCTGCATTAGCGGAGTAGATCAACGCTGCTTCAATCAATCTCTGTTTTAGTTTATGGACCGAACAACTTGGAGCATTGTCTTGTATTTTCGGTTGTTTCTCGATTCTGCTTCCTTGATTGGCTCTTTTTGTGTTTGGCTTTTGGTTCAGCCCCAGAGGATCAGATATGACCTCTGTTTTTCCAAATTTTCACCTTTTCATAGTTGGCTTGATTGGCACGAGTTTAGCCCTGACAGTTGCGCCAGTTGGCGCAGTTCTCCAGTTCATCACTTGCGCCATTCCCTGTCTGGCGCGGATTACAGCCAGATAGTCGCGCCATTTCCTGTAGGTGCTAGGGTTTACCCTTGTTCAGAAGCTTCTTTTGGTCAGTAATTTGCTTCTGGGTTTGTTTTGGATTCTTCTTGAAGTGGTGAGTCTGGTCTTGGTTGGGAAAAATTCTTTTTTTTTTCATTTTTAGGTGTTGGCACTTGTTTTCAGTTAGCAAACCATTCCAATTGGCCATTGGCGCTAGTTGTCAGTGTGCAAGTCACACCAGTTGGTGCTAGTTGTCAATGTACAAGTCGAGCCAATTTCAAGATGTGTGAAATTTGAGATTTTTTCCCTAAGTCCTTCACCAGTGTGTCTTTCCCTTCGATTCTTTTCCTTGTATGAGCATATATTACATTGCTCATTGCTTGGAATGTCTTCTTTCCATGATTGCTTGATGTAAAAAGGAATGAATGCCTTGTTTTGATCTCTTGCTTTGGAAGTCCTCTTTGTGTTTGACCTCATATGTTTTGTCACCTTTTGAAGGATTTCGTGACAAAGTGTTTGAAACAATGATTGCATTCTTAGTGTTTGTTTACATCTCTTTTGCATTCATCAAGGAGATTCGCATTCTTTTAGTTTTTGTCTCATAGTTTTCTTTTCGTTAAAATGCATTAGATCACATTGCATTGAAAAGTATTTCTTGAGGTCCATCATCGAGCTTAGATTACATTGTTTAATGATCGAAAACTAGAAGTCGCTTTGAGTGCATTCTCTTTCATTAAAAGCGTGCATTAAGTAGATTATCATTTCATCGAAAAATGCATTGAGTGCATTCTTATCATTTGAAAAAGAAAAGGAAATTGTGCATAGACTACAATTGCATAATTTTCGGAAAAGAGGATTTTGCATAGATTACATTGCATTATTCGCATTGTTGAATGTTTGAAATTACTTTTGGATAGTGAAAGTCATCTAGTTTGGAAAATATTTCATTTGCAGTGTTGTTTTATGTCGCATCGTTTTTTGAAGATCTTCCCTTAACTAGATAGCATTTATCAAATTGAAAAGTTTTCTTTTCTCATATAGCTGCATACAAGAGATTATCAGATGACATATGGTAGGGCCTTGAAACTGAAACGTAATTGAATATCAACTTTAAAATTTTTTCAATTTACCTAAGGAAGCATTGAAAAATTAACACAACATTTAGTGGTCTAGGCTAGAGACGTGTTCCGGCGTCCTAAAACCTAGTAGCTGTCGTTCGCCTCGTGGCTTTAGACAGCACTAGTACGGACTTGTGCTCCCCGTACCGTCGCATATATAAAGGGAGACCCCACTAGGTTTCAATCCTTTATCCATAGGAAGATGAGTCTGCTGCCCTATACTCATGATACACCGGACACAGCATTCAGGGAGATTGCCTGCATGTATGGAAAGTCCTTCGTTGATTTCTCTTTCATTATTGGAACCAAGGTGTATATTGCAGTTCACGGTTATTTGGTACACCCTTTTGCCTAGTATTCCTGAGTAGTCATTTGATCTTTTCTGAGTCTTTAAATTTGAAAGGATCATCAAGCGCTTGTACTTTCACACTTGTTTCCAATCTGAAAGTGATAGAGTCACCTTTTGCCAGTTTCTTGACTCTTAAAAGATGAAACAGTAGAGTTTTGTTTCAATGTTTTAAAAATTAAATGCCCATGAAATATTCCTGGTTAAAGTTAGTTTCCTTACAGTGTTTTTCTGAAGATCATTTCTGATGGAAACTTTTCTGGAGTTCACCAACCAAGGAATCCCCTCCGATGGGAATCCTGGTCCTTTTCCTCCTTTTGGAAATGTTGGTGCTCCTTATATGGAAACGTTGTCCCTTCCTGGGTTAACTGTTGGGTTGCCTGTTTGGTTTTTTTCAACCTTTGTGGTTTTGAATGTCTCTGCTACTGGTCAATCAGTTCCTTCGCCTGAACAACATCATGTTGATTCTAAGGTGGACCTCTCCCCTTCTTCACCTGTTTCTGCGTCCTCCTCTTCTACTTCGCCTAGTGAAAGTCTGGATTCAAGTAGCCAGGTGGCTAAGAAGAAGAAGAAGAAGACAAAGAAGAAGAAGTCTGATAAAGGAGAGGCTAGCTCTGCGGCTATTGTGTCTAAGAACTCTCCTCTTGTTAAACATTCTAACCCTCCATGGAAAGTCAAGTTCTCTTGCATGTTGTGCGCGAGAGATCATCTTCTTCGAGACTGCCCGGCATTCCCAAGGTACTCAAAGTATGGTCCAACAGTCGTCCACCATTTCCTTTGGCTTCCGGGAGTCAGGTTGGGGGAACGTCTTCAGCTGCTGCTGGTAAAGCTCCTAACAAGCAGGGTAAGTTTACCAATCCCTCTAAGTTGTGTGAAGGGCACCATGCCATTCACCTTTGTCCGTATATGGATGAAGCCAAGCGAGTTTTGGACAACTCGGTTGTTTCTAAGCCGTGCCTTCTGGCTGGTTACAAACAACTTTCTTTCGGTCCTCCACTAGTTGATCCTACAGTTGGTCAAGAGTCATCCTTGGTCAATCCCGCTCCCCCGGAAATTCAAATTCAGGAATCCGTCCCTAACCAACCATTGGTCATGGGATCGGTTGAACTGGCCCCGTCTGCGGTGCACCAGGTATTTTCCATGGAGAGTGGACCTCACACCCCTCAGGTTCTTCTTATTTCTTCAGATTCCTTAGACTTGGAGAAATATTCTCCTGTCCCTACATCTCAAGAAGCTGCTCCTCTGCCTCCCGTGATGGAGGTCCTGGAGGACACTCCTCCTGCCTTCGAGATGGAGGTCGTGGAGGATGCTCCTTATTCTTCCGTAACACTAGGGGAAGACCCTCTCGATTCGATGGTAGCCCCTCTGAGTAGTTTGGTCGCTTCCTTCGATTGGAGTCGATTTGCAGGATACCGCCTTCCGTCCTATGTGCCTTTCGAGATAACAGTACAGGCTTTTGGTTTGGTCGTACCCAGCACCATTATATGTTGTGTAACCAACTCAAAAAGAGAATAAAAGAGATATAAACGCCTTAGAAATGAGCCACTTCGAGGGGGCAACCTCCAATACATTACATAAATGAACAATTCTTGGATGATACAATTCACAAAACCTCCTTTCTATATATAGGAGTCCATGGGGCCATAATGTAATCCTAGTGGGCACAATGTAATCCTAGCCGACCTAACAATAATAATTTAAGGGCACAATAATAACAAAATGGGGGTTACAAGGGTACAATAATAACAATAAAGGGTTTACACTAACAATAATAAGGGGCTATACTAGTGATATAGGGACCTAACATGCCCCTCTCCTTCAAAAAAAGTGTTGTCCTCAACACTTGAGTAGCTCCGGGTGCTTCTGTATAAAATTCTCATCCTCCCATGTAGAATCTTCAGTGGGTAAGTTCTTCCACTTGATGAGATACTCTGAAATTGATCGATTCCGTGGTTGTCGAGTTCTTTTTTCCATGACTGCTTCAGGTTCCAATATGATTTTCCCTTCCCCATCAAGTTCTGGCAATACTGTTTGAACTGGAAGATTTTCACCTATAACCTTCTTTAAGCATGAAACATGGAAAACTGGATGTACTCGCGAAGAAGCAGGAAGCTCCAATTTGTATGCCATAGTGCCAATCTTTTGCAACACCTTGTAAGGACCATAGTATTTTGGTGATAATTTATTATCCTTCTTAGCTTGCTTGAGGGACATTTGTTTGTATGGTTGTAGCCGTAAAAATACCCAATCTCCTACATCAAAACTTCTCTCGCTGCGATATTGATCTGCCTGTTGTTTCATTCGATTTTGTGCCAAATTCGGGTTATCCTTTAAGAGTTGGAGAACTTCTTGCTGATGCTCGATGTGATCTTCCACTGCTTGAACCTTCGAATTTTCCCTTAAAGATGATGTGATGGATGGTGGATGATATCCATAAAGTGCCATAAATGGGCTCATTTTTGCTGCAGTATGGAAGGAAGTGTTATACCACCATTCGGCAAGAGGTAACCACTTGACCCATTGTGTTTGTTTATCAGATACAAAACAACGAAGATATCCTTCCAAACATTTATTTACTATCTCGGTTTGACCATCAGATTGAGGATGATAAGATGAGCTATGAGCTAATTGAGTACCCAAACAAGAAAATAACTCCGTCCAAAAATTTCCGGTAAAAATGGGATCTCTGTCGCTCACAATAACCCTTGGGCTTCCATGTAGCTTTTGAATTCTGTCCATAAATGTAGTAGCAACTGTACTTGCTTTAAATGGATGAGATAATGCACAAAGTGTGCATACTTGGTAAGTCTATCAACTACCACCATGATGACACTCTTTCCTTCGGACTTAGGTAAACCTGTGATAAAATCCATTGAAATGTCCTCCCAACGTTGACTTGGAATGGATAAAGGTTGTAGAAGTCCTGGGGTCTTAATTGTTTCCACTTTATTCTGCTGGCAAACCAAACATTCCGCCACAAAATTTTGAATATCAGATTTAAGGCCATCCCAAAAAAATTATTTCTTCACCCTGTGGTAAGTTTTTAAAAATCCTGAGTGTCCTTCTAAAGGAGAAGTGTGCAATTCCAGAAGAATCTTTTGTTTTAGTTGGGAATTCTTACAAAGATATAAGCGATCTTTGTACCATAAGGAATCATTTTTTCCAACTAAATGTATCAGATGTACTAGGATCTTGCTGCAACTTTTGAATGAGTATCCATACATCTTTGTCCTTCTTCCATTCATCTCTTGCTTGAGTTATCCAATCTGGTTGGATAATAGAAATGGCACAAAGCAATGCTTCCACCTCTTCATTCTTTCTTGAGAGTGCATCTGCAACAACATTAAGCTTTCCTTTTTTGTAGATTATTTCAAAGTCATAACCCAACATCTTTGTGACCCATTTTTGCTGCTCTTCTGAAGATAGCTTTTGTTCCAAAAAGTGTTTAAGACTATCATGATCAGTTTTTACCTTGAAGTGTCTTCCCATTAGGTAAGTTCGCCATTTCTTTAGTGCATGCAGTATTGCTAACATTTCCTTCTCATAAATAGGTTTCTGTAAATCCTTTCCTTTGATTGGACGACTTTAGTTTTGATGAGTCCTTCCTTCTTTGCATTAAAGCTGCAGAAATTAACCCTCCTAAGACGTTCAAAGGCCTTAGTTGCTTCAGGAGTCCATGAAAATGCATCTTTCTTCAATAATGTTGTTAGAGGTGCTGCTATTCTCATAATTCTTAACAAACTTGCGATAATACCCTGTTAACCCGAGAAATCCTCGCAACTGCTTTATGGTTGTGGGAACTTTCCATTCCTTAATGGCTTTATATTTGTTAGGGTCCACTTTAACCCCCTCGTGAGATACAATATGACCCAGATATTCCACCTCTTGTACTCCAAAGAAACATTTGGAATTTTTTGCATATAATTGTTTCTCCTGCAATAGTTTGAGCACCCTGTCAACATGTTCAACATGATCCTTACAAGACCTGCTGTAGATTAGTATATCATCAAAAATACTAGCACAAATTTTCTAAGGAAGGGTTTGAAAATGGAATTCATCAACCCTTGAAATGTAGAAGGTGCATTGGTAAGGCCAAAAGGCATGACCAAAAATTCATAATGACCCTCATGAGTTGAAATGTTGTTTTTAGAATATCTTCAGTCTTCATTCTAATTTGATGATATCCTGAACAAAGATCCAACTTGGTAAAATAAATTGCTCCATGTAATTCATCCAATAATTCATCAATCACAGGAATGGGAAATTTATCTTTAATGGTGAGCTTATTGAGCTCCCTATAATCGGGACACATTCGCCATGATCCATCCTTCTTGTGTACCAATACTACAGGAGCAGAGAAAGAACTTTGACTAGGTTGAATTATACCCGCCTCTAACATTTCTGCAATCATACGTTCAATTTCGCTCTTTTGGAAGTAAGAATATCTATAAGGCCTGATGTTTGGAGGAACACTTCCTAGAATCAAATGAATAGCATGATCATGATCACGAATAGGTGGGAGTCCTTTGGGAGTTTCAAACACCTTGGAATGATTGTCCAAGACTTGTGGGAGATCTGCAGAAATAGATGATTTTGATGTTGGAACTTCTAGTGAGCATAATTGTGCAATTACGCCTCGTTGTTCTTTCTTTAGAAGCTTTGTCATGACATTAGAGCTTATTATCCTTCCTGGCTTCCCCGCAATACCCCGTAATTCGACTTCCTTTCCTTCTGAAAAAAATTTCAAGAAAAGTTCTTGAAAATTAAAAGCCACCGTCCCCAAAGATTGTAACCATTGTACTCCTAGTACAACATCAGCACCTCCCATAGGAATGGAAAGCATTGGACTAGTCAATACATATTCCCCATGGTTAGCTTGATATTATGGCATTTTCCAAAGCAATTTATAGTTCCTCCATTTGCAACCATCACTTGACATTCTGGTGCTGGGTATAGGAAACAATTTAATTCCTTGGCTACCTTACAATGAATAAAATTATGGGTGCTACTGAATCAATCAACACTATTACCTTTTTCTTCTTGATATGTCCTTCTATCTTGAGAGTTTGAGGAGTGGTAATTCCTGCCAATGCATTACACGATATGGTCGGACTCATTTCTTCCTCTTCTAGGGCTGGTTCCTGGTGTATATCCTCTTCTTGTTCATTTTCTTCTTCCTCTTCACAATCCATGTAAAATAATTTCTTCTCAGCACACTTATGACCTTTAGTGTATTTGCTATCACAACTGTAGCAAAGCCCTTTTGCTCTTTTTTCTTCCAATTGTTGTGGTGTCAACCTTGTAGGTTGTGGAAATCTAGATGTAGCCACACTTCCTTCTTTATAGAATTGAGTAGTAGACTTCCTTGTTGCTATAATTTTACATTCAACTTTTCTTGCCAACCTGAATGCCTTCTCTAATGAATCAGGTTCCAGAACACGAACTTCATGTTGAATGTTATCCTTTAAACTGCCTAAGAAGAGATCAATCCTGTGGTCCTCTGAAATATCAGTTACCCTTATACTGAATTTTTGGAAGTCCTCAATGTGCTGCCCCACTAAACCCTTTTGTTTGAGATTTATCAATTGAGTAAAGAAGGTGTTGCTCTTTGTATCCTCATAATGTGCTATCATTTCCTCCGTAAAAATTGACCAAGTGACAATTTTTTTACAGGAGCAAAGCCATCGATACCATACAAATGTATTTTGTTCTAAATGTAAAGTTGCAATGCGTACCTTTTGTGTTTTGCATGTTATGGAGATCAAAATATTGCTCCATCTGTAGTATCCATGTTACAGGATCCTTTCCATCAAACTTCCTCATATCCATTTTTGGAATATGGTGGTTCTTCCCGCCAACATTCGAGTTTATGAAATCACAATTAACATTTATTTTGTTCTCATCAGGAGGTTCTTCTCCTATATTTCAGCCATTAGGAATCATTTCTGGTTTTAAGCTTGTCATCAAGCCTTCCATGTATGCTTTTAGATCATTCTTCATGTCATCCATCTTATCTTCCATGCTAGCTTCCATGCCATCCATCTTAGCTTCCACACCTTTCTTCAAACCATCCATATTCACTTCCACACCTTTCTTCAAAACTTCCATTTCTTTTTTTGTTGCTCTTTGCGAGAGAAAAATTTGGTGCACTTGCTCTTGTAATTTTGATATATCATGTTGCAATTCTTCATCTTCATGAGTCATAGTAGAGCCTTCTGAAGGTTTAATGGGTGTTGAATTATTTTTACGGGGCATTTCAGACTCCAATATTGATATCTATTCTACACTATGCCCTTGGAATCAATTCAACTTGATTCTTCAAACAAGACTTATGCAATTCGGAAAAAAAAATACACACCTTTTACTAGCTTTTAGGAGATCGATATTGAAATTGAATTATCTCTGTAATTGAAAACCTTCGATATCTGAAATTCAGCCCTGTAGTAGCCCTCTGAAGCTTCTTTCAAATGCCACAGGTCTGACCTGATTTTTATTCTCCAAGACAAAGTTGTGTCCAATCTCCCACAATGACCTAATTCTGGACTGGTTCAGTAGAGCGAACTTGTACGACTTGCCACGTGTCACTGTTTTGTCCTTTGTCTCTGAAATTGATAGTGAAGAAACTAAAGGCTGTGTACTTGTGACCACTTTTGACGGCACTCCAATCCAATCTTCAGAGAGAGAGTTATTGAACTTTGCCCACGATCACCTCTTTGAGATGAAATTCAGGAGCCTGAAAAAGCACTACCTTCCACAGATCATATCTCCAAAAATATTGCGAACCAAGTTCTGAAATTTTTTGAAGAATTTCCTCAGGATTTTAGCTTCGCACCATATGAATTTCAGACTCTGACCCTTCGTAAAAAAAAATGTATAGCGCAAATGCCACGATGACCTGTTTATGAGCCTGAAAAAATACCTAACTTCCACAGATGATATCTCCTCAAATATTGCGAACCAAGATCTGAAATTTTTAGACAACCTTCCTCAAGATTTCAGCTTCGCACCCTAAAAATTGCAGCTTCTGAAGCTTTGTAGAAAAAAAGTTATAGCGAAAATGCCACGATGACCTGTTTGGAGCAGCGAAACCCTAGAATCCCAAACCTCTGATACCAAATGTTGTGTAACCAACTCAAAAAGAGAAGAAAAGAGATATAAACGCCTTAGAAATGAGCCACTTCGAGGGGGCAACCTCCAATACATTACATAAATGAACAATTCTTGGATGATACAATTCAAAAAACCTCCTTTCTATATATAGGAGTCCATGGGGCCATAATGTAATCCTAGTGGGCCACAATGTAATCCTAGCCGACCTAACAATAAAAATTTAAGGGCACAATAATAACAAAATGGGGGTTACAAGGGTACAATAATAACAATAAGGGGTTTACACTAACAATAATAAGGGGCTATACTAGTGATATAGGGACCTAACATTATAGATGAAGGCGCGTCTGTTAGTGTTCTATCCTCAACTACCTGGCATGCTTTCGGTTCGCCGCCGCTTGCGCCTGTTACACAGAATCTGTTGGCGTTTAACAGAAGAACGAGTCAAACGTTAGGGATCCTTCCAAGGTTACCTGTTACTTTTGGAGGTAAAACCGTCCATATGGACGTGATGGTTTTTCTGGGCCCCTTAGATTTTAATCTGCTTTTGGGGTGCGATTACACCTATGCCATGGGAGCGCTTGTCTCCTCCCTCTTCCGTGTGGTCTGTTTTCCACATGAGGGATGGATCGTGACCATTCATCAGCTTTCGTTCCTTGGTCATGATGTGGCAACTGGTCCGTCATCATCCCTTCCTGGTATTTATCCACCCTTCGTATCTGCCCCACCGCAGGTCAACTATGTGGCTACTTACCCCGTGCCTGTACTCAGTGATCATGCTGTCGTGCATAGTGTGCTGGGGGCATTGGGTCCTGACTTCCAAGATGTTTTCCTTCCATCAGGAGTGGAACTCTTGGATGGCATGACTTATTATTCATTATGATGAGGTCTGGTCGGAGCATGGTTCTTTTCTTGTGTCAAGCTCCTTAAGAAATGAAACAAGGTTGTCGGAGTGGAGTTCCTTGTCTTGTGCCAAGCTCCTTAAACCATGAAACAAGGTATCTTGAGGATATTTCTTTTAATGTGTCAACCTCGTTAAAAAATGAAACACGTTCCCATTCAATTCGAGTCTTTGACAAGATCTTGTAAAATCCCAGTCGAGTCTTTCCCTTGATCTCGTAACTTGAACCTTCACTCCATCTGCCTTTCATATGGACTGAAGCTTGGGGGGCATGTACCTCAAATTGAGTCATCATGCTGGGGGCATGCTTACTTTTTCAAGCATAGTTCGTTTCCATTTCAAGCTTGTGTAAAAATGAAACTGATTTCAAGCATAGTGTATCTTTGTTTCAGGCTTGTGTACAAATGAAACCAACTTCAAGCAGAGTTTTCTGATTTCAAGCTTGTGTAAAAATGAAACCATTCCCATTTTACCTCTTGTGATTGCCATTTTATCAGCCTGTTTTTGCCAGATGAACCTTGGTTTTTTCATTCCATCATCACTATCTGCTTGGCCAATCATATGCCTTCACTTGGTTGTTTTACTCGTTTCTGAGGAACCACTGCGATGAGTGGTCTTGTTAGCTAGCCTCTTGACCTTTAGTTGTTTTGAGCAGTTCCACCATTACCGGAACCAGTTGCTACCCTTTATACCACTCGTTCCTCTAGGAGGAGTCATCTTTCAGCTCTTTTCTGATTCTCTAAACATGAGAATATTGCCGAGTCCCTTGCCATTTTCGATCTCGTTAAAGTGGACACGAAACGACATCTACCCAGTATACGTTTACCCCTTTTTCAGGCTAGGATAGATTATTTACGAAAAAGCAATACCCTAGCCTATCATGACTAGGAGGTTTTCTCAGACATAGTTTTCTACCTTTTCGGATCTGAGGAACTATTTACGAAAAGGGACCGTTGGAGTTTACTTTTCCGCTGTCTTTTCAAACTCTCTAAACATGAAAAGACGATGGGTTCTTCCTTTTTCAAACTCGTTAAACCTAAATTACATCGAAAATTGTCAATCATGACGATATTCGAGTTCTTCCTTCCTAGGGCCCGTTAAATTTACTAGGATGGATTCATCTGAAGGATGGATTTATATGACAAGCACATGCTATCCTCTTCAAGCTTGTGTAAAAATAAAGAGGTACTCGCCAAGCATGGTGGGGAAAAATGGAACCAGCATCATTGTCGTGTCGGTAGTATGTCGCTCTTGAACATGGCACTTGTCTGCATTCGTGTCGGGTTGGGGACATCTCATCTCATTTTTCACTTGCCTCCGTGGGTTTGGGTGATCCCTTTTGATCTCTCATCTGCTCTTTGCCTCGTCACTATGACCTCTGATCTTTTGATGTCAAATACTGCCAAATCCACTATTGTGCCGCCAATATGTTCAAGAGAAGTTGACATCTGCAAATATCAACCTCCCTCTGATTCTCATCTGATCGTGATTCACAAAAACATTATGTTCCTCTGTCTCATGTCGATGATGTGGGAAACACTATGGCCCACCTTCGATCAAGGTCACTTCCTGTCGACTTCAGCTCATTATCCAGGAAGCTGATCTAGAGACTCCCTTTTGGTACCTTGGAGCCTGTATGCCTCAATGGCCGGTTCTTCGCATTCGACGTGAGGTTTTCACCATTGGCCTCCGATCGAGTGATTCTACGGGCGTTCGACACCAGCTCATTGATTCACATGCCGTAGATTGTACCTATAGTACCTTGAGGACCATTGCCATTATTGGTGGTTCCTCTCGCGTCTGTTAATGGCTTTCATCATTGGCTGGTAATCAAGCGATGTTCTTGCATGTTTGACTTCAGCTCACATATTCACATGCTTGAACTTGTACTTTTTTTGGGTCGAGATGGAGCGCAAGACCCTGGATTGTGTCTGTTGTAATACAGGCTACGATATTGTGGATTATTATGATTATTTACATGACTCACTGATTGGATGGCTGCAACCATACCTGAGTCTATTTGTCGATCTTCACTGGATGGCTGCGTCCATGCCTTGGATCTAGATTATTGTACACTCTGTTATGGATGGTTGCGTCGATACCACGCATATATATCATGTATCTGAGACATCAGTTGTACTTCACTTCGCAGGTTTTCCGATTTTGGTGTTTTCAGTCGGCATGTTCTCGCAAAGCATTTCACCCCTCTCTCTCTTTCGGGCCTCATGCTTTAGGGGGCATCTGTTACACAATAATTTGTCACCGTCCCTGCAATCCCCATCTCACCCATTTGAGGGTCGTTTCTATGACCAATAAGCAGTTTCATGCCTTGCAAATACCATCATTGCATCCCTTTCCATGAGGACAACATTTCTTCTGTTGATCATTTCCTGAGCAAACCCCTAAAAACACTTGTTTTTGCCTTGGCACTGGTAGCCCGTTATGTACTCGCACCAATGGGGGAAAATTAACACTGAGGCCATGCCAATTGGCGCTCTGTTCCAGTTAAGCACCCACGCCAATCTGCTTTTGGAAAGTTTTTTTTAAAAAGAGGCGAAGTTTCGATTACAACAACTTCGTGGATGAGTCATCAGGAGTGGTTTCGCCTGAATAACCATGGCCTTCCTCCTTTGTCCTCTTGTTTCCACCTTATGGGGAAACTCCCAAGGGATAAGGCCTCCCTTCCACTATTTTAGGGATCCCAACCTCCTCCTCTCCTCTATAAATATAGCCTTCATCCATTGATGAAGAGGCGGAAGGGCTGAATGGCTGAATAGTTAGTTCCAGAATCTCCAAATTCCCAAGAGCTTTTACATCCTTATGCTGCAAGAGCCTTCTTGATTCCCTTAAGGAAAAATCCAAGCAAGGAGAATATTTCCAAGTATTCGGAGAGAGAGGCTTGTCCCATTTCTGACAGGCTTTATCGTGACATGTTGTGCTGACGACCCGCTAAAGGAGAGTGTTGCATCGAAGCTATGGTTGTATTGTTCTTTTGACTCTTTAATGATAAGCGACTATCGGTTATGGTTCCACTCTTGTTCTTGATCATGTTCATGAGTTATGTCCTTTTTGACTGACATATAGTTGTATGCACTGGATTTTATGCTTGCGTTTGTGTCGTTTCTTGCATGTGTTGGTGTCTGATCACGGAAATCATGAGGATTGTGATCTGCCAGGGCAAAGGAATGGGAGCACCACCTCTTCTACAAATGATAGCGTCGGATTCCAGGTAAGCCTTCCTCGCAAGTCGGTTTATTTACAATTAGGAACCTGCACTATAGCATGTTTGATTGTTGCTAGACCTGATCTGGGCTAGTAGGCATTGCCTCTGTCCGCAGAGGGGATTTACCTCCTCAATAGTTTATGAGACTTATAAAACAAGGTGGTATTATATATATTCTTGATACCAAATTAAAATATATTTATATATATATATATATATATTTGGAATGGGGAGGTGTTACACCCAATAATAATCATACCTCTTAGTTTTCTTGTTCTTGTGGAAATAAAAAGGTGTCAATGCTACAACATTTTCTCTTATACCACTTGTAACATCTCTTAGTATACCTCGTACAAAATACATAGGATTAGAAACCTTTACCAGTTTTACTAGCATGTAATATTCCCGAATGACTTATCCCACATTCCTTATTCGATAATAAAATTATATAACCGTGATTATTCAATGAATGCACATTATAAAATAGAAAACAAATGTCATCAATTAATAACCATTAAGGAAAATTTTTAAGATAACACTTTTCATCATTAACGTTGTTCACTTAATCAGACTTGTCAATAACACATTTAGTGATGTAAGTTTCATTGAACCACAAAAATATTTTATTAAATATTTTGTGAGCGAGTTCACCCCTCACACAATGGAAATAAAGGAGTCCATCCCTTGTCCATTTTTAAAATTTTACAAAAAAAATAATTATTATTTTGAGCATAATTAACTATATCACAATACATTAAACATGATTTCTTGTTTCTAAAACACTTTACCTCACCTTTTCCTCGAGCATAATCTATTTTAGGCATGGTTTTTTTTTCTGATAGGTTAACCCTTGTAAATTGTGTTTGATGATGTCTCACTCTACATGAAACAATAATTATACATATTGACCTCATGATCATATGCAATAGAATTACTTATAATCAATTTCAAATCACTGCAAAATAGGTTACTTTAGAAAATATCACTCCATTCCTTGCAAAATTCATGATTATTTTTTGGAAATACTATCATCATTATACTCTAAGATCACGACTATTAAAACAAATAATATTATTACCTTTTTCATCCCATATTTCATCTCTAAAAATTCTTTTTTATTTATGAGAAAAATTAATAATCTTCTATGCATTATACCTCTTTTCCTGAAACACTTCCTTGCACATGCATAAATAAAAATCACCTCCATACCTAATCATTTACTTTTACATGAAATTAACAAGTACAAAGTCATAACTATTTGAGGCATCAAAAACCATGATTATATCTTTTAAAACTTATTTTTAATCCTTTCTAATCAAAACTCATAACCATGGGAACAAATTTACATAACAATGGTATTGTTTTCAAGTTATTTTTCTATTACAAAAATATGGGTAACAATCTACTTATATATTCTAATTTAGATCATTCTTGTTATTATCCATGTTAAAACATATGAAAGAAATCATTTGTATTTCCTATATTCCAAATCCACCATACAAATGCATAAAATCATAAAATATCCCCTATTTATCAATATTCCAAATGCATAACCACATTTAACTATATAATAGTAACTTTCAATCTACATGTGAATGAAGAGTGTTAGAAATTTATATATTATATAGAAATGCAACACATAAAATATGCGAAAAATACAAGCACAAAAAACACATAAAACCAGAGAGACACAGATATACGTGTTTCACCTAGTTTGGGCTACGTCCACCCTGAACAGCCAGTCCTTCCTTTCTATTATCTACCAAAAATTGAAGAGACAAAACCTACAACGGATCTGATGTAATATCTTTTGTTCTCTCTCACAGTCTCCCTATCTGTTTCTCGCTATGAGAATACACACATAATACACATCCGTAATACAATACCCTCATATATACAAGGGGGTTGGCTTCTAAGGAAAAAAACCCTAAACTAAACATAACTTCTACCGTCAGATCATCTGCCTATGAATGGCCCAGATTGACTAGAAATTACTATACTTTTACAAGGAAATTTTACATCTGCTTTAGCTTCTAGGGCACCGCCCTGTGGAACCCCGCCCAAGGGGGCTCCGAAAGCACCGTTGCCCCCCCGGATCCCCCATGGCAATGATACTCATGCAGTATGCTGCCGCCCCTTTTAAGGTACAAGGGTCCAATGTTGTGATACAAAGTAAACAATATAATCAGGCTCCACACCCAACAATCTCCCACTTGGAGACTGATTGTAGCAACTCCACCGCTGCTTCATTTTCTAGACAATGACTCCTCTTTGGACTTAGCTATTCCTCATCTTCATCGTCATCCTTGAAGACCGATTGAAACTGAGCACATTCTCAGTTTCTCCCTGGTTACAAATTTTGTTAGCATATCTGCAGTATTCTGGCTAGTGTGTATCTTTTCTAGCTTCAACTCTCCATCTTCCAATACTGTCCATATGAAATGGTACTTGAGATGTATGTGTTTAGTCCTGGAATGAAATGCTGAATTCTTTGCAAGATGAATGTCACTTTGGCTATCACTATATAACGTGCCCATATCATGCTTCTTACCCAATTCATCCATAAAACTTTGTAACCAAATTATTTCTTAACTAGCCTTTGTAGTAGCAACATACTCTGCTTCTGTTGTTGAAAGTGAAACAACACTTTGAATTTTTGAAACCCAACTGACAGCTGTTCCACCTACAATAAATACATATCCTGTAGTGCTCCTCCTGTTATCTCTGTCACCTGCCATATCTGCATCAAAATATCCCTGTAGAGCAATGTTTGAACCACCAAAGCATAATACTTGATTTGTGGTACCTCTCAGATATCTGAGAATCCATTTTACTGCCATCCAATGTTCTTTTCTTGGATTATTCATGTACCTACTTACAACTTCCACTGCATGTGCAATATCAGGCTTTGTGAAAACCATTGCATACATTAAGCTTCCAACTGTTGATGCATATGGAACTTTAGACATATAGTCCATTTATTCTTGGGTCTTGGGGCACATCTCCTTACTAAGTTTGAAATGGCTAGAAAAAGGGGTACTAACTGGTTTTACATTGTGCATATTAAATCTTTTCAACACATTTTCTATGTACTCATACTGAGACAGTGTTAATTTGTGATTTTTCCTGTCTCTAGTTATCCTCATACCAAGGATTTGTTTTGCAGCTCCCAAATCCTTCAATGCAAATGAATTTGCCAATTTTATTTTGAGCACATTTATTTCCTGCATGTTAGATCCTGCAACAAGCATGTCATCTACATACAATAACAATATAATATAGCTGCCATCAATTTTCCTTTTTAGATAAACACAATGATCAGAGTATCTAGTATAACCTTGTTCAGACATAAACTTGTCAAATTTTAGATACCACTCGCTTTGGAGCCTATTTAAGCCATACAAGCTCTTCTTTAACTTGCACAACTAATTTCTTTCCCTTTACCTCATCCTCTGTTGCCGCATGTATATCTTCCTCCAAATCTTCCAAACCGCCATTTCGACCACTAACTGTTCAAGATGTAAATCTTCCGCTGCTACAAGACTTAAAATAGTTCTGATTGAAGTCATTTTAACAACAGGAGAAAATATTTCATCAAAATAAATACCTCTCTTCTGTGCAAACCCCTTCACCACAAGTCTAGCTTTGTACTTCTGTTTTCCTCCATCTTCTTCCTTCAGCCTATAAACGCATTTATTCTACAAGTCCCAAGTCTATTTATGCATTAAGGAGTCCATCTCTTCATCCATGGCTAGCTCCCACTTCTTCATGCTTTCAACCTGCATTGCTTCTTCATAACATTCAGGTTCACCAGAATCAATCAACAATAAATAATATAATGAAGGAGAGTATCGTTCAGGGGGTTTACTTATCCTGGTAGATCTTCTAACACCACTTTTAGGTGTTTGAGGTGCCTATTGCTATTGTGGTGGTTGTTGCTGCTGTGGTTGTTGATTATTATTATTTTTAGGCACCTTTAATTTTTCAGTTATCTCATCAAGAACTATGTATTCCTTGTTTTCTTTTTCTTTCATGTTTCCTTTCCTGCAAGTAATTCTTATACAAGACCTTTTCATTGAATATTACATCTCTGCTCCTAATGATTTTGTGATTTTCATAATCATATAAGCGATATCCAAAATCATTAACACCATATCCAATCAAGGTAAATTTCTTTGATTTTGCCTCAAGCTTTGTTCTATTTTCTTCATTAATATGGACAAAGGCCTCACAGCCAAAAGGCTTTAAAAAAGAGTATTTTACCTTTTTACCTATCCATGCTTCCTCTGGAATACCACCATCCAAGGAAATTGAAGGCCCTCTGTTTATTAGATAAACAATAGTATCTACAGCATCTGCCCAAAATTGTAAAGGTAATCCTACATGCAATATCATGCACCTTGCATGCTCCATGATTGTTCTGTTCATTCTTTCTGACACGGCATTTCTTGTGGTGTTCTTGGAGCTGTCCTCTCTCTGTGAATTACATGCTCTGAACAGTACCTATCAAACTCTTTGCTGCAATATTCACCTCCATTTTCTGATCTGAGACACTTTAACTTCCTTCCTGTTTGAATCTCAACCAAAGCTTTCCATTTCTTGAAAGCATCAAATACATCAAATTTATTCTGAATACAATAAATCCATGTTTTTCTAGTTGCATCATAAATAAAAGTAACATAATAACAAGAGCTACAGAGAGATGATACCTGAGCAGGTCCCCATACATATGTATGCACAAGCTCCAATTTTTAGCTCTTCTTTTCTTTCCCAGCTCTGAGAAATCTGACTCTCTTTTGTTTTCCATAAATGAAATTTTCACAGAAATCCAAATCAACATTCTTCAAACCTGGCAACAAATTTCTTGAGTGAAGAGTCTTCATTCCCTTCTTACTCATGTGTCCGAGCCTATGATGCCATAATCCTGCATTTGCTCGTTTCGAAGTTAAAGCATTAACATAGTTAGAAATACCATTGCATAAATATAATGTACCAACCTTTTGACCTTTTTCTATTACCAACGCTCCTTTGGTGACCTTCCAATTTTTATCTGTGAAAGTTGTCACACAACCTTCACTGCCTAACTGCCCTATTGAAATTAGAATTTTCTTCAGATATGGAACATGCCTTACCTCCTTTAGTAGCCATTGGTTTCCATTCTGTTGTTTTACAAGAACTTTACCCATTCCAACAATTTTATAGGGTTTATCATCACACAAACGAACTTGTCCAAAATCTCCTTGAACATAGTCATGAAAATATTTCTTATCAGGTGTGGCATGGAATGAAGTCCCTAAATCTACAACCCAAGAATCAGTAACATTTTTGAAAGAAAGAATCAAAGCATCTTGTAACACATCACCTGTCACATTTGCTTCATGATTGTTTTCTTGTTGTGCATCTTCTTATTTTCCCTTCCAAGATCTACAATATTTCTTTAGGTGTCCTCTCTTTCTGCATTTCTAGCACACTATCCCCGATATGGACTTGGATCTGCCTTTTCTTGGTTTACTGTGATAACACGAGCTCTTTCCTCTATCCATTCTTCCTCCCCTATACTCTGCACTTAAAGCATTACCCGATGTCTCACCAAATTCTTTCTCTTTCATTTCCTCGCTAAGGATAACATCGAAAACATCATCAAACTTTAAAGTACTAGATCCAGAGACAGAGTTACTAATGGCCATAACTAAACCGTTCCAGATTTTTGGCAATGAGCACAGAAATAAAAGAGCCCTAACTTCATCATCAAAGTTTACCCGTACAGAACTTAACGGACTGGTAACTGTATTAAAATAATTTAAATGGTCTACAATAGATCCGCCTTCCGACATCTTCATATTAAATAATCGTTTCATAAGAAATACGTTATTTGAGGCTGAGGGTTTTTCATATAGTTTTGCCAACGTCTACATCAAACCCTCTGTTGTTGTTTCCTTCGAAATATTGAAGGCGACTAACACTACAAGGCAAAACCGTACTGTTCCAAGTGTTTTTATATCGAGAATGTTCCATTCTGCGTCTGTCATGGCCACCAGATTATTTGTTTTTCCGCTCAATGGTAGGTATAGATCCTTCTTATACAGATAATCTTCCATCTACATTTTCCACAACGGGAAGTTTTGGCCGTTAAATTTCTCAACCCTAAATTTACCATCTTCTGCCATTGCTCCCACTCGAACCAAGAACCCTTCTTTCCTGTGAGTTTTTCAGCCAAATAAACCTTCGGCTCTGATACCAGTTGTTAGAAAATTATATATTTTCGATCAATGCAACACACAAAATATGCAAAAAATACAAGCACACAAAACACATAAAACTAGAGAGACACAGACATACGTGGTTCACCCAGTTTGGGTTACATCCACCCCGAATAGCTAGTCCTTCTTTTCTATTATCCAGCAAAAATTGAAGAGACAAAACCTACAGCAGATCCACTTTAATATCCTCTGTTCTCTCTCACAGTATCCCTATATGTTTCTTTCTCTGAGAATACACACATAATACACAGCCGCAATAAAATACCCTCATATATAAAAGGATGTCACCTTCTAGGGTAAAAAACCCTAAACTAAACATAACTTCTACTGTCAGATCATCTGCCTATGAACGTCCCAGATTGACTAGAAATTACTATACTTTTACAAGGCAATTTTACATCTGTTTTTAGCTTCGGGGGCACTGCCCCTGAAACCCCCCGCCAAGGGGGGGCTCTGAAAAGTGCTACTGCTCCCCCTGGACCCCCCATGGTAGCGATTGGTTACGGGTGGCATTGCCGCCCCTTTTAAGGTTCAAGGGTCCAATGTTGTTATACAAAGTAAACAAGATAATTAGGCTGCACACCCAACAAAGAGAGTGCATACTGGAATAAGGAATTACTAAGAGGGGGGTTAATCAATAATTGTGAGACACTTTAAGTTTTTTACTTTGATATTATTTAAGTTACTTCCTCTATTGTATGATACTTATGAGAGAATTCATTCATAAATTAAATGAGCAGCAAACTTGAGCTTTCATATGTTCACACAATCTTTCACATGAGGAGCACACAGATGTATTGACACCGGTATTTTTCATGTGGAAACCGAAAGGGAAAAAACCACCAACTTGTTGTTGTTTTAATATTTAAGCTAAACATCAACTTAATTACATCAGTTTTCTTTGTGAGCAACCACTCACAAGAAGCATTAACCCCCTTTGGATAGAAAACACCAACTTTCCAAGAGGCACCAACATCTTCAAATGAAGGTATTTGTACTATTCCATTAGAGCCTCAATATATTGTAACTCATAAGAATAGATTTTTGTGAAGTGAAAAATCTTTGATGCACCTTTAGCCCCTGAGTGGTTAGCTCTTGGTTGCTTTGATCTCCACAAGACCATCTGTGAAATAATGTTGGATCCCCTTTCATCAGAATTCCATTTTCATTGGAGTTACGTTATCCTCATACTCATATATCCCAACCTTTGACATCAGGTTATGCCTACATCATCCTTCCGCATGGTGCTTTCTAAGTGATCACACGTGTCACCCTGATTTTCCTTAATAGGCCTTCAAAAAATTCCACAACTAGCTGCCATATGTCCACATATCTATCCATGTGATGTTGAAATAATTTTCCACTTCAACTCTTGAGGACCAATCAACTTCCACCATATGTCTATTAGGAGGAGAGAGAAATAGTCTTGTCATTCCTTGGATTTTCTTAGAATTTATTTGCATTTCTTCTCTGTTGGAAACCTAAAAAATTTCATGAAATTACAATTTACCAAAATTATGAGGTTCCAAAGTTCTGATATGCTCAGACCTTTGAAACTCTTATTTTCTGATTCTTCCTTCTTCAAGGCTCTGATATTCCTCTACTATGATATGTTGATTCTTCAATATCTTGATGCTTTAATGCTTCGTGCTCTCATGTTCCATTTAACTATGCTCTACTCTCTAATATGTTTATTCTCTCTGATATGTCGATACGCTCATGTTCTGATATGCTCCACTCTCTGATATGTTGATGCTATGATATGCTCCTTACCTTGACCTTTTTTGTCAATCTGCATAAAATAATAAAAATAAAAGGAAAGTTACAATTTGATTTCAACTATTACTAAATTATTCCTTGAACCATTTTTATTTACAAACTTATGATTCCTACCAGCTCATTATTACTCGAAAATTTTTAGACCATGTTACCTGAGTGTCCTCACGACTTTGGCCTTTAGTCATAGCATCCCCCAAAACCAAATAGTTCACAATAATTCTGATATGACATCTCATGTGACATGGGTAATGTTCGTTTTAAATTTACCACATAATAATCAACATGCACTTTTAGAATGAAAGAAAAAAACATCACTATATGTTCTATACACAAATATTACATCTCACGTTTGCATAATGGTAAACAACCTTCACATTTCTAGTTGCAAATCACATTATAACCTTTCAACATTCATTTTTTTTTTTTTTGTGCAATTGAAATCTTACTGTTGTCACAATGTTCGTATTAAGCTACCCCTTCTTAATTAGACTAGCAACATTAGTCACAAATTTACTTCATAAAACCATACTCTTTAAAGAATTATGTTAATTACGTAAAAAACATCTTGCCATATATGCTAAACACACATGTCGCTTTTCACATGCATCAACATTACTTAATAATTAAACAAAGTAAGAAGGTATTGGTCCTATCAATTTTTAACTTACATTAGAAAAATCTATGCACTAATAGTAACCATAGGAAATAAGGATACATCCTTTAGAAAATACATATAGAGGAATTTTAAAAAATCATGGATATTTTTTCCATAAAAATCATTAATAAGAACATGGCATTCTCATAGATATAACCATTCCAATCCTAACATTATCATCACCACAATTCTAATCCATACAAAATGGTATTTCATTTTTATGCATCTATTCCTTATGACATTCTTTCACTATCATATTCTTCTCATTATTGAAAAAGAATGAATACATTAAGTATTTTCTCAAAATCATAAGCATTGCATTACAAATCCAACCATTTCATTTTAATGCATCATTAAAAATTATCATAAGAGTATGTAGATAAAAACTATTAGTTAATGCACAACTATTAGTTTTCAACAATTTTGTAAGTATCTTTTATCAATAATAAGGACTGAAATGTCATTAGCACCATTATTCCTCAAGTCATTCATTACATTATTATTCTTAAAACCGAGAATTAGAATTATTGTGCATTTCACATTGAAGGTATTATAATGCATATGTTGCAATATAATTGTATTAGCATCATAACTTAGGTCCACCCAATATAATTATACCTCGTATTTTTCTTTTTCTGATGGAAATAAATAGGTGCCAATGCTACAACATTTTCTCTTATAACACTTGTATCATCTCTTAGTATACCTCATACAAAATACACAGGATTAGAGATCTTTACCATTTTTACTAGCATGTAATATTCCCAAATGACTTATCCTAGACTCCTTAACTGAAAATAAAATTATATAATCATGATTATTCAATGAGTCAACATTATAAAATTAAAAACAAATCTCATAAAGTAATCACCATTAAGGCAAATTGTTAACATAACGTTTTCGACTGCAACTTTTTAGCATTAACGTTGTTCAGTTAATCAGGCTTGTTAATAGCACATTGAGAGATGTAAGTTTCAATTCAATGCAAGGTATAAATATTATCAAGATAAAAAAATAAATAGACACATAAATGGACACTGATATACCTTGGAAAAACTGAAGGGAAAAAAGCACGAAAAGAATATTTTCTTAAATATTTTGTGAGCGAGTTCACACCTCACTCAATGGAAATAAAGGAGTCCATCCCTTGTCAATTTTCCAAATTTAAACAAATAACATAATAATTATTTTGAGCATAATTAAATATATCACAATACATTAAACATGATTTCTCGTTTCTAAAACACCTTACCTCACATTTTCCTAAAGCATAATGTGTTTTTTGCATGGTTGTAATCTGTGATAGGTTACCGCTTGTAAATTATGTTTGATGATGTTTCACTCTGGACGAAACAATAATTATACATAGTTACCTCGTCATATAAAATATAATTAGTTATAATCCATCTTCAAATCACTGCAAAATAGGTTATTTTAGAAACTATCACTCCATTCCTTTCGAAAGTCATGATTCTTTCCTGTAAATACTATCATTAGTATACCTTGAGATCATGACTATTAAAACAAAAAATATCATTACGTTTTTCATCGCATATTTCATCTCTAAAAATTCTCGTTTATTTGTCTGAACAATTAATAATCTTCTATGCATTATACCTCTTTTCCTTAAACACTTTCTTGCACATGCATAAATAAAAATCACCTCCATAGCTAATCATTTTCTTTTACATGCAATTAACAAGTACAAAGCCATAACTATTTCATAGATTAAAAACCATGATTATTATCTTTTAAAACTTATTTTTAATGCATTCTAATCAAAATTCAAAACCATGGGAATAAATTTTCATAACGATGGTATTTTTTTCAAGTTATTCTTCTATTACAAAAGTATGGGTAACAATCTACTTATTTTTTCTAATTCGGATCATTCTTGTTATTACCCATGTAAAAACATATGAAATAAATAATTTGTATTTCCTATATTCTAAACGTACCATACAAATTCATAGAATTATAAAATATCTCTTATTGATCAGTATTCCAAATGAAAAACCACATTTAACTATATAATAGTTACTTTCAAGCTGCATGTGAATGAAGAGAGTGCATACTGGAATAAGGAATGGGGGTTAATCAATAATTGTGAGACTCTTTATGTTTTTAATTTAATATTATTTTACTTATTTCCTCTATTGTATGATACTTGTGAGATAATTCATTCATAAAGTAAATGAGAAACAAACTTGAGCTTTCGTATGTTCACACAATATTTCAGAGGAGGAGCACCCATATGTATTGACACAGGTATTTTTCAAGTGGGAACCCAATGGGAAAAAACCAAAAATTTGTTGTTGTTTTAAGATGTAAGTTAAGAATCGACATAATTACATCAGTTTTTTTGTCAGCACCCCTTCAAAGGAAGCACCAAAACCCTTTGGATAGAAAACACCAACTTGCCAAGAGGCACCAACCTCATTGAATACAGGTCACCACCTATTATTTCCAATTTTGTTTTTTATAGAATTTTAAAACATAAAACAAATGAATATAAGAACAAGGAAAACTACCAATCATATACTTTCATAGACTCAACTTCTGATCTCAATCCTCTGCTATTGCATATACTCCTCTAGTCTCACACAACAACAATTTTTTCCTCTTCTCTCAAAAAAATAAGATCATCTCTCTACCTTCTCACAAAAATCTATTTGTTTCTTTATCCTTATCTCTTCTCTAGTGCTTATTTCACACCATGCACTTAGATCCCACTCCTTTTATGGTTGAACAATACCCTTTTGGCCCACATATCATGATGGAAATTGATGGTTTTCATCCTCTACTGCACATTACATTGTGTTATTTCTAAATCAGGATCCCACACTCCTCGAGTATACCTTTACATGTCTTCCCTTCCTGTTGTTGGATCTTTCCAATCAATTTTTTCATGGTATTAATCATGGTAATGGGATTTTAAGTTCTTTAACAAATCCGGGTTTAGACCTCCAACTTATATTTAATTCTCAAATTGCGAGAGAGGTCCACTGTGGCTTCCCATCCTTATTTATTGCTTCTCAGAGCTTAACAGTTCACATAAGTGTCAACTCTATTTCTCATTTTAATTTAGCAAGACATGGAGAAAGATAGGAACCTAGTTTTATTTTATCACATCAGTTCTTCACTATGAACCATTGTCCTTGTTTCCTTATCTCAATGCTCCCTCCAATTACCATCTCATTTATTTTGCATTTAATATCTAACTACACTCCATTTAATCTCAAATTGTTGACTCATTCATTCCTTTAATTCTTTGTACTCTTCCATTAGAGCCTCAATATATTGTAACTCATATGAAATAATATTTGTGAAGTCAAAAATCTCTTATGCACCTTTAGAGCCTCAGTGGTTAGCCCTTGCTTTCTTTGTTCTCAACAAGACCATGTGTGAAACAATATTTGATCCCCTTTAATTAGAATTCCATTTTCGTTGGAGTTATGATATCCTCATACTCAGATATCCTGACCTTTGACATCATGTTATGCCTACATCATTTTTATTCATGGTTATTTCTCAGTGATGACACGTGTCACCCTAATTTTCTTTAATAGGCCTTCAAAAGATTCCATAACTTGCTGCCATATGTCCACATCTCTAGCCATGTGATGTTGACATCATTCGCCACTTCAACTCTTGAGGACCAATCAACTACTACGATATGTCTATTAGGAAGAGAGAGAAAGATTCCTCACATTCATTGGATTTTCTTAGAGTTCCTTTGTATTTCTTCTCTTTTCGAAACCAAAAAAATTTAATGAAATTACAATTTACCAAAATTACAAGGTTCCAAAGTTCTAATATGCTCAGACCTCGGATACTCTAATATTCTAATTATTCCTTCTTCGAGGCTCTAATATTCCTCTACTCTGATATGTTGATGATCGTATATCTTGATGCTCTAATGCTTCCAACTCTGATGCTTCAATATTTCACTATGCTCTGCTCTACAATATGTCGATACTCCAATGTTTGGATATGCTCCACTCTCTGGTATGTTAATGCTCTAATATCTTGGTATTTGGTCTTCCCGAAAGGCCTCCAAGATCCTTACTTCGGAAATCAATATCTTTTTATTCCAATTACCATTTCTGCATTTCCACATACTATTTGAAAGCTCATTATCAATAGTTTCTGCTTGATATAGTCCTATACACTACTTGATCCCTTTCTCAAATTGAAATATTGCTCCAAACCTGAAGGATTATTTTAAGGACATGGAACCCCACTCCACCATAGCCATGTTTTTGTCAATATTCGATGAGCCTACTACTCGTGTGATTCTCTACCAAAAACATGCATCTTTCATTGGATTCCTTTCTGACACTTAGTCATCTTTTTATGTCTTTTCAAGAAGCCTGCTACTACAGTGATTCTGTACCAAAAACCTGTGGATTTGATTGGATTCCTCTTGGACACTTAATCACCATTTTCCTATCGTTGACATCAATTCCAATACTCTCAAAATTACTAGCCATCCAAACAATCCCAATTGTTCATCAAACCCATGATTATTGAAGAAAAAAAAAATCAATTTTAACTTATCTCTCTATGCACAAGTACATAGTTAACATACCTCTAAAATATCTTCAACAAAATTATAATAGTCAACTTATATTTCCATGCACAAGAATCATGAAATATTTCAAGGATATTAACACATTAACTTATCCTTTTATGCATAAGAAGCAAGTAGTTTTTCAAGGAGATTTAAATAGTTAACCTATCCTTTTACACATAATCACCGTGCAATATTTCAAGGATATTAACACAATTAACTTATAATTTTACGTACGCAAAATAATCTTGAATATATTCAAGGATATTAATACCGTTGACTTAATATTTTACTCGAAATAACCATACAATTATCAAACCATGCCCATTAATCCATCATTCACATGCATAAATATTATAAAATGAAATCCTATTCATCAATATTTCATATGCATTAAATAAATGCAGAAAGATTATAAAATGCATTTTTATTCATCTATATTCCTCATGCATTCAATAAATGCATGTAATTATAAAAGCATGGATATTTTATTGCTGTAAATGTAAAATATTATGCAGTAATAAAACCATGAATATATTATTCTTGATTAATACAAAACAAAATCAAATGTATTATGTATCCCACATATTAAAATACCTTTATGTATGTTTTGGGTGCTAGGGATATTTCATACTATCATCAACATAACGGAATGGGAAAACACATTAATGGACACTAATATACCTTGGAAACCCAAAAGGTAACACCAATAAATGTTTATTTTATTAAACATTTGTGAGGGAGTTTACCCCTTACTCAATGGAAACAATTGAGTCCATCCCTAGTCCATTATTGAAATCTTACAAACAAACAAAATATTTAAGTCTAGTATAACTAAATAGAAGAAAATACATTAAACATGATGTCATGTTTTTGAAACACTTTACACCACATTTCCTAAAGCACGATATCTTCATGTTGTGGTTGTTTTATGCGATATATTACCCCTTCTAAATTGTGTTTGATGATATTCCACTCTATATGTAACAATAATTATACATATTGACTCATCTTCTACAATAACATTAGTTATAATCCATCTTTCAATCACTCCAAAATAGGTTAGTTGAGAAACTATCACTCAATTCCTGGCAAAATTCATGATCCTTTCTTGCAAAAACTATCATTAGTATTCCATAACATCATGAAAGTTAAACCTTTAGATCTTATGACCTTTTTCATCGCATATTTAATCTCTAGTGATTCTCATTTCTATGTCAAAACCGCTAATAATTTTCTATGAATTATACCCATTGGTCTAAAACCCTTTCTTGCATAAGCATAAATAAAAGTCATCGCCATAGCTAATATTCTACTTCTAAATGTAATTATTAATTATAAAGCCATAACTATTTATCGCATGGAAATCTATAACTATAATCTACTTAACCTTTTAATTCATTCTTATCAAAATGAAAAACCATGGAAATAAATTTGCATAACCATGGTATTGTTTTCTATTTATTCTTCTTATTTCGAAACTATGGATAAAAATCTACTCATTTATTCTAATATAGAATCATTCTTGTTATTACCCATGCAAGAACATATGAAAAAAATAATTATTTTTTCTTATATTCAAAATGAAATATAAAAAGGCATACACCTATAAAAGCTCCCCTATTTATCCATAATTAAAATGGAAACCGACATTTAACTATATAATAGTAGCTTGCAATATGCATGGGAATGTGGAGTGTGCAAAAAGTTATAAAACCACGACTATTATCTATCTATGCCCAAGAACATAGTTATCTTATCTCCAAAATATTTTCAATGAAATTATCATAGTTAAATTATCTTTCTACGCACAAGAACGATGCAAATTTTCAAGGATCTTGACGCAATTAACATACTATTTTATGCAAAAAACCAAACAATTATAAAACCATGCGCTTTCGTCCCTATTTCACATGCATTAAATAAATGAATAAATATTATAAAATGCATGACTATTCATCCATATTTTTTGTACATTAAATAAATACAAATATATTATAAAATGCATGCTTATTAATCTATATTTATCACGGATTAAATAAACTCATGTAATTATAAAAATGTGGTTATTTTATTGTCGTAAATGTAAGATCCTATGCATTTATAAAAATTGCATTATATTATTCTCCATGAATAAAAAACAAAATATAATTTTATGTGTCCCACACATAAAAATAACATAATATTTTTTTTGGGTGCTCAAGATCTTTCATACTATCATGTGATTTTCGTTGACCTAGAACTATGAAAACAACTTATTAACAAGATTTATGTAAATTACATAATCCATAGTGTACGTATGTATTTCACTAGCTCTTAAGGAAATATTAATTACTATGTTTGATGCCAACTTGGCTTAGTGTTTTCAGCACCGTAAATAGAAATCATGTAGCTTAAAGAAATACATAACCAATTGGTAATATAAATTAGCCGTTATTCATGATATCATTAATCACGATTCAATATAATCATCACAATTATGAGCTCAAGGTAGTTGGAGTAGTAGCAACCTTACATGAATAGTGGGACATCATGAGGAAAATCACTTGGAAAAGTGAAAGATACAGATATTTCTCTACAAAATAATATAAAAACAATTCTGTAAACCCTTCGAACGTACCAAATGGAAACATTTTTGTAGACCCTTCTCTACAACTTCACTAGAATCTTGTCGTGCTATGTTCCATGCCTCATGTCTTTAAATGACACGGAGGGAGATACAAATACTAACAATTTCTCGGAAAGATGGCGAAGGTGTCAGCCATGGTGGACGTAACTCTTGCGACCTCCAAATAGAGCAAGGAATGATCTAACCTACATAAGGAATGATGTTTATTTTTGAACTTCCTCCCCCCTATAGATTTTAACTTGGAATGGATCGGAAGGTTGTTTCAAACTCCTACTCAATCGATTCGGATCACGTCCACATACTAATTAATAATACATTTTTTTTTCTTTCTACATAACGTGTTGTACGAATATTACATAAATTATACAAACAAAGCCTCTTTTAATAATATTTTTTTCTAACATCAAGAATTTAGAGCCTTTTATTACTGATTTGAATATGTACCACATTAGATTTCCTAATGTGGGAAGGTGTTTATTATG
The DNA here is from genome assembly GCA_034641835.2 of Pinus albicaulis. Classification (NCBI taxonomy): domain Eukaryota; kingdom Viridiplantae; phylum Streptophyta; class Pinopsida; order Pinales; family Pinaceae; genus Pinus; species Pinus albicaulis. Next base: position 999,683,396 of record CM076574.1, read on the forward strand.
TTCAACAATTCAATTATTTACAACAAATAATTCTGTCACTCTACATAATAGGTAGATGTTAAAATCGTTGAATTCAACAATTTCAACATGTGTTACAAAACATACTAAATACACAAAGGTCCGGGAAATTGATGGTGACCAACTAGAATGTGAAGTATTGTTGTGTTGTGGAAAAAAGCTCATATGTTTAAATGTAATTGTGGTAAAAAAATAGATTAGTCAACATTCAACTTGGATATATTTGTAGAAATTTCAAGAAATTTTCTAGTCATAATTAATTCAAACTAAAATCAAGAGACATAATTTTTTTCTACTATTTTATAGAAAGGAAAACACACAATAGAAACAAATGAAATAACATGTAATCATCAAAACACAAGGAACACAATGATTTTATAGGGTAACACAAGTTGTAAAAACCCCTCTACTCCTTTGTGTTAATTTAGATGAGAAATGGGATCAGATACAATGTCTTTGTTCAATCTTCGAGGACACCTGCACTGAAATTATGCTCTACTTCTCACTTACCTTCTCTAAGCCGCACTTACCAAAAATAGGCCTCTACATTCCTCCTATTTCCTTGCACAATGCTTGGGGAAATTAGCCCCTAAAAAATACGATAATTCCTTATTTCCTTGCATAGATCCTATAAAAATTAATCACCTGCTCTGATGAAAAACTTGTATGTTCAACTAGTATACATCAATATTGTTACAGCCCTATATTACTAGTTTAGTCCCTTATTTTTGTTAGTGTAGCCCCATTATTGTTATTTTTGTACCTCTATAGTCCCCATATTATTATTATTGCTCCCCAAAATAACCCAATATTGTTATTTTTGTGCCATTACATTATTATTATTAGGTCTGCTAGGATTATATTGTGATCCCATCGAATCCTATATATAGAAAGGATGTTTTTTTATTTTTGTCATCCAATAATTTTTCATTTTTGTAATGTAAAGGAGGTTTCCCCCTCGAAGAGGCTGATTTTGATGGTGCTTATCTATCTTTTCTTCTATTTTGTGAGTTGGTTTCATAACATTTGGTATCATAGCTTTGGATTCTACGGGTTTTCTACTTCAAAAATGTCGTTGTGGAATTTTATCTATAATTTTTTTTACAGAGGTTCAAAAGATTAAAAAAAAACCTATTTGCAATGAAATTTGGAGGAACTTCGTGGAAAAATATCATAGCATTGTTCACAATATTTTTAGAGATATGATATGTGGACTCTAATGTTTCTGTAGGCTCCTGAATTTCATCTCACCGAGGTGACATTGGGAAAATCATCATAACTCTCTTGTTGAGAAAAAAATTTGAATCATGTAAAAGGTGGCAAAAATCACGTGGACTATAGTTTCATGTCTATCAATTTCATATCTGAAAGAGGAAAAAATAACGAGTAGCACACTGTAGAAGTTTTCTCTACTGAACTAGTCCATAATTAGGTCATTGCGTTATCAGGCATAAGAGTGCCTTCAAGAATCCAAATCAGGCTGTACCTGTGGCATTAGAAATAAGATTCAGAGGGCTAATAAATTACCTAAGATAAATTCTTGGGGTTCCAAAATTACATAGATACATTGGCTTACTTACATAGATATATTGGTTTCAATATCAAACTCCTCAAAAGCAAGAAAAAGGTGTGTATTTTTATTTTATTTCATAAGTCATTTTTGAAAAATAAGTTTGAAGTGATTCCAAGGGCATATTGAAGCATAAATATCAATATTTTGTTATAAAATTCGACCTAAAAATAATTCAACACCCATTAAGCCCTCAAAAATCTCTATTATGACTCATGAAGACGAAGAAGTGCAACATAATATATCAAAATTACAAGACCAAGTGCAACAAATTTTGCTCTCGCAAAGAGTAACAAAAAATTAAGTGGAAGCTAATATATATGGTTTAAATAAAATCGTAGAAGCTAATATGGATGGTTTGAAGAAAGGCATGGAAGCTAAGATGGATGGTTTGAATAATGGCATGGACGCTAACATGGATGGTTTGAAGAAATGCGTGGAATTTAAGATGGATGGTTTGAAGGAAGGCTTGGAGGCTAAGATGGATGGTTTGAAGAATTTAATGGAAGCTAATATGGATGGTATAGAGGGAAACATGAAAGATTTGAAGAAAGGCATGGAATATTTAAAGGAAGGTTTCGAAAAGATGCTAAAAGTAAATCTTCCTAATGGTAAAAATGTAGTGGAGCAAACACATGTTAAGAAAAAAACAAATGTTAATCATGATTTCATAGACACTAATTCTGGATTTATGATCCACCATATTCCAAAGATATATATTAGGAAGTTTTATGGCAAGGATCTGATAACTTGGATACTACAGCTGCAGCAATACTTTGAGCTCCATAATACACAAAACGCACAAAAGGTACATGTTGGAACTTTATATTTAGAGAAAAAATAGTTTGCATGGTACTGATGGCTTTGTTCTCATGAACCACTGGTCACTTGTTCAATTTTATAAAGGAAATGATAGCACATTATGAGGATACACATAACAACACCTTCTTTAGCCAATTGATAAATATCAAACAAAAGGGTTCAATGATGGAGCACATTGCGGACTTCCAAAAATTGAATATACGGGTAAATAACATTCCAAAGGAATATAGGATTGATGTCCTCTTAGTGACTCTAAAGGATGACATCCAACATGAGTTTCACCTTTGGGAACATGATAAATTAGAGAAAGAATTCAGGCTGGAAAGAAAAATTCAGGGAAAAATTATGGAGACAAGGAAGGCTAGCACCCACAAGTATAAATATGGAATTTTTCCTACTCCCAGACTTTCAAAACCTACAACTTTGACACCAAAAAATTGGAAGAAAAAAGAGAAAAATGTATTTTATATATTTGTGATAGAAAATACACTAAAGGTGATAAGTGTGGTGAGAAGAAATTATTTTACATAGATTGTGGAGAGGAGGAAGAAAAAGAAGAAGAAAATTCAAAAGAAGGGGATATATGCCAGGAACCAACCATACAGGAAGAATAAATGAATATAACCATATCCTCTAATGCATTGGCAGAAATTGCCACTCCTGAAACTCTTAAGATAGAAGAACATATCAAGAAGAAAAAATTGATAGTGCTATTTGAGGTAAGACCCCTAATTTAAAAATTTTATTTTGTGTAAATAAAACCAAGGTCTCGGTGGACCTATGGAAAAATTATATATGAACAAATTATTTTTAAATTAATAATTACTTATGAAATAAATTTTAGTGTCGTAAAGATAGAGTAATGGAGACAAGGAAATTCTTATCCACGAGGATGGAATAGAATTTCAAAAATTCACAAAAATATCCAGAAAATACTTGGAGAAAATAAAATAAATAATTAAATTAGAAGGGAGAAAAAGATGTAATAAAATCCCAAGTAAAGAGGATATTTACTGGGGATAGGTAAGAAAAATAGTTCTGAGGAAAAGAAAGTTTTAAAGAAATATTTTGTGGAAAAAAAAAGACTATGGTATGGGAAACAACAAACCATAATAACAGGATGTCATTATGGAAGCTTTCTAAGTGAAATAAGGCTTAAAAGAACCATCAGTAGTGTGACAAAGGGTTCTCAACACTAGTGAATATTGGTCTCTGCTCGAGGGAGAGCTCTAAGGAGAAGCTCGTGGTTGGGAGGAAAATTCGTCTTTCCCATTGGTATGTACCTATTTTGGTTTTCTAATAAATTTTTGATGTTATAGAATTGTCATAGATAGTAGAACTAGTCTTAAAATAATAGGCATAATTCTTCCTGGAAAACATGATTTGGTATGTAGGTATTGGTTACATGTAATATTAGAGAAAAGGTTAAATCTATATTATGTACTCTTGACATGTAACCGCTTATTAAAATATTTTGTAAATACTTATGTGTATTGTACAATTTCCTTTGCCATGTGTATTGTAGAGTGTCTTCTCTGTAATTAAATATAGTGAATTCTATGCTTATGTTACATAGACTAAAGTACTAAAAGCAGATAAAAATGAGATTTGATATAAACCCAAGGAAGGGGTGATATTATGATGGATAATAATAAGTAGAAAAGCATAGGAGGTTTCAGTAAAGTAATGCATTCAACAAATACTATTGATTATTAATGCATGTAGAATTTAAATATGGATTTACATATGAAACGATATGCGTACATGTAATGTTAAAATACTTACATAATCATGGAAATTGTGGAAACACACACACACACACACACACACAGATATATATATATATATATATATATATATATATATATATATATATATATATATATATATATATATATATATATATATATATTAGAGAAAATATATGAAAACTAACATATATTACATGTTTGAGAAAATATATGAAAAATTGATATATATTTCATCATGGAAATTTAGAAGAGATAGTACATCAAATAAGAGAATGCAAAGTTCCAAATGTTTCATACATAAATTGTCTAATTACAAAACCGTTAAAGATTGTGATAACATTGTTGTCATATAGTTTTATATCTCTAAATGTATAGTATAAATTGAAAAATAGTTACATCGAGATAAGTTATGGTCAAATACCAACCATGGCCTTGACACATAATCCCTAGAAGTACTAAACTAAGCTAAGTGTCATATGAGCCACAATGGTACATAAGGCAATCGACCTGAGAAAGAAAAGTGAAAACTATCAGCATGCGCTGAATAGAAGACAAATGGATAATGTAACTCAACTAAAAGACTCGAGAGAAAAACTACAAAAGACAAGTGAAGATTTAGAAAACAATTGACTAATTAATAAAAATAAATCATACTATCAATATATAGGGAAAGGTAATGATAGTTAAATTACCTGTGTATACTCTTCTAGGACTTCATTCTTCTCCTATACATATAGTTAGGGAATTTCGTATGTATTGTTTATTTGACATTGAAACTGAAGTTTATAAATTGGCATTAGATAGTATTTAAATAATTTGGAAAAAACTATATAGGGAAGCATGTCTGTCTGCTAGAATACTTATGCAAATCATAGAAAGACGAGAAACCTGGATAGAAGTTACCGATATTATAACACAAAAATTAAATTGAAAACAAATATAAAACATTGAAATAGTGCACTAACATTCTATGTTCAGCAAAAATATGAAGGGACTGATAAATAAAAAGGTTACCACGTCAAGCCTCAATGCGCAAATAGGCCTGTATTATCAGATGGTGTATTACCTTAGGGGTAGAACCCTAGCATAGGTACACCTTCTTTCTAAGTAGCGCAAGTGAAAAGAGGAAATACATAGAAGTACCTTCGCAACTATTTGAAGCTATGAGAATCAAAGAAATGCATGGTTGACAAAAACAATAACAGACGAACAACTCACAGAGAGTTAATACTTATCATCCAATTCATGAACAGACGAACAAAATTCGTTAACTATGCAACTCAGAAATTACCAAGTAAAATATTGAGAAATTGAATAATCCAGAGCAGAAATACAAGATGGAAAATATATATAATAGAATGGAGAAACACATAGAATAGTCTTGTAGCCATCGTAATAAAAATATCATTACATAATTAAGAATAAGAAATTCTAGAAATTATGCCACAAAGAAACAAAGCGTATCGTGAATACTGATTAATAATTATGGAATTTACAAATAAAAACACTAAATTTGAGTATGCGAAATAGTCCAGTTTGTGAACAAGACGAGACTGTATTATTCATCACATGTCGTAGCCATATTACTAGTATAACTCAATTGATGGCATAAATGAATAAACAAATATATTATGCTAAGTGGCCTTATACCTCACGCTAACATAAAGATCAAATCCTTAGTCATGTAAATCAAGTAACCCCGTTCACATCGAGTCACAGAGACCAGACATTAGAGAGTCATGATAGAATCCCGCCTGTGATAAAAATAATAATTAAATGTTGTAGCTAAAAAAAATAATGAGGGTATAACATAGATGGGGGTACTATAATATTTTTCATTAGAGGCACTACGAACAATTTGGCTACTGTACAGAGTGGTATGAATACAAATAGATAAATTTAACATAAAAAATATCAAACTAGATTGCGAAGTATGGAATAACCCAAGAGGAGACACTCCTAAATCAATAAAATTAATTAAGGGACACATAAATGGAAATTCACGCAAACACCTGTAGAAATATTTACAAATAAGAGAAACCACATATAAAAAGGGAAATTTTGTATGGAGTAGAGGAGGCATTCTATATAAAAATGAAATGCAGAAAACCCATCTCAAGTTGAATGGAATAGAGCAATCGTTCCTCTAAAATATGAAACACATAAAAAATCCAAGATGATTTGGGTAAAAGGGTTCCCAACAACCCATAATTTAAAATTATAAGGGCTCATATGCCAATAACCAAGAATATTTGGGGATAATTACATCAAAGTCTAAATACTAAAAAAATCCCTATCCTATTTATAGAGAACCCAAATATTCCAAAATAAAATAGAGATTATTTACTGAGCCATTTGAGTAATTTGGAAGAAGAAATTACCTCTATTTTGCCCGACATGAGAATTTTGTTTTGGTGATGGAACGAGATTGCCATGCAGAGAATGGAAAGGCAATGGATTCCATTCTTGAATAGATGATAGAAGACTCTTTTTTCAATAATGGAAATGATCCTATATCAGTCAAATCGAAAAATAATAACAACCATAAACAAAATTGTGGTAAGTACAAATATTTCTTTCCTAAAAAAATTCGATGAACTAGTCGACCTAGATATGCATGCTTCCGATAGTAGAAAACAAGACTTTGTTAGCAAAACACCTATTAAACTAACCATTAGTACACAAGAGAAAACAAAGATAGAAACTATACCTACGTATGCGGAGATACAGAGCTTGCAATGGTGGAAAATTAAAACCTAAATCTACTTGAAAACTCTCAAGGAGATCATGCAAAATAGCATTGAGAGAAACCTTTGTTGGTTAGGCTTGGAGGTATCACTCCAGCCACGATAATGGTAGAGGAATAAAATTTAAACAAAGTTGGAACTGGAGTTGTAGGTCAGCCATGGGGGCAGAGCTCCAAATATAGATACAGTCACCTCCAAAACCACCAAATGACGAAATGAATCCTAATATGGGTAGGTAGAAACCATTAGTGTTTCTACAACAAATAAAAACCATCGATTTCACCCAAGAAATCTGCAGTGTACATGTGCCACATTGAAAGAGGTTGGAGGGCCATGTGAATGCCATGTGATTTTTCCACTTGGAGATCAGGGAATGGGTCAGGTCAACCAATGGGGTAAGTTAAATTTATATTTCAATAAAACTACTTTAACCATACTACTTATCTGGGGAAACCATATAATGTACAGACAATATTTAAAGGTGAATCATTTACACGAAGTTTAATAAACATGGTAAGTTGTGAATATATAGGTATATATATTAACAAATTTAGTGTTGAATATATATATTAAAGGTAAGGTGGAAATATATGGTAATAAGGCTATAGGAATAGGGAGGAGAGGTATTAATTTAGGATGAAAATTATTATGTGAGGGTTAGGTTATTAACCATGGGTAATATAAAAGGCGAACACTTTGGTATGCTTGAAATGAAGATATAGAAGGCAAGGGTCATCGATTCGATTTAAACATAGGGTAGATTTCATTGGGATAAGACGCAAAAGACTAAAGGGGTATTTTGGAAGACCCTTAAGTGTATAAAAAGAAAATATATTGGGAAATGTTACAATTGGTATCAGAACCCAAGTTAAAACATTGGGCTTCTGGGTCCCAACACATAAAAACTTCGATGTCAGAAATTTAATTTATGAATTACGAATTTTAATCAATTTCATGTTATGTTTTATGAGTGCTAATAGTTTTTTGTGCATGAGATTAAAGTGTAGAAAGAATTGTAGATGTTGTCATGTTTGATAGAGAAGATTTGTATGTGGAACTAGGGGATGAGAATTTCCCATTAGATCCAAATGATCAGATGCTGGAAATTATCAAAATTTTGCAGGAGGAAATGGTTAAACTAAGAACTAGAAATGAACATTTATTGCAAGATAGCAATGAGAAAGAAAGGTTGATCAGAGAATTAACCACTAGATTGAGTCATCAAGAGGGAGAACAAGAAATAAAAAAGGAAAGAAACATAACCCAACTCAGAGAGGTCTAAGAATGTGGAAGAGTCTGGTAAAACATATTCTAAATATAAGAAGAAAAAGGATTTGTAGGGGTTATTCCGCAAGATCAAGCCGACAACCTTTAATGGGGAGAAGGAAGAGGATGTGGAAGTCTAGCTCTCGAATATGGTCAAATAATTTGAGGTATATGAGTACAGAACGAATTTGAATGCAAGATTGGCACTTTGCCAATTACAAGGTAAAACCACACTTTGGTGGGAAGAGACCAGAATCATACACTTTTTGGATGAAAATATGGTTTCATGGAAATAATTTCAAGAGAAATTTAAATCCTGATACCTTAGTGAGAGGTATTATGATGACAAATCAAAGGAATTTCATGAGATAAGGCTGGGACAGTTCACCATTGATGAATTTATGATGAAGTTCACAAATTTAATTTGTTATGTTCCATACATAAGGGAAGAAAAAACTAAGGTACAATGATTTCTAAATTAGTTACCCACTATTTACAAAGAAAGAATTGAGTTCGAAAATCTAAAGACTCTGGATGAGGATATTCGGATGGCATGATTGTTTTACTAGCAAATTAAAGGCAGGAATGATTAGTTGAAAAATTAGTAGAATAAGGAAAAAGGGAAGGCTAAAGTAAGTTCAAAAAGACCCAAACCAGCTTACCTAAAGAATTTTGAGAGAAACCACCAACAAGAAAGATTCAATAAAGGTGGCGAAAATCAGACAGCCCACTCCCACACAGGTTCTAATCACATGCAAGGGAAGAACAAGAGAGAAACCATGGTAAAAACAAAAGAACATTTGAAATTTCAGGGATGTGGTGAACCTAACATGTTGCGGGACTATCCACACAACACTCGTGCAATTCATAACATTCAAGCAGTGTGGGAAGAAACCAAAGTGAATGATCTTGCCTAGAAAATTCCAAGAATCATTACAACTCTGGAATACAGACAAGCTGAGCATCAAAAAAATATGATTGAAATTGAAGGTATCATTTACAACCAACATATCTCTATTTTAGTTGATCCAGGAGCTATTTTAAGTCATATTAGTTCACACATAGTGGAAAAATGTAAATTGAAAACAGACAAATTTTAGAACTCTTGGCTAGTTCAGTTTTCTGCAGGAACCAAATGGAAGGTCACCCATAAATTGTAAAAATATCCCGTAAAATTAAGTGGGTAAATCACAACTTTAAATTTAAATATCATTCCCTTAGGATCTCATGACTTCCTAGTTGATATGGATTGGCTGGAACAGGAGAAAGTAGTAAATTGTTTAGAAAAGAAAGTAAATTGTATGAATGCTCTAGGAAAGTCAACGGGGGTAAAAGGGAAACCAAAACCTTAGTTTATTAGGAAAATTTTTGCATTATAGCTGAATTGGAAAACAAGGAATGGTTGTCTAATGTATGTTGTCCAAATTTAAAATTTGGAACATCAAGTATAAAGTGAATTTGTAGAAAATTTACTGGTGATTAAAGACTTCCAGGATGTATTTCCTAAATAAATTCCTCAACTTTCCCGTCAAAGAGATATTGATTTTTCTATTGAATTGGTATCAAGGGCCACCCCAGTTTCCAGAGTCCCTTATAGAATGAGCACCCCTGAAATTTTAGAACTAAAACTTTAGTTGCAGGAATTACTAAACAAAGGGTGCATTAGACAAAGTGTGGTTCCATGGGGAGCACCGGTTTTGTTTTTCAAGAAGAAGGATGAAACCCTCAGGATGTGCATAAATTATAGACAATTAAACAAGTTAGTCAATAAATAATCAGTACCACCTCCCACGAATAGATGATATGTTTCATCAAGTAAGGGGAGAAACCATATTCTCAAAAATTTACTTGAGAATTGGTTATCATGGTCAAAAAATGAACTAGGGGAAAAACTTTGCTAAAAAAATGAAAGTGCTTAGAATTGCTGAAACCAAAATGATCGCGAAGTGCTCATTGCCCTGAATTGGGCACACTTATTTTCATCAAAAACCAACTACATGTGAGAAAGTTAGAGCCTCTTATCTACTATGCCAAATAGAAAAAATTTCAAAAAGGGTCAAACAGGGTCAAAGGGGTAAATTTTTGGTCAAAATGGGTTTTTCTTCGGTGAGTGATGTGCTCACACTTGTCATATTGTGGTTGGCAAAAATCTATGGGATAGATGGAAAAATTTTGTTCGTTTGGGTCGAACCAATGAGGTCACAACACATGTCAAGCTTAGAGGCTGCGACGTGTGTTGGCAATATGATGCAGAGTGTTGTCCTTGATGGCAACCCACTGAATGAAGATGAAGACAGAGCGATATGACACAAGGTCTGATGGAGAAGGAAATCACTCCATGAAGTTATGATCGACCCATGACTTGGCAATGGAGGTTTTATTAGCCATATGATGCTGAGTGTTATCTCCTTGAATGGCATTCACTGATGAAGATGATGAATAATGGAAACTTACTGATGAAGTTGTGCTAATAGGATTATGTTCTTTGATGAAGTAACTTATGTATTCACAAGCAGGTAATAAGGCAGCCCAGAAGAAAGTGACTCAAAGATGTGCTAATTTATGATGAAAAAGAGTATGTTCTAAAGGACTGACGTAGATTGTTTAGGAAGTCGTGAATCTTGGAGGCAATACTGGAGGTCAATGGGTAAGTCGCGTATGGGCAAAAGCGCTCAAAAGTGCAAACCCAAGGGTAACCACTATGGTATTAATCCATTGTATTGGGTAATGATCCGCCTAATTGACCCCGTCCAAGTAGTTTTGGGCTTATGGTATTGTTTTGGTCCATGGTATTGAAAAAGGGGCTCATGGTATTGACAAAGGGTAATCATATAAAAGGAGAAGAAATTCATTGTGCAAAGATGGAGTGTGGGTGCAAGATGTCTGAGCTTAAATGAATACTTCTCTCTGAAGTAGATCTGAATGAAAGGGTTACACTTGAAGATAAATCTGATTGGATGATGCACCAATGATGAAGAAAAGGGATCTAGATCTGAAATGTATCTACTAGATCTGCTTATGGAAGGCTTAGATCTATGATGAGGCGAACATCTAGGCGAACATCTGTTTGAAGTGAAAGGGTAAATCTGAACTGAATATCTGATCTGAAGAAGTATGCAAACAGATTGTTGAAGATCTATACGCTACTTTTGCCATACAGCGCGTATAGCACAAGCCATTAAGATAAAGCACGCATGTGCAATAAAATTAACTCTATAATTTGCATCAAGTATATGTAAGTTTGTGTGATTGAGCATGGCAGAGGATATGCATGCCGCCATCATGAAGGGAAGATATGCAAACTAGGGTTTGCTGAAGACTGTGGTAAGAAATGTCTGATCTGTTCTGCTGGTTTACTGATATCTGTCAGTGAGGTATATGTATCTGTTTCATGGTTGACTGTGCTTAAAAGTATGGAAAGGGTCCAGTCTGAAAATATGATGAAACGTGGCCTGCAAGTGGTGTCCTAAAGGAAGCTTTGGATCCAGTGTGAAAATTGATGAAACGTGGTCCATAGAGGTGCCGAGGGTTGTAGCCTTCAGTCAGGGGGTTGTAGCTCCCTTCCAGGAGAGGCTGGTAAACGAGATCAGGGGGTCGTAGCTCCCTTCCAGGGGAGGCTGGTAAACGAGTCAGGTGTAGTTCCCTTCCAGATAGGCCAACCAGCGCAGTGTGCCTCGTGGTTGGTAGAGTCTCAGCAAAGACATATGTTGTAAGATGTTTTCTCTATAATAAAATACAGTTGGGCTGAAATTATCATGAATGGTGGTTTTCTCCCGACTTGGGTTTCCACCTAAAAATCCTGGTGTTCATGTGTGATGCTTTGTGTGATGGTTTATTCTGTTATTACTGCACATGTTTACTGATAACTTAACATCAGATGAATGAATATTGGAAAGAACTAAGTTAATAAATATCTGCATGTTTAGATCTCTGCTAATACGCGAGTTGTATGAAGGATATCCACGTGTATACGTGAGTTTACTAAAGAAAAGTAGCGTATGGGTTTTAAGGAATGAAAAAGTAAATTTTTTTTGAATATGCAAGAATATCGATTCACCCCCCCTCTCAGTATTTTTCCCAACAATTGGTATCAGAGGAGATCCTTGTGCAGAAGCTTGATCGCTTGAAGGAGATCCGTCGCAATGGGAAGTCATGAAGGAGTAATGTCTATAAAGCCACCTTCATTCAATGGAAGCAATCTGATATTCTGGAAGGTACCAACAAAATCTTATCTGCAAAATCTTGGTGCAAAATTACGGGAAATCTTGAAAGGATGTGAACAAGAATGTAGAGAAGAAAAGGATACTTTTGTGGATGCTCTAGAAGACAATAATTTTCGTGAAGAAAACACTCAACTCAAAATAAGCCTAGAAGAAAACAACATAATCATAGAGACTCAAGAAAATCAGCTTGAATCAAAAGAAAAACGCATTGAGGAATTGGAGTGTGAAGTAGTAAGTCTAAGAAAAGATAATGAGAAAGTGAAATCTCTCAATCTTAGATTTGCTAAAGGTTCAGAAATATTAGATGAGATTATCAAGGTACAACGGTCCCCTTTTATAAAAACAGGTCTTGGATACACTGGGGAATCTTCCCAGACTTCAGCACCAAATTTTCTAAAAATAGCCACAGCTGGTTCTCTACATTCAGCCACTCAGCAAGGGAACAAAGGATCTTTACAGGTAAAGCATGATCATCTCAATTCAAGGAACACTAACAAGGAGATCGTTCAAAGAAGCTACAACCAACAGGTAAATTCTAATAGAAGATTTCATGATCACTACTTCAATGGACAATGTTTCTCATGTCACAATTTTGGTCATAAAGCTGTTCAATGTGTTGCATATAAAACCATCATGACAAGAGAAGCAAGAAATAAAAGGATGAATATCGAACCAAAGAAGAACACCTACAACAACTTTTCGCCTCTCCAAAACGAAGTTGAATGTACTTATTGCAATAACTTTGGTCATGAAGAATCTGAATGCAGGAGCAAGGTCCAGCCAAAATAACATGTTCCCTCAAGCTCTAAAGTTTGGAAAGAGAAAGAAATACCGGTTGAAAATTGTGGGATAGCGTTATTTGCAGAAGGTGAAGAAAATCAATGGTACATTGACAGTGGGTGCTCAAGACACATGACAGGTGACAAAAGCAAACTTCTTGCATATGATGCTCTAGAAAAGGAAAATAAAGTTACAATTGGAAATGATACTCCTGCTATAATTAAAGGAAAAGGGTCAGTATTTCTGAAAGAAAAGGTAAAGGATAAAAATGTCATGTATGTGGATGGATTAAGGCATAACCTGTTAAGTGTAAGCTAAATGTGTGATCAAGGAACATAAGTGGTCTTTAGTTCAAAATAATGTGTGGTTCGTGATCTTGATACAGGTAAAATCATTATTAAAGGAAAAAGAAATCCAAGCAACCTGTATGTACTGAACAGCATAGATCAATGTTACTTGAGCAAGTCTTTAGAAAATTAACTATGGCATAGAAGGCTCGGGCATCTGATTTTCTCTCAAATCAACAAAGCAAGCAGACTTCAAGCTGTTCGTGATCTTCCCAAAGTCAATCTTCCTTAAAGTATCATATGCAAATCTTGTCAATTTGGTAAGCAGACCAGAGTACGATTTAATGCCAAAGAAGGATCATTAAGTAAGCCTCTTGAACTCATTCATACTGACATCTGTGGACCTATGAGGAAAAAATCCTTACGTGGGGAAGAATACTATATCTTATTTATTGATGACTACTCTAGAATGTGTTGGATCGGGTTCATTAAACACAAAGATCAAGCATTCGAAAAATTTAAGAGCTTCAAAGCATTGGCAGAAAATGAATTAGATCTAAAAATCAAGTGTCTTAGATCTGATCAAGGAGGAGAATATTCATCAAATGAATTCTTTGAATTTTGTGAACAACATGGCATAAAAAGACAGTTCTCTGTAGTAGGCACTCCACAACAAAATGGTGTAGCAGAAAGAATGAATAGAACAATTGTTCAAATGGCTAGAGCTATGCTTGCTGATTCTGGTATTCCTGACATGTTCTGGAGTGAGGCAGCACATACAGCAGCTAACATTCTCAACAAGGCTCATGTTCGGGTAAATAGTGACAAAACTCCATATGAACTCTGGTATGGTAATTCTCCCACTGTGAAGCATTTTAAAGTTTTTGGAAGTAAATTCTTTATCAAAAATAATGATGAAAAGCTTGGCAAGTTTGAACCTAGATCAGATGAAGGGATATTTCTTGGTTACTCATCTTCAAGCAAAGCATACACATGTTACAATAAAAGGCTTCGAAAGATTGTTGAATGTATTGATGTTGTTATTGATGATTCTCCTGCAGCTCCTAAAGAAGAAAAACAAACAACAAAAGAAGATGATAGTGACATATGGCCTTCTACATCAAATGGAAATGAAAATGATATAGACAGTGGATCCAATGAAGAACCTGAAAATGATCTATCAGAAAAGGCTCCATCCAGATATGTTCAAAAGAATCATCCTGAATCTCAAATTTTGGGAGACAAGGAATCAGGTGTACGAACAAGGAGAACTCTTGTGGGATCTTCTAGTCATCTGGAATTTCTATCCACAATTGAACCACACAATGTCAATCAAGCTAGCAAAGATGAATGTTGGAAGCAAGCCATGAATGAAGAGCTTGATCAAATTGAAAAAAAATGACACTTGGGAATTGGTACCAAGACCACATGATAAAAATGTCATTGGAACTAAATGGATTTTCAAGAACAAGTTAAATGAGAATGGGGATGTTGTAAGAAACAAAGCTAGACTGGTTTGCAAAGGGTATACTCAACAAGAAGGTATAGACTTTGAAGAAACATTTGCTCATGTAGCTAGACTTGAAGCCATAAGAATGTTTCTTGCTTTTTCAAGTTATCAAAAAATCAAAGTTTATCAAATGGATGCCAAATCTGCTTTTCTTAATGGAGATCTAGAAGAAGACGTATATATAGAACAACCGGAAGGATTCATTTTGGGAAATGATGAACATCTTGTTTGTAGACTTAAAAAGGCTCTATATGGTCTCAAACAAGCTCCAAGGGCATGGTATTATCGTCTTGACAAATATCTTCATCAACAAGGGTTTTCAAAGGGGTCTGCTGATAGCAACTTGTACACAAAAATTGAAAATGATAAACTATTGATTGTGGTTGTATATGTTGATGATATCATTTTTAGGAGTAACGAAGAATCTATGAGTCAAAAATTTGCTTTTGTCATGCAACAAGAATTTGAAATGTCTTTACTTGGGGAACTAACATTTTTTCTTGGCTTACAAGTGCATCAAACTGCAGATGGTATATTCCTATCTCAAGAAAAATATCTTAAGCAAATTCTGAAAAAGTATGGCATGGAAGAATGCAAACCTGTAAGCACACCAATGATAACCAAATGCAATCTCAGTGCTCATGATGATTCTCCCACGGTGAATCAACCAGAATACAGATCAATGATAGGGAGTCTAGTTTATCTCACTGGAACTAGACCAGACATTATGCATGCAGTTGGGATTGTTGGACGAATCCAAGCTAATCCAAAAGAGTCTCACCTTCAGGCTGTTAAAAGAATTTTCAAATACCTACAAGGAACTCAAGACCTTGGTCTATGGTATCCAAAGAATGCTGATCTTACTCTTCATGCTTACACTGATGCAGATTGGGCTGGAAGTGTTGATGATCGGAAAAGCACTAGTGGTGGTGCATTCTATATGGGACCCCGGTTAGTATCTTGGTTCAGTAAGAAGCAAAATTCTATTGCCTTATCTACAGCAGAAGCAGAATATGTGGCTGCCGCATCTTGTTGCACTCAACTCCTTTGGATGATGCAAACCTTACAAGATTTTCAAATCAAGTGTACACCTCCTGTCCCCATTATGTGTGAAAATACAAGTGCCATCAGTATTTCAAAGAATCCTATTATGCATTCGAAGACCAAGCACATTCCCATCAAGTATCACTTCTTACGTGAACAAGTGCTTGAGGAAGAAGTGAAGTTGGAGTATGTTCCCTCCAAAGAACAAGTTGCTGATATTTTTACTAAACCTCTGCCCAGGGAAGCATTCGAGTATCTAAGACAGAAGCTGGGAGTGTTCTCTACCAGTTAAAAGAACAAATCTGCATAAATTTAGAAGATGGCATTGGATACGCGGGTTTCCTGAAACACAGTCGCGTATATACGCGAGTTCATGCACAGAAAACCGTGTATGTCTGATTGCTGACAAATTTCTGCTTAGAGTCAGCTCTCTTTAGCACAGCTGCAGTGTTGTTTGGTATCTTTGATACTGTTTGGTATCTCTGGTGATGTTCCAGTTCTCATAATTCTCTTTCTAATGTTTTGATAAATATGCCTTGATGATTTGTTGGTGAAAGTGTTCAGGATGCACAAACTAAGGGGGAGCCTTAGTCATATGAAAAGGATGCTTGGATGCAAAGATTCAGGGGGGAGCATTAGCATTGATGAGTATAATGCATTGTTGGCATTATGATGGTTCTGAAATATGTTCTCTTTCTTGAGGACTTTCTGGTGTTGGTTATGAAAAGTCATATTTGTAACTTGATGAAAAGGTCTTGTTGAGACCCATGATGTAAAATTGTAATATTCAACATGTAAGGACTTGTGAAATTGTAAACCCACTTGGTTGGGTGAATGAGTCAATTTGTAAACCACTGGTTGGGTAGCTTAGTTGAAATGTAAACCCACTTGGTTGGGTACTTGAGTCTTATAAATCCACTTGTTTGGATATTTGATGTAAGTATATGAGTCTCTGGTGATAGGACGTTCATAGAGTCATGTAGTTCATTGAAAATATGTTTGAAGATTCAAAGTATGAAATCGTGGGGAGCTTGGTCACTTCAAGCAGTATATCGTATCCGCAATAACAGGGGGAGTGTGTTGTTTGATCCGCTCTTTTCCCTTGATGTCAAAGGGGGAGAGTGACATGGTGTTTGAATGAAGAGAAAGAATGGTGTCAACAATGGGGAATGTGACATGGTGTCATTTTATTCTTAATGTACCTATCCGTTGTGGTAACCAAACACATCGTGGTTGCCATCAAGTCCAAAGGGGGAGATTGTTGGCAATATGATGCGGAGTGCTGTCCTTGAGGATGGCAACTCCCATCGAATGAAGATGAAGACATGCGACTATTGACATGTGTTGTCCTTGATGGAACACCCGATGAAGTTATTCTTGACTTATGGACTTGGGTAAATGATGTTTTATCTGTGTCACTGACCTGAAAAGTTATCCTTGAATGGCAACCCACTTGATGAAGAAGATGGAAACTTACTTGATGAAGTTGTGTTTAATAGAATATGTTCTTGATGAAGTGAATCTGATGTATCTACAGTGAGTACAGAAGGTAATGAAGAAAGAAATCCAGTATGTGATAGATCTATGATGAAAAGAGTATGTCTCTAGGCATACGCGGATTTGCCTAGGGGAAGTCGCGTATGCACACGGGAAAGAACGTGCCAAGTCGCGTATGGGAAAAAGCGCTCTTAAAAGTGCAAAACCAGGGGTAACCACCATGGAATTGACCCATTGTATTGGGTAATGATTCTTCTATGTGACCCTGTCCAGGAATACCATCGAAAGTAATGTGTTTTTGGCTCATGGTATTGATAAAGGGTAAACCTATATAAGGAGAAGAAATTCATTATGCAAATGTGGGCAAGAAGTTTGAGCTTGAATGAATACTTCTCTCTGAAGCATATTTGAATGGAAAGGGTTACATTTGAATGAAAGATATGAATGTATGATGCACCAATAAAGAAATGATGAAGAAGGGAATCTAGATCTGGAATGTATTTGTAGCTGCTAGATCTGTTAATGGAATGATTAGATCCGAGATGAGGCAAACATCCGTTTGAAGTGGGTTGAATATGAACTAATGTCCGATCTCAAGAAGTATGCAAACAGAATGGTTGAAGATCTATATGCTAATTTTCTCGTTGTAATAGCTAACTATATACGTCGGGTCATTGAAGATAAAGCGCGTATGCGCAATAAAATAACCTCCGTAATTTTGTACCGAAGTATACGCTCGGGTTTGTGTCGACAGAAGCGTGTATACGTATATACGCGACATCGTTGAAGCTGAAAAGCACAGTAAACCAGGGTTTGCCGAAGTCTCAGGAAGAAATGTCTCTGACTGTTTCGGCAGTGTACCGATATCCGTCGCTGAGGTATATGTATCCGTTTCCATGGTTGATCATGGCTAAAAGTATGGAAAGGGTCCAATATGAAAATATGATGAAATGTGGCCTGCAAGTGTTGTTCTATTGAAGTTGTTGGATCCAGTGTGAAAATTGATGAAACGTGGTCCAAGGTGGTGCTGAAGGTTGTAGCCTTCAGTCAGGGGGTCGTAGCTCCCTTCCAGGTGAGGCTGGTAAACGAGATCGGGGGGTCGTAGCTCCCTTCCAGGAGAGGCCGGTAAACGAGTCAGGGGGTTGGAGCTCCCTTCCAGGAGAGGCTGGTAAACGAGCGCAGGTGGGTGCCTGCGTGCTGGTCAAGTCTGCGCCAGCACATATGTTGTAAGATGTTTTCTCTATAATAAAATACTGAAGGCTGAGCAACTGCAGCGGTGGTTTTCTCCCGACTTGGGTTTCCACCTAAAAATCCTGGTGTTCATGTGTGATGCTTTGTGTGATGGTTTATTCTGTTGTTACTGCACATGTTTACTGATAACTTAACATCATATGAATGAATATTGCAAAGAAATAAGTTAATAAATATCTGCATATTTAGATCTCTGCTAATACGCGAGTTGTATGAAGGATATCCGCGTGTATACGCGAGTTTACTAAAGGAAAGTAGCGTATGGGTTTTAGAGAGTGAAAAAGTAAAAAGTTTTTGAATATGCAGAAAATACTGATTCACCCCCCCCCCCTTCTCAGTATTTTTCCCAACAACGTGCCCCCTCACAAAGATTGAAATATATTGTAAATTTCTTTGGTTAAAAATTTTATGGAGCCCGTAGGGTTTGATCCTGCGACCTCCCGTCCAAGAGAGCCAAGATCAACACGCTCTCCTACATATAAATTCTTAACTATTGTATGTTCTGACATACATTTTAATTCAATCAAATATTGTGGTGGGGGAAATGAGGGCCAAACCCGAGTCCACATGACCACTGCCCATGACCACGGTAGAAGCTCTGACTTAATTGGAGTATTAAAGCAGTAAAGCACGATTACCTAACATTAAAATGTGACTAATTTGCGCTAATATGAAACTTATGGTGGGTTAAATTAAGCTCACAATTAGCACATTAAGCGCACTTAATTAGTATTAACCCCAACTAAAGATTAATTGGTGGACCTCAAAAAATTGTGGAATGCCATTTTTAACTGGAATTAACTAGTTCAGAGGAGCATTTACTGGGAAAAATTGAACGAGGCATAAATATTTCCGAGAGAGTCAGAATTCAATTCAATAAGAACCAAAATAGGGATATTGGTGGTGGCCCAGAGCCGTTGCAGTAGGTTTGAGAGCCATCGAAGCTTAGGAAGTGACTTTAATCAAACATTTGATCAAATAATCAAAGGGGCCAAGCCATTGAAGCTTGTCCAAGGAGAGGTATCCCAGGAGGGGTGAACTCCTTCATCACTATTGTGAAATGTGTGTTCTGTGGTTTTTATTTCCTACAATTTATTTTGTTTTTTATGTGTTTTTAAAGATAATTTATTTCATGAACTTCTCATAAAAGACACACAAATTTGACACTTAAACCCTACCATAAACTTGCTATTTGACACAATCCTTAAGCACAATTTTATTTTATACTAATGAGAAAGATAGGACAACAAACATAGTTTTTCCATATTCATATCATGTTGGTATCAGAGCACGGATTAGCTCATTTTAGCCCAAATTTATTTCTGGGTTTCCCAAGGTTAGCTAGAAAATTAGCTATTGGTTTTGTATTTTTTAAAGGAGAATTTAGCTGTGTGCAAGTTTATGCTTTTAATATGAAGAGAGGAGAAGGTCAAGATTGAGGACCCAGATCTCAAATCATAGCAATGAAGATTTTTTTTTATGCATTACAAATGTCAATATTGCAGCTTCATCCAACATTTTTTCTATTCAATCTTCCTTAGCGAGACTTTTTGATGAAGAGATGTTGCAAAAGCTCTTCATCATGATATATATGGTGCAAGATATTATTGAAAATGGGAAGGAGAGAAGTAGGCTTCATGAAAAGTTTATGGCTATGAAGGAGGAGAAGTAAGAGCTTGTTGAAAAGATGAATGAGATGGAGACTCAACTCCATATTGCAAATGAAACCCTAGCAAAGATGCATGAGCTGGATATTCAGCTCCATGATTCCAAGGAAACCCTAGAAAAGTATGTGCATGAAAATGAGGTATGAAAATCAATTTTATATTCAATTTTCTATCAAGATGAATGTTTTGGTGTTTTTGAAGGACACACTAGAGGAATAGGGTCCAAATTGTTAAAAAATATGGGTTATGAAGGTAAAGGGTTAGGAAAACATGCAAAAATAATTATAAACCCTATCATTATTGAGGGAATGTCTAGGTACATTGGTCTAGGTTTTGGTGATCAAGATGATGTAGAGAGCTAAAAAAATATGGAGACTTCTGGAAAATTTTCAAGAAAGGCTTCCATTACATATTCACTACCTCAAGATTGTGTTCATGGAGAATACAACAAGTTTACCCCGAATGTTGAAGATATTTATTTTATCCATGCAAGTAGTGGTTATGGATAGCAAGAACATGGCTAATGCTACAAAGCCAAGGAGGCACACGAAAGTGTTCCAAGAAAGGCTCTCGTTACATGTTCATTACCTCAAGCTCGTGAAGTTTGTGTTCACAAGGAATGTCAAAGTTTTACACCCACTTTGCATGAAGATTCTCATAAGAATGCAACTAATGGAAATTGAAAACAAGAGGATGTTGAAATCTATAAAGCCATTGAATCCATTTTTGATATTCCAAAGAGATCCAATACCTCATCAAATTCACCTCCTTAAGAAGGAGACAAAGGTGAATGTACAAGGTATAAATATGCCTTTAATTGGGTTGCTTTTAATTATGATAAACATGGAAAATCCTCACATAATATTTGGAGAAATTTTACATGTTCCTTTTGTGGTTTTAATAACCATAATGTTTCGAGGTGTTGGAAGAAGATAGTCATACACAGGAAAATTTCAAAACAATGGAGATATAAATCCAAAGGTCTAATGTATAGTCCAAAAAGATGCAATTATTTTTCACTCATTTCAATAAGCAGGGTCATCTTGTAGACAAGTGTTGGACTTTGTATCCAACAAGTCATCCACAACATCTAAAGAAGGTGGAGAGATATTTTAACAGGAATGGCAAAGAGGATTCCATAGTTAATGTGGGCTAGGACGATACACATGAGGAAGTGTAGCTGAAATAGGCACCATTGAAATGGTTTGGAAAGAGATGGTTAGAGCTCTTAACGAATTAAGGCCTTGAATTTCTTTTGATAAATTTTGAAAATCTTGCCTTATTCATGCATTTCCTTGTTCTATGAATGAATTTATTTTCTCTTGATAGTATCCTTCATATTGCACGAAGCAAGATGTTGGAAAATTAGAGTTATTTTTACTCACTTAGATGCAGAAAATATTGCAATTTGTAGTTACAATTTTCATCTAAATACTTTTCGTTTTCTCTAGAATGCATTTTTCATGTTTACGCCAAGAAGTTGTTTGAAAGTGGAGTATGTTGACTCACTTTGTTGCAGAAAATTTGATCATTTCAACTCTTTAAGCACTCATACATACCAATGGTATTCTTGTACTTATGATTGTAATTATGATTGTACATGTGAGGGAGTTGAGCATTATATACATGAACGAGAGATTGTGTGTGTGAATAGTGGAATTTTTTATAGTGTCATTGTGAATGGACATCCATGAGTGATTGACTTGTGTTGGTTGATTGCTTTGTTAACATGTATGTTGTCAACTTGAGAGTGTTGATCATTTGCACATGCATGAGTGATTGACTTGTGTTGGTCGATTGATTGTTACATGTTTGTCTTATCGAATTAGTAGAGTTGATTTAGTCTCCAAGGGTGAAAGGGAGATGTTGAAAAATTGTTTCATGACTTGTGAAATTCTTGTTGCTTTTGGAAAAGAATCATAAAGAATTGTACATTCTTTTGTTTAACTTAAGAGTAAATGGCTTGAAGACACATATTTTCTTGAATTATGTTTGGTCAATGGGGTTTTACACCAAGATGTAACAATGCATGGTGATATTCATAGGATGTGAAAGTTGTTTCATTGAAGGAGCAAAAGGAAGAGGTGGTCGAGTTATGTTTCTTGCATGATGTGTTTTTCAAGATAATGGTTTTTTATTGTGACATGATGCCTTGGGATTTTTCAAGTCCACTCCTGAGTGAGAGGCTCATGATTAGCCTTCACTATCAAATCATGTCATGAGTAGAATGTCAATAGTGGAGGATGATAGAATCAAGAAGCGGAAAGAGGGAGAAGATGACAAAATTTTGTAGCGAAAACATTAACACATTTTTAGACCATATGATGCTTGACGCCAAGAAGCGAAAGAGATGGCGAAGATATTATTCCATATGTGGAATTTCATACCATGGAGGTAAAATAATGGTCATGTAATTTCTAATGATTATTGATATTATAATTAATTGGTATAGTTAACTCAAATGGGCTTAAATTGGAAAACAATTTCCAAGGAGAAACATGCATCAAATGCATGTTTATGCAAAGCAGGAACATGATTCCCAGTGGGAAATCCATCAGTGAATATTTATAAGCATAAAGAGATTGCTTTGTTATAGTAAGATGTTTTCCAATAAACAACAAGAAACCAACAAGGTTCAGCAGCGAAAGGAGGACATTGGTTGAAGTACCAAGCCATTTTCAAGAGTAGGCATGTCAAGAAACTAGTGTGGTTGTCATGAAGATTTTCCCAAGTAGAATCAAGTCGATAGAACTTTGAAAGGTGAAGAAGATTAAACTCTCATAATATAACAAAATTTTGTGGTTCCAAAATCCTTTCGGTGGGAAGGAGTGATCATAAACTGAATTGACGTAAAAAAAATTCTAAAAAATGAAAGTTCTTAGAATCATTGGAAACTAGAACAGCTACAAAGTGCTCGTTCCCCTGAATCCAACGTACTTAGTTTCATCAAAAATATACTCCATATGAGAAAGTTAGAGCTTGTTTTCATCTTTGTAAAACAAGCGAATTTTAAACAAAAAGTAAAAAAGGGTCAAAGGGGTCAATTTTTGGTCAAAATGGGTTTTTCTTCAGCCAATGGTGTGCTGACACTTGTCAACTTATGGTTGGCCTAAATTTCTGGGCAACATCGCAAATTTTAGTTGGTTTGGGTTAGACCAATGATGTCAAGAAACGTGGAAATCCCGGAGACCACCATGTGCCCCCTCCAAAAGGTTGAAATATATTGTAAAGTTCGTTGGTAAAAATGTTTATGGAGGCACAGGGGTTTGACCCTGCAACCTCCCCTCCATAATGCCAAGCTCTACCACCTCTCCTACATATTGGTTCTTAACAATTGTATGTTCTGACGTGCATTTCAATTCAATCAAAGATTGTGTCAAGGGAGAAGAGGGCCAACCCTGAAGGGTGAGCCCCTCGTCCACATGACCACTTCCCACGACCATGTTAGGAGCTCTGACTTAAGTAGGGTATTAACGCTCTATAGCGAGATTACTTAACATTAAACTGTGATTCATTTTCACTATTCTAAAAGTTAATGTGGATTAACCTAAGCATGTAATGAGTGCGTTAAGTGCACTTAATTAATTTTAACCCCACTTAACAATTAATTGGTGGAGCTTAGAAAATGGTGGAAGAGACTATCTTAACTGCAATTAGATAGTTTAGTGGAGAAATTAGTGGGAAAAATTAAAAAAGGCATAACTTTTTCCTAGAGAGTCATAATTCCACTAAGTCACAACCAAAATAGTTCTATTGGGGGTGTCCTAGAGCCATTGAAGTAGGTTTGAGAGCCATCATAGCTCAGGTAATGACTATACTAAAAAATTTGATCAAATAATCCAAAGGTATAAGCCACTGAATATCGTCCAAGGAGACATAGCCCAGGAGGGGTGAACTCCTTCATCATTGTTGTGTAATTTTTGTTGTGTGGTGATTATTTCGTGCAATTTATTTTATTATTTATGGTTTTTTACAGCTAATGTATTTCATGAATTTCTCATAAAGGACACACAAATTTGACACATAAACCCTCTCATAAACTTTCTATTTGACACAGTACTTAAGCACACTTTTCTTTTATAGTGATGAGGAAACTAGCACAACAAAAAATAAATTGTCCATATTAAGATCATATCACCAAATTTGCATCAAAGATGAACATATACATAAAAAAGCTTTCTGAACTTGGTATGGGCATTACGACTTCATATTTTTACCCCTTGCACTCACAAAGGTCCCTGCTACTTTCATGTGCCTCATAAATAGTGTTTTGCACAAACATCTAGAGAATTTTGTGTTACTCTTCATAGATGATATTCTGATGTACTCTAAGAAAAAAGAAGAACACCAGGAAGACCTTCGAATAGTGCTTCAAAAACTAAGAGAACACCAAATATATGAAAATCTCATCAAGTGTGAGATTTACAAACCCACGATTCAATATCTAGGACATGTTATTTCTAAGGAAGGATTGGTGATAGGTCCAAAAAATGTACAAGCAATCTTAAATTATCATGTACACACCGATGTACTAGAAATAGATTCCTTTATGGGTATTTTCAGATATTACCGCATATTTATAGAAGGATTTTCTTCTCTGGCTTACCCCATTACCTTTTTGCAGATAACAGGTGTGAATTTTAAATGGAAAAACAAGTGCCAAGAGATTTTTGAGCAGATGAAACAAAATTTAACTACTGCACCTATCCCAAAAATTGTTGACCCAAAAAAAGAGTTTTTTGTGTGCACTGCTACTTGTATAGAGGGTTTGGGAGGAGTATTGCTGCAATATAATGCAGTTATAGCATTTGAGTCCTGAAAATTGAAGAAAAATGAGAAACATACATGAAAATTAGTTGTTGTCATACATGAATTAAGAATGTGGAAACACTACCTGTTGGGTGACAAATTTGTAATAATGGCTGATCATATCGGTCTGAAATATTTCTTTATTCAACCAGATTTGAATGCAAGGGAAGCAAGATGGTTAGCTTTCCTTAGAGAATTTGATATGGAGATCAAACACATTAAAGGACATGAAAAATGAATGGTTGATGCCTTAATCAAACATTCCCATTAAGTTTTTCAATATATAGGTAGCAATGTTAAATTTGATGTGGAGGATTAGATCCAAGAAGTGTTGTCACAAGATCCCCCAGTATTGAAATTTAAGGAAAAGTTAGAGGAAGCTGAAATTCTAGGATACGCCATGAATATGAAAGGATTTATAATTTATAAGAAATGGTTGTATGTTCCAAATGTATCTACCTTATATGATGTGAATTTAGATGAATACCATAAGAGACATTATTAAGGTTATCCAAGTTATCAAAAGATGGTGACGACCTTGCGGAAAAATATGTTTTGTCCAAGAAAGAATAGGGAAATAAACTATTACTTGGGAAGATGTTTGGTTTGCCAATAGGTCAAGGTAGATCATCAACATCCTGCAGGTTTACTGAACCCTCTTCCGATTCTTGAATGGGAGTGGGAAGTAGAATCCATGGATTTTATCACTGTGCTGCCATGTATTAAATACTAGCATGACTCCATTATGGTGGTGGTGGACACATTAACCAAGGTAGCTCATTTCGTTCTTGTACAGTACACGTTTTGGACAGCACAAGTGGTCAATGTATTCATGAAGAAAATATTTAAACTTCATGGAATACCAAAGATGATTATATCTTATATGGATTCAAAGTTTACCTCTACATTCTCGAAAACACTATTTGGAGGAATGAGAACAAAGATGAACTTTAGCTCAACTTATCATCTTCATAAATATGGGCAGCCAAAAAGGACAAACAAAATATTGTAAGACATGCTTCACATGTATGTAATGGATAGACCCACCAATTGGGAGGAATTTCTGCATTTGGTAGAATTTTCTTATAGCAACAATTTCTAAACATCTATTAAAATGAGTCCATCTGAACCTTTGTATTGGAGAAAGTGCTAAATTCCACTTAGCTCGAGTCAACCAGAGGACAAACAGGTACTTGGGGTTAAAGCACTACATGAGATGGAATGGGCAGTGAAACAAATTCAACATAACATCAAAGCATCTTGTAGATAAATAAATAATTCATATGGAATTCAAGATTGGAGATCATGTGTACTTAGGGATCAAACCTCGCAAGATTACCTTGCATATCGGTAGTTGTGAGAAGTTAGAACCCTGATACTACAGGCCATTTGTGGTTTTGCAGTGAGTGGGCCCAGTAGCTTACAAATTGAATCTACCTAGCCATATTAAATTTCATAATGTTTTTCATGTATCATTTCTGAATAAATATGTGCATTATCCTTCTTACAGGGTTGAATGGTCTTTGATACAAGTGGAAACAGAAGGGGAATTTCTTCTAGAACTGTTACACCAATTTTTTGTCATGTAACCTATTGCTATTAGATGGACCAAAGTACACCATGTAAGACCAATTTTACCCTAATTAAAATTTCTTTAACTATGAAAAATAGCTTAGTAATCCATAATTTATTAATTTATTTATGGTCTAAATAGGAAACCACGTGAGGAATAATTGAATAAATCCTTATTTGTTTGATTTTACTCAAGGAATAAGTAGTTAAACAATAGTTTAATTAATATTCCTGGTCATATTTAATCCAAAACAGGAAAAATATTAGATAAATCGTTATTTACCTTATTATTTTCTAGGAATAATTATTTAAAAAATTATTTAAATAATATTCTTTGTTAAATTTGACTAAATAATTTATAAATTATTGAATAAATCCCTATTTATTTAATTATTACTCAA
This sequence comes from Pinus albicaulis, assembly GCA_034641835.2. Classification (NCBI taxonomy): domain Eukaryota; kingdom Viridiplantae; phylum Streptophyta; class Pinopsida; order Pinales; family Pinaceae; genus Pinus; species Pinus albicaulis. Next base: position 999,710,611 of record CM076574.1, read on the forward strand.
CCATTTTCTTAAAATAATAAATAAATCATTTATTTATTTATTATTTACAAATAATGGGATTTGACCAAATTCGAATTCTTTTTCCCTCCAAAAAATATAATAAAATATTCCATAAAAGTTAGATTTGGTTAATAATATTTTAACTATGCACCGATATCTAGACTAACTCAATATTTTGTTATAAATAGAAGTGTTTTTCCATTCACTCACTACCTTTTGTTGCCTAAAGATCACTCTGGATCTATACTTTTGGTCTGACATTGATCCTCCATCATTTTCATATTTTTCTACTATTTTTCTTCTGAGCTCCCTTTGAGTTCCATTTTTGTCTAGGTTTTGTACACCATCAAGAGAGAGAGATCTTAGATCTGAAGCATTGAGGACATACAAGAAGCCATCCCATTGAGGGGGTTTAGTAACATCTTTCTATGTTCCCTTCCCAAGTGTCATAAATAGAAAAATTATTCAAAAATATTCTTATCTTGTTCATTGGATGCATAGTACAACTCTTAATGTTTTTTGTTTAATGTCTTTAACTCCATAGAGCTGGATTTTATAGCATTTTTCTTGGTCAAATAACTATAGATCTAAAGAAATTGGCAGCCATATTTGATGTTAGGGTTGTTTTTTATACAAAACTAAAGTGAGCTTTTTCTGTACGCTTGCAATTAGAATTAATCCTAACAACTGGTCACTCCACAAGGGTTTATGATTACAACTATTGTCGTTTTTCAGATCCCTGCATGACCAATTGTTTCAAATGCTAGGGTTTCTCTTTAGCTTCTTATTTTTCTTTTCTTGATGCTCTTTTTAAACTTTAAAACCCTAAAATAGTAAAAATTCTTACTTTCATGTGTTTTTGGGCCTACTGCGCAGGTGATAGGTATCAGCCACAGATGAGATGGAACTTTTTTTTGAAATGTGCTCCCAAGAGTGTCGGAAGTGCAGGTCACACATTTTGGGCCAAAAACTATGACCTCAACCTCTAGGATGTGGAAAAATTCTTGAAACCTACGACCTCTATTGAAAACAGGTCAGAAACTATGACTTGTACTTTTTGTGAGAATTTTTTTGAGATTTTTCTGGGTTTTTTTGGGTTGTTATTTAAGGTTGTATGACCTCCATTACCACCCATATTGGACCTTTACTTGCTCTTTTTTACTCATCGAAGTAGGAACCTAGACCCCAGTGATTCAATACATTTCCACCTTTCTAGGAGGAGTTTAGCTAAAGAGGGTTGTCTAATATTTCAGTGTGTTCAGCCTTTTTTCAGATCTACTCCTATATCTTCAGATCCATGTCAAATTGGTTATTCATCCATCCAAAACACATCTTTTCATTTTTTTTTTTGGGTCCTCCTGTACGGTCCCCTCTATTTCTCTTCAGGCTGTAGCCTTTTTCCACCTCATTTGTAGCACTTTTCCCTTTGGTTTTTTGTTGTCTGCACCTATTTCCAATAGATCTAACCTTTAGATCATTGTCCCTCCTGGATTTAGATCCATTTCCTATTTTTGTGTGTTTCGACTAGATTTTTTTCCACCCATAGAGTAGTTTTTGGGAAGTCCGCCTTCTTGGGTTTAGATTGATGCATCTTTAGTTGTTTATTTTCCGTTATATTTAGTTTACTTTATTGTTATTTTCATATTTATTAACAATTATATAGCACAATTTTTATTTTTTCTCTACACACGTGTGGGTTTAAAAATTAAAATTAACACAATTAACACACATACCCTAGGTGAAGAGCACATGGTTTACACTAGATGGCCAAGACTATAACATTGTAATCATTTGATCTCGCATCTCTCTGCCCTTGTTTCGACATTGTAATCAGTTGATCCTGCAACTCCCTACCCTTGTTGGCCTCTCTTTATTTTGTGATCCATGTTTTTTCCTCCATCATTGTGCCCCCAAGGCATTTATCCTAGAGCCTTCTTGGCATTCATCCTCAGTTTTCGTTAGGAAGATGTACTCATCGACGTAGGATTCGAGTTAGTCCTCCATTGAGTCCCCATTTCGACTCCACTTCTCATTCATTGGGTTACCCCTCTGGTTCTATCCCTGATTCTCCCCCTTTGACCTTCATCATGTCTCATTCAGGACCTCACGCTGGTGGTAGCCGCAACCAGAATGCTGGGAATACTACTAGTGGGACCGCAAGAGGAACTATCATGTCTACTCCCTTTCTCCCTTATATGGAAGACCTTAGTCTTCCCGATTTTAACCAGTTGATCAATGACCTCATACACCATGACCCTGGTTGGCCTGCTATGCCAACCAAGCTCCCTTCCGACATCCCCAAGTTCGAAGGTCTTGCTGGAGAGGATCCTACAAACCATGTTCGATCTTTCCACATGTGGTGTTTGTCTAACTCAATCATCGATGACTATGCCCATCTTTCATTGTTCGAGCATACGCTTACTGCAGAATATTCTAAGTGCTATGTCGACCAGGCCTCCTCCTTTCATACAATTTTTGTAATCCTTGCCTACGATTTTCTATATTACTTCCAGCTTCCCCTTCGTTATGACATTGGTACTGAGATTTTGAAATATTTTTGTTAATCGTCTCCGACCTGCTTGCCCGATCATGTCTAAGAATGGCAAATAAGAAAGAGCCTATGTCAATACCCTACCTTCAAAGACCATGTATACATGGAATTGTTTCTCAGATCCCTTTTACTTGCTATCAGCAAAGATGTGGCATCTTTTCTCCCTGAGACCGAATAAGATGCTCTCTAGATTGCATTAAAATATGACCTGATCTACTCATAGTTTTGTTATGTTTATACCATCTTACCTGATCTCCCTAGACCCGGTGGTTCCAAGGCACCAAGGGCATCCCATGCCACCAACGGTATCGTTGGAGCCCTTTCTCATCCATACACTCATCCTGCCATGGGTTATGGTTTCCCTCAAGGAGGGGCCAACTCCTCTATCACTTTTCCCTCTCCTGGTAGCATGTATGTAGGATACGACATGCCTACTCCCTTTTCCCAACCTGTTTACCAAAATGTTTCCCAACCTCCTCATTATCTGTATCCACATCCTGGTACTCTATCTCCTCAAACATTAGCACCCCCACCTCCCTTTCCTTCTCAACCCCCGCAACAACATCCACAACCCCCCAGGGGCAGGTGTATAAACAAAAAGGCACGACTAATCCTCCTACTTCCGAAAACAAGAGGAAAGGCACCCAAAATCAATCTTGTCTAGCTAATCCAAGACCTAATCCCCTAAGGAATGCACCTAACATTTCTAACCAACAACAGGACATTCAACCCAAGCAGGACAGGCTTTTTTTCACAAATAAGCCTTGTTATTTGTTACATTGTCTATGGTCACTACACCCATAATTGTCCTCTTTTACCTCAGATGTGTCAGATGTGGAAAACTCAAGTAGCATCACAAGGATAACAAGCCTCCCCTTTGGTTCCTCCTAATGCTACACCTATCTAGCTGACTGTGTTTACCAATCCTTTCCCCCAATAATGATTGTGGCTACGCAACCCCCTAAAGGTCAGGTGGCCACCCAACCCCCTCCATTTGGTACTTCTGATTACCAGATTCTCATGATAAACTTTGACCAAACCATTACTATTGACCTCAACATTCAGACTCGGTCTCATTAGTACAACATGCCTCCCTCTACATCTGCTCCCGAGCCCCTACTTCAGGTCACATAGAGCCTCTTTCAATAACAAATGGTCCTTTATAGATCCCTCAGCCTAAGGCAGAGGTTCATACCAAGATCCTAAAGGGACCATTACCTTAAAATGCTACTTCTATAAAATATGCCCATTCGTATAATATTGTAGATGATTCGACGCAATCCCCTGTTGTCATATCAACGCTGGAACTCCTCCAGTCATGCCATTCACAACAGAAAGCTCTACCTACTACCATGGGCACTATGGATCCTTCAGATGATCGTTTGATCATCTTCAATGTTGATCAGTCAGAACATCCTCCCCTTCATGCCTCCATCACCTTCCAAATCCCTGTCAAGATCAAGAATGCCAACGTCTCCCATTGTATCATTGATGAGGGGGGATCCACCTGTGTGATGTCTGATTCAGTTTGGAATCAACTAAGATCTCCATATTTGGCCCCTTCCGCTATCACCCTCCGAGCATGGGATGGCCACTCTTCCTAGCCCATAGGCATGTTCCACAATTGTCCTATTACTCTTGCTGTTAAGACTATTTTTGTTGACGTAGAAGTCATTGATGCCCCCTTATATTACAACATTTTTTTGGGCCATAGTCACACTTATGTGATGTTTGCTGCCCCATATGCAATTCACCGTAAGATGTGCTTTCCTCACAACAGAAATGTTGTCACCATAAACCAATTGACATATTATGAACCGAAGTCTCAGACCTCCCCTGAGTCCATCATCTCTTCAGTGGCCTATAAACAAACAATCGAACCTTTGACCACTCTTTCACCTGGAGTATACAAATACTCCTCTTTTCTAGGTTCATTCCTTGGTCTTGCTCCTCACTTCTCTGATCCCGGCTCGTCGAATGTTTGCATGATGCAATTGTCTTGGTTTGACCTCAAGTTGTCTGCTTCGACTAGTTAGCAGCCCCACCCTTTGTAACCTACTCCTAGCACTTCAACTCAGCCTTTAGGACCCCCTTATTTGCGCCCCTCATCTACAGCTACTACACATGAGCCTCTCAATGCTCCTGGTATAGTTCCTCCTTGCCTTAAGCATCTCAGAGCTGTCCCGCCTGGCCATTACCCCTCGAGTCAGATATCGTTCCTAACTCCCCCACTTCGAATATTTTCAGTTCATGTTAGGGCTACCTTATCCCTTCCTAACCTGACCCTGGGGATCCCTTTCTAGTACATTGACCCCCCAGCCACTATCCTGCCTGGTCAGCCCAAAGCTATTCTTACTTTGACCTCGGTTCAACCAGTTCCCATGACCCCTCCCTTTGCTACCATGCCTTATCCACCTCAACAAGAACCTACTCCTATTGTGACAGCTGCGAGTGAAGGGGGGAAATATTGCAAGAAGGCATCTAAAGACAAGGCCGCCATGACAAACCCTACTCCTCCTCAGCCTCCAAAGCGTACCCCCCCCCCCCCCCCCGCCCCCCCCATCGCCGTGTTATTTGTGTGATGTTGTTGGTCATGCCACCCATCATGGTCCCGAATTTCCTCGTGTCAAGGCCATGGTCAATGTCATATTCCTTGAGTCTATGGTCCCTGAAGCCTCTGTTTCTTCCTTGACTGCATCCAAGAACCCCATGATTATTCACACCAACCAAATTTGTGCTTTGTGTGATCTCCATGGCCATTATACCCACCATTTTCCCCACCTCACACATTACACATTGGGAGTATAATACTGAACATGACTAGTCCACCTCTCCCATCCTTATGTAGTATGTTTTGCACCAACCTGGGGATACCTTTGCTCGCATTGACATTCCCCCTCTAGATATTGAGATAATGGAGTCTTCAAATACCATCCTCTACCTATCATCATTCATGAGATCCATGGTGGATGCTCACTCTGAGACTTCCCCTTATATTCCGCTTGACCTCCCTTCAATGATCACCCTGGGCTCAACATCAGTGGATCCCTTATCTAATTTTTTTTCTGTCACCCCCCGTGATGATGCACATGTGAACCTTTCTTCTCATGATGATGAGTCAGGTATCTTTGTCGCTTCATGTGGTTATGTTTCCATTACTCACCCCATATTTTACTTTGATGACGACATCATGGAGGCAGTTTCCACCCCTAACTTTATCTATCTCACCTTATATCAGACCCATGCACTTGAACCACATACACCTTGTTTGGGTAAGGGGGAACCATATTTTAGAGGTAAGGAGAAGAAATTCTCTACAACGCTCCTAGTGAATTTTGTCATGTCGACTCTAGTACCATCATTCTTCCATGTTCAAAAGAACGTCTAGAGTCCCATATCACTTCAGATCACTCTATGGATGATCCCCCTTATCATTCCTTCCTCTTACATCAACAACCTAGTCCGCTATAATTTGTTGCTGACCAACCTGTGCATTTTCTAGGAGAGCACTAGTTCATTATCTCCAAATCCACTCTTTGGTATAGTGACACCATGTGTACAAAACCAGAAACTTAGTCCATTTTATTCATATATGCAGTACCGAAAGAGATTTGTAATGCTCCATTCCCTTTCTCAAATTGCATAGCCACAACGAAAACAAATGGCGCACCACATCATAAAAATGTGTTTAAATTCCCCTTTTCTAAATACATTTTGGCATGACCATAACATGATTGGGGGCATCTATGCCCCTCAACCATAAAAATACCATCTCTCAGCCAAAAACAACATTGAAACCCCCTTTCTCTGATAGGTCGCACTGCTCAGGTCATTTCCTCAGAGTGGTGGCATTTTTATACCTAGTACCTGCTACCTCGGTCGGAATAGACCCCAAAAAGTGTGAATTGGCATGTTCATGAGCTCTGGGTACCTAAAATGAACTTTCAATACACTGAAATGAAAGATTAGGGCTAGGCCTACTACCTGAAACTAACGGATCTTGATTCCAACAGTTATATTTTCCGTTATGATTGTTGCAATATTTAGGGCCTTTTCTCCTCTATACATTCACCACAACTACACTTTCAAATGAGTGAATTTGGAGGGAAAATTCCTTATTAAAAGAGAAAACCCAGATTTTCCTTTCACCCACTATGGCCAAACTGTAGTTCATTTTGACAAACTGTCCACACCATTGGAAAGCTCTCACTGATCTCTCAAATGTGTATCCTTTAGCTTTTTTGTGATTTGATACTTCACTTGGACACCATTTTCTAAGAAGGGTCACTTCACCACTCCTCAAAATCGAATCTCTTCACTTGCAACACTTGTACTTGGGGCACCACTTTTCCTCCATAATTTTCCATGCTCTTGTTGTTTTTCTTCACGAGTCACTATCTTGTACTCATGTTTTTATGGTCTCCATCAGACCTTTTCTATGTGTCTGTATCATCAAGTCACCCTTTTTTAGAGCATCTGAGTTAAGATATCATCGCATACATGGAGTCTATTTTGAGTCCCTTTGTACCACGCCATATTCCTCCATCCTTTATTGCTTGGTTGCTCTTTCGTGTCACCCATTATGGCCTTCAAGCATCCTGTCCCTATCCCTTTTGATATTGTGTCATTTACTGCGAGGTCATCCATGCCCTTCATGCTATAATAAGGGAAGTCGTCAGACCACTACTCATTACTCCCATTTCACCATCAACCCTCATGTCAGTCTATCAGTCGATTTACTATTATCTCTCATGTCCTAGTTGAGGATCCCTTATTGCCTCATCTATGGCAAACCTCCTTCTATTGACATCAGCTCATTCATTCCAGAAGACAGGTCTAGAGGGCAGTATACCTTGTTTCCATCTTCCACACTTGTTGGATACCTCGAATTAGGGAAAGGGACTCTTTATTTCCCCTTGACTTGATTGTTTCTCCGCTCCATCTCCTTACAGCATGATCGAGATCCATAAACTTGATGGTTCATTGATGCGGCAGATTTTACCGATGATTCCTGGGTGTGTGTGAGATGTTTAAGAGCTCCTGAGGGGGTGTCCCTTCAGGTAGCCCCTCACATACCTAGATGACCTCTCTATTATAGCCTTCAATGCAGCTCCATATATTTGATGGTTTTCGACTTAGCCGCTTGCAACACCTTTTAGTTTACATGTATCATTAATATTTTCAAAGCCCTTTCCTATTTTACAGGGCATCTTTGGTTGTACTTATATCTCATGTACTCATATATTATTCTGTAATTCCTAGTTGTTATGCCATGCATAGTATGTATGTGGGATCCATTATCATGTTTTTATCTGGCCCATGTCTATGCCAGCATGTACTATATTGTTTAGTCCCTTCTTTACTGGATGCATTATTCTTTGTACTTTGTCTCAACGGGCATAGGTATGCCTCCCCCGCCTCTTGTAGAATAGGTACTCACTCATAAAAGAGACTTGTCACACCTGTAAGTCTCACCTCCTCCAGGTCTTGTCCTCTAGCGCTTTAGTCTACCTTATATTTCTCTCTCTCTGACTTCCCCTTTGGTTTCTACTGATTGAGTTCTTACAACGTACTCCGGTCATACGATTAGCTCCTAATCCTCACACACTGGGAGGCAATATGTTACACGAAATTTTGGTCATCTAACCTATTACTATTATATGGACCAATGTAAACCATGTAAGACCAATTTTACCCTATGTAAAATCACTTTCACTATGAAAAATAACTTAGTAATCCATAATTTATTAAGTTTTTTATGGTCTAAACTAGAAACCCCATGAAGAATAATTGAATAAATACTTATTTATTTGATTTTCCTCAAGGAATAATTAGTTCAACAATAGTTTAATTAATATTCTTGGTCATATTTAACCCAAAACAGGAAAATTATTAGATAAATCATTATTTATCTTATTATTTTGTAGGAACAATTATTTAAAACATTATTTAAATAACATTCCTTATTAAATTTGACTAAATAATTTGTAAATAATTGAATAAATCACTATTTATTTAATTATTACTCAACCACATTCTTAAAATAATAAATAAATCATTTATTTATTTATTATTTACAAATAAAGGGATTTTACCAAATTCAAATTTCTTTTCCCTCCAACAAATATAATAAAATATTCCATAAGATTTAGATATAGATTTGCTTAATAATATTTTAACTATGCACAAATATCTAGACTAACTCAATATTTTGTTATAAATAGAATAGTTTTTCCATTGACTAAATACCTTTTGTTGCATAAAGATCACTCTAGATCTATACTTTTGGTCTGACTTTGATCCTCCATCATTTCCTTATTTTTCTACTACTTTCCTTGTGAGCTCCCTTTGAGTTCCATTTTTGTATAGGATTTCTACACCATCAAGAGAGAGAGACCTTACATCTCAAGCACTAAGGACATACAATAACCCATCCCATTGAGGGCGACTGGTAACATCTTTCTATGTTTCCTTCCCATGTTTCATAAATACAAAAATTATTTAAAAGTATTCTTGTCTTGTTCATTGGATGGATGGTACAACTCTTATTATTTGTTGTTTAATGTATTTAAGTGCATAGATCAGGATTTTGTATCATTTTTCTTGGTCAAATAACTACAGATCTAAAGAAATTGGCAGTGATATTTGATGTTAGGGTTGTTTGTTATACATAGCTAAAGTGAGATTTTTCCGTACTCTTGCGATTAGAATTCATCCTAACCAGAACCACTTCATACATTGGAATAGGAAGAAACCATGCTCCAAAATATAATAGTAGCTCGAGTGAAAGAGAAGTGGAAGCACTTTACACCTGAAGAAGCTACCTGGGAGTGGAAAGAATGAATGAATGAAGTGTATCCAGTGTTGTTGAAAGAATAAAAAAGTGATCTACAATAAAAAGGATGGTGTTTTCGTTCAGGTGGGGACTATGTAATAGCCCTGATTTATAGCTTTTATGTTATGTAAATAAAAGAAAGGTCTAGGTGGACCTATAGAACAATTATGTATGAACATAATTATATTTAAATTAATAATTAATTATGAAATAAATTTTAATGTGGTAAAGACAGAGTAACGGAGACAAGGAAATTATTATCCATGAGGATGGACAAGAAATAGAAACTTTCCCAAAACTCTCCAAAAAATCCTTGGAGAAAACTAAATAATTAATTAAATAAGATGGGAGAAAAATATCTAATAAAATCCCCAATAAAGCATAAAGTTTTCGGGAATAGGTAAGAGAAACTATGCTAAGGAAAAGAAAGTTTTAAACAAAGATTTTGTGGGAAAAAAAACAAAAGCCTAGGCTACGGGAAACAGAAACCCAAAATAACGAGACGTCATTTTTGAAAATTGTTGAGGGAAAGAAGTATTAAAAGAGACATCACTATTGTTACAAATGGTTGTCAACATAGAGGAATATTGGCCTCTGATTGGGGGACAACTCTGAGGAGAAGCTCATGGTTGGGAGGAAAATTTGTCTCTCCCCATTGGTATGTACCTATTGTGGTTCTCTAATAAAGTTACGATCTTATATAAATTCTATAGATAGTAGAACTCGTGTTAAATCATAGGCATACTTATATATGGAAGACATGATTTGGTATGTAGGTATATGTTACATGTCATATTAGAAAAAATGTTAAAGTTCTATTGTGTATTGTTCACATGTACATGCTTATTAAAATATTCAGTAAATAGTTATGTTTATTGCACACTATCCTCTATCATGGGTATTGTATAGTGTCATATCTATAATTAAATACAATCAATTATTTATCTGTGTTACATAGACTGAAGTATTGAAAGCAGATAAATTGTGTTTCATATAAACCCACGGAAGGGGTCATATTTTGAGAGTTAATAATAAGTTTATCCAGGTGGATTAAACATGTACAAGTATAAGTGGCTTAAGGACAACGGATCACAAATGAAAGTGTTTGAAAAACTCTTGAACCGGGTGCAAGTTGTAGATCTTGTAATTCTGATTCAAACGATGTAGATGACACTCAATTCTGAGTCCATATGAAGGAGTTAGGAGTAGTCAAAGTTTGAAGGTTGACATGGTGATCTGGAAGTTTAAGGAGGAAACAATTTTTCTGGAACCAGGCCACTAGATTATGGCCAACATGGCCATATTCCGGGTGAATTTTTATGACTATTAATTTTACTCGTTTGGTCCATTTCGAAAAATTTCAAAAGAACCAGATTTTTATTATAAGGAAAAATATGGAAAAAAGACTCTAGTTTGGTTCATCGCACAATAGCCCTCCAAAATTAAAATTAAATATAGGAGGGTTAGCTACCATGACCCCTTCGGGCCTATATTTAACGACACATTATGCAAGGACAAGTATTATCATTAGGGGGTAGGTGGTCAACCCCACCACCTCGCACTTCGCATGATACCGCATAGCCCTCCTGCAACGCAATGTACATTGAATAGTAGGTGGGGAATTCAGAACTTAAACTATTTTATCTGCAGATAATTTGCAACTTAAACCATTTTATCTATATATACTTCGCATGTTATTTCATAGATATGTTGGTGTGGGGTTTTCAACTCCGCTGCATCGACCAAAGCCATTGCCACACGTAACAAACGCCGACGGAAACGATAGGGTGAGGAGCCCAAGATGGGCCCGACCCACCAGTTGCAATCAAATTGAATGCATGGTTTTCTAAAATTAGAATGTGGGTTCTTTAAAACTAATGTCCGACATAAATTGTAGGGGTCAGGGTTTGACCATGCGACCTCCCCCCAAACAGTTCATATCTGAACCAACTCAGCCACAATACCTTTTTTGTAAAGTCTGCCAACCTTGCACTACTTAAGCCCTGTATTTCAGATGAGCGCCCAGCCAGATAGGAGTAGGCATGAAAAACAAGGTAGAGAACCTTGAGCAGTTTGCAAGAGGGGGAAGAACCATGATCTGAGCCATTTTTCCAAAGGGGTTGGATTTTCAGTTTGTTATATTGGAACAATTTTTATATATATTCCACACTACTCAATGCTAAGAATCCAATGGTGTTGCCAGTTTCATCATCAGAGGTCTGCAATTTTTGTGAATTTTTATATTGGGCAGCTATAAGGGTGTAATTCCTCATTTTGTACTTGTACTTTCAATTTTTCATTTAATGAAAGAAGGGCCTCCCCACTATTTGAATAGGGCCCAGAGACGTAGTCCCTCTTGGATGAACTCCGATATCAAATTTCTGTATTCTTGCATGATGTTAATTGCTTCTCTTTTTTCTTTCATGCCTTTAAATTTTCTTGTTTAAATCTACAATTTTCACATGCAATTCTTTCACACATCTCAAGAAAAATGTTTTGTACCATAAGTAGAAATGCATAGGAGGTTCTAGTAAAGTAATGCGGTCAACAAATACTATTGAGTATTAATGCATGTGGAATTTAAATATGGATTTACATATGCAATTATATCAGTACATATAAAATTAAAATACGTACATAAGAATGGAAATTTTGGAAACTGATATATGTTACATCTTAGAGAAAATATATGAAAAATTGATATATTTTACATCTTGGAGAAAAAATATGAAAAACTAATATATATTTCATCATGGAAATTTTTGAAGACATAGTACAATAAATAAGAGAATGTGGGCTTTCAAATGTTTCATAGATAAAAGGTCTAATTATAAAACCCTTAGGGATTGTGATAATATGAGTATCATATAAGTTTATATCTATAAATGTCTAGTAGAAATTGAAAACTAGTTACATCCAAATATATTATGGTCAAAAACTAATCATGGCCTTGACACATAATCCCTAGAAGCACTGAACTAAGATAAGTGCCATATGAGCCACAATGGTACATCAAATAACCTACCTGAGAAAGAAATATTCAAACTTTCAGCATGCGCTGAATAATAGACAGTTGAAGAATGTAACTCAACTAAAATATTTGAGAGAAAAATTGCAAAAGACAAGTCAAGAGTTAGAAAATAAATTGTATAATTAATCAAAAGAAATCATAATATCTATAAATGAAGACATGTAATGATAGTTACATCACCTGAGTATACGCTTCCAGGACTTTATTCTTCACCTGTACATACAATTAGGGAATGTTTTAAGAAATGTTGATTCGACATGTAAACTGAAGAGTATAAATAAGGATTACATATTATTTAACTAATTTGTCCTAACCTAGATAGGGAACTATGTCTGTGTGATAGAATACTTATCCAAATCAGAGAAATAAGAGTGACTTGGGTAGTAGTTACCCATATTATATCACATAAATTAGATTGAAAAAAACATATGGAACATGGAAATGATACACTAACATTCTATGTTCAACAGAAAGAAGAAGGGATTGATTAATAAAAAGGGTATTGTGCCAACTTCAATGGGGAAACGAACCTTCGTTAGAATAATGTGTATTACCTTTAGGGGAAGAACCCTAATATAGGTATGTTTTATTTCTAAGCAGTGCAAATGATAAGAGGAAACATGCAGAAGTATAATCGTAACTATTCAAAGCTATGAGAATTAGAAAAACTCACGATTGAAAAAAACAATAACTAATGAGAAAATCATAGAGATTTAATACTTATGAGTTAATTCATGAACAAACAATAGAAATTAATTAACTATCCAACTAAAAAATTACCATGTAAGATATTCAAAAATTAAATAATCTAGAGCACAAGAACAAGCTCGAAAATATATATAATTGAATGTTGAAAAACTAAGGATAGGCCTGTAGCCATCCTAACACATATATAATTACAAAATTAAGAATAATAAATTATGTAAATTACGCTACGAAAAAAAAATGTGTATCATGGATACTTATAAGTAATTTTGAAGTTTACAAATACAAACACTAAATCTGGTTAGCCAAAATAATCCAGTTTGCGAATGAAAACCAAACTCTTATATTCATAATGCAACATAACCATATCACTAGTATAACTCATTTGATGGCATAAATAAATAAATATATATCATAAGCTAGTTGGCCTTATAGCTCACGCTGACATCAAGATCAGACCTGAGTCATGTAAATCAAGTAACATAGTTCACATCAAGTCACAGAGACAAGACATTAGAGAGTCATGTCAGAAACATTTTTGTAGTAAACATAATAACTAAATGTTGTAGCTAAAAAAAATAATGAGGTTATAGAAGAGAAGGGGCTACTATAATATTTTTCATTATGTTGGGTATCAAATCCATATACTTTTCTCTCCTATTTTCACCCATATTTCTACCTCTTTGTATCATTAATTATTCTAAACATGTGAGGTAATTCCCCTTTCATTGTCTTATATGGAATTTTTATTAATGAGATAATAGTCATGATATTTTACCTATGAAAGTATTAATTCCATTATTTTCACAGATTCGGCAAGTAAAGGGATCACATATGCAAGTCACGAAGCAACTCTGAATTCTCATCATTATCTTTATATGATGTAAGAGCACAACAGATTCCAACTTACCCCAATATATTTTAGGGCTTTTGTGGTTTTCTCTTGGCAACTAGTTGGTTGTTGTAACAATTGTATATTTGTATATATTAATTTGTCAAATTGAAAAGACAATTTTCTTGAACATTTGTATAATAAGGGTCTCGAGGCTGTGAATTGGGGTTAATTAGGAAGGGGTCGATTTTGTGACAAAAGTATTTTAATCAATTGAATGCACATTGTCTTGTTGTTCGATCAGTGAATTGTGAGTTCACCACATCCTTGATCAATGAGTTGGGCCCACTCTTTTGATTAGGTGTTGTGTTATTTTCCTTTGTTCATTTCAAATTTCTATTGGTTATTTTAAGTTGTTGTTCCAGTATTATTCTATAATTGTTGTGAATGCTTTTATAATTCTGCAATTTATCTTTAATTATTGTTACAATAGTCTTGCTTGTTTTGATTATTAAATTTGTGTTCAATATCAGATTATGTTATTGCTCCTGCATATACTGTGCATGTTAGTCCTTAAATAACCAATGCACCTACATTGATAATTAATGTGGGAAAGGGTTTGAATATTTATTCACACTTAGATACCAAAATTTTGGCGTCGTTGTTGGGAAAGGCTTAAAAGGTGCAAGAACATGATCTGCAATTGATCCAGGGATTAATCTATTGTCTTGGGGAGGAAATTCATTAACCTTCTCTAAGCCCTAAGCATAGTGTTATGTTTTTTTTTCTTTTTTATTGTTTTTCTTAGAAAAAATCTCTCGTCTTGGGGAGGGAATTCATTACCCTGCTCTAAGCCCTAAGCGTAGTGTTATGTTTCTTTTCCTTTTTCATTGTTTTTTTAGAACAAATATCTCGTCTTGGGGAGGGAATTTGTTATCTTGCTCTATGTCCTAAGCATAGTGTTCTATTTTTATGCTTTTTTATTATTTTTCCTAAGGGCCAATTTCTCGTACTGGAGAGGGTATTCGATCACCCTAATTTAGGTCCTGAACAATAATTTTATTTTTTTAGTTTATTTGATTCTCTTTTCGAACCCACACTCTTGTCTCGAGGAGAAAACTATTCATCCTTCTATAGATCCTGAGAACATATGTTATTTTAATTATTTCTTCCCACCAATTGCATCAACAAACATCTGAATAAAAGGAGAAGAGGAAGACCCTTAAAGAAGAGAAGGGATCTGGGAAGAAAGACATATATTTAGGAGATCATTACAAAGATTCAATCAAAAGCATATTCTCTTGTTGCTGTCAGGGTAAGGGTTTAGACGAAGTCGGAAGTGTTGATTAACGATTGTCATTGATGTTAACCAAAGAAACACCAGGGGCTAACCCAATATTGCATGGAAATTTTGACCTACCAAATTAATATATTTTGGGTCAATAATTTTTTTGATGGTTTCTACTTGTCGAGATGTTTCCGCTGATATATGGCACGCCATGTAATTCCTCACGGTTTGAGAGATATTCATGTTTGACGTTTGTACCACTAGTTAGTGGGCTAAAACCCCATGGGGTTGGGGCATGGGTCATTGACAAGTCATAATTAATATTTTTGAAGCTCCTAAAATCCCTCCCACATTCACTTTTAGAAGCCCCTCTCAACCTAAGAATTTATATAAATTGTGATCCTCATTTCCTTCTTGTGCAAGGGATTTCACCATCTGAAACAGGTCATCGTGGTATTTTCGCTATAACTTTTTTCTATGAAGGCTCAGAAGCTAAAATTTTTATGAGGCAAAGAAAAAATCCTGAGGAAGCTGCTGGGAAAGTTTCAGATCAAGGTGCGTAATATGTTTGGAGATATGATCGGTGGAAGTGAGGGTTTTTGTAGGCTCCTGAAATTCATCTCAAAGAAGTGACTGTGGTAAAATCATCATAACTCTCTCTCTGAGTATCGGATTGGAATTCTGTAAAATGTGAGAGATAGGGCACAAAATGTACTTTTCGATCTATCAATTTTAGTGCTTAATGAAGGAACCGTCACACGTGGCATGTCGTACAAGTTTTCTCTACTGAAACAGTCCATAATTAGGGTATTATGATAAATCGTGTATAACTCTCCCTTGAAGAATCCAAATTTAGTCAGACCTATGGAATTGGAAATATGACTAAGAGAATACTGTAGGACCAAAAATCAGATATTTAGGATCTGAAATATTAGATATATACCAGATTCAATATCAAGCTCCTAGAAGGCAAGAAAAATCTAGATCATGTGTTTTCAAGGGTTGCAAAGGATCAGAATTTCTATGGCAGCAAAGCAAAGCACAGCGCAGTAGAGGGTAGAATTACAAGAGCAGCAACCAAGGTGCATAACAGCAGCAAGAAGTTCATCACATGAAGTCTTCAAGTGGGCTGCATACAATCATTGTAAAGGTATCATTATACTAAGTCATTGTAAATACATTATTGTAAAAATTGTACTAGTGTCTATCTGCCAAGGGTTGAAGACGTAGTGTTGGGAGGACTAGGATCATCATTAGGTGGTTGTGTCAAAGTTGGGGTTATGGTTTAGTATATCTTATTCTTCTACATCATTCTATGTCATTGTAAAGTGGACCATTTTCCCTGGTACGGGATTCCATTCTTCTTTTATTCTTCTATAGGGTGGTAGGGTGGTGCTAGGGTGAGTGGTAGCTCATTGGGTGTTGGGGCATCCGTTCAGCTGATTACTAAAGAATCTTGGGTGTTGGAGAATCCATCCAGTGGGAGCTGGAGAAGAATGCTTTTCTAGATTCTAGGAATTTGGAGCTTTATTTTCAATTGGAGTTGAATATTAAAGAATTATTACAAAATCATTAGGTGGTTTTTGTCCCAAATTGGGTTTCCACCTTAAAAAATGTGTGCATTTGTGTTCCACTTTTTTTGCTGCTATCACTGTACAAACACTGATAATAATCAAAGATTAACTACTGCTCTAATTGAAAGGAATATTTATTCACCCCCCCCCCCCTCAGTATTT
The DNA here is from genome assembly GCA_034641835.2 of Pinus albicaulis. Classification (NCBI taxonomy): domain Eukaryota; kingdom Viridiplantae; phylum Streptophyta; class Pinopsida; order Pinales; family Pinaceae; genus Pinus; species Pinus albicaulis. The sequence goes on from CM076574.1 coordinate 999,727,589, forward strand.
CCAACAATTGGTATTACAGCTTGGTTCCTTCAATAGAATTTTAAGAGCTGGAAGGAGGTCATGGAGCATACCAAGAATGGTGTACCTCTATTCAATGAAATTAATTATGCACTCTGGAAAGGAAGAATGGAGGTCTATCTCTTGGTGCAAGGTTATGAAGTATGGGACACTTTTCAAAATGGATTGAGATCAACCATGGATAAACAAGGTAAGAAGAATTCGGTAAATGATGAAAAAGAAAAGAATATTATTATTAGTGGACTTATTGAATCTGCTTATCATAAGGTGTTAGGTTGTAAAACTGCCAAAAATGTATGGCACAAGCTTGAGAATATATATGTAGGTGACTCAAATGTCAAAGAAGCAAAGCTTCAAATCTATAGAGAAAAATTTGAGCAGCTCAGAATGAAAGAAGATTGCAACATTGCTGCATACTTCCAATACGTTGATGAAATAACCAATACTCTAGAATGATTGGGAGAGCCAACTGATGAGAAGACTATTATACAGAAGATTCTTAGAACTTTATCGGGGAGATTCAAACCAAAGGTATCATTCTTATAATACAATGAAAATATGGACATACTCAACAAAGAGGAATTACATGGAGTTCGCATAGAATATAAAATGATACTTGATGAAGAAGAGGGTACTTCACATCTAGAAACTGTGTTTGTTGCATCTAAGAAAACCAATAAGGATAAACAACCTTCAATTGAAAATACATGCACCTAGAAGTGTGAAGAAAAGGGAGATGATGAAGAAGGTCTTTCAGATGAATAATATGCTTACTTCACGAGAAAACTAAAATTGGTAAGGGAAAATTCAAAGGTAAAATTTCATTGATATGTTTCAACTGTAATGAGGTTGGTAATTTTGCAGCAAAATGTCCAAACAGAAGTGATGAAACTCTAAAGGAAAGAAAGGCTTTAACAAATTCAACAAGCAAGGATCCAAAAGGAAATTTTTCTCTAAAGAAGATATCTCATCATCCGATGAAGAAAGTGACAGCAAAGAAGAAGCCAATGAGAGAGTATTGTTTATGGCCAAGCACAATAAACCCAATCACAATAAACAAGACGTATCAAACAACAAAGAATAAGGATGGACCATAGAAGAATTTTATGAGGAAGCAATCATGCTTATAAAAGATGTCAAGGTGGATAAGATCCGTTCCAATACTCTTGAAGAACAAGTTCAAGGTCTCAAAATTGAATTTGAAGAACACAAATGCATTGAAGAGTCACTTCAAAATAAGTTGGAAGAAAGAAACCAAGAAAGGGAAGCATTAGAAGCTAAATTATTATCTCTTCGTGAGTAAGTGAAGAAAGAAAAAAACTATCCAAAACTATGCCAATAACTCAAGGGCATTGGAAGAACTCATCAACAATCAGCGATCTTACAACGACAGAACTAGCACCAGTTACAAAGAAGAAGAAGCAGGACCTTGTACAACAAAATACAATGAACCTATGAGATTTGACATGCATGTAGACTTCACTAGACAAGATTTACAAGAACAGCCTTGGAAGACAATTCCTCAATGAAAATTTCCATCCAGGTACCAACGTATTATTTATGGCTACTGTTATGCATGTGGAAAATTTTGTCATAAAGCTGTACAATGTCGCACGTACCCTAGGAATGAATATAATTCTAGGAGATCTGTCAAATATGAACCTCCCAGGGCTCAGAAAAACATCAATAGATTTGAACATTTAAGAAATAATATTGAATATTACAAATGTCAAAACATTGGACACATAGCCAAAGATTGCAGACTTGAAAATCCTCCAAAATAATCTTCAAAGCCACAAAACGAATGAGCATGGAATAGGAAGAAGAATGATAATTGTGCTCTCACTTTCAAGGCTCAAAAGAACAAAGATGTGTGGTATGTTGATAGCGGTTGCTGAACGCATATGACTTGAGATAGAAATAAATTTTTATCTCTGAAAGAGAAGAAGGATGGAACCGTGTCCTTTGGAAATGATGGATCTTCAAATGTTATAGGATCAGGTACTGTCACTCTCAGAAGCAAGGATGCTCTAGCCAAGAATGTTCTATTGGTTGAAAATATGAACCACAATCTACTCAGTGTTGTACAAATGTGTCATCAAGGACACAAAATACTATTCAACTCCACAAAATGTGAAATCAGGAAAGGATTGTATGGTGAAATTGTGGCTATAGCAAGTCGAGCTTCAAACGACATATATGTTTTGGATAAAGCAACTAAATCATGTCTAATAGCTAAAGAGGATGATACAATAATTGGTAGCAATGATGATCGACTCAGTAATAAGTTTGCTACAAAGGTGAAAGTGATTTCCATATGTCTTTACTTGGTGAGCCGACATACTTCTTACGGCTTCAAATATCTCAACAAGGGAAAGGAACATTTATATGTCAATCCAAGCACATCAAGGAAATGCTCAAGAAATTTAAAATGGAAGATTGCAAACCCATCCTTACTCCAATGGTAATAGGTTGCAAATTGAGCGTAGATGACTCATTTAAGGATGTGGACCAAAGGTTGTATAGATCTATGATTAGTAGTATTCTATATGTAACAGCCTCCCAACTAGATGCTATGCAAGAAGTTGGACAAGTAGCAAGATTCCAAGCACCACCAAAAGAGTCACATATTAAATATTCACCAACATTGGAATATCTTCACCAGAAGCTTGGGATTCTCTGATGTTCTCATTAATTTTCCTTTTTCAGAATATAAAGGGGGAGTGGAAGTAGATTACAGGTCTGTAGGATGGTTGTGTGTCAGGGGAAGTGGAAGTGTGTACAGGTTGGCAAGATGGTTGTGTTCCAGTGGGAGTTACCATTTTCCATTGATGTCAAAGGGGGAGAGAATGTTGTAGGAAGAGGTGTCATGATCGTAGGAGGAGTACTCAATGTGTTTCCATTAATGGCAAAGGGGGAGATTGTTGATCAGTGGTTGTCATTGATGTAAACCCAAGCAACACCAGGGGCTAACCCAATATTGCATGGGAATTTTGACCTACCAAATTAATATATTCTGGGTAAATAATTTTTTTGATGGGAATTTTGACCTACGCTCGATATATGGCATGCATGTAATTCTTCACGGTTTAAGAGATATTCATGTTTGAATTTTGTAACCCATGTTAGTGGGCTAAAACACCATGGGGTTGGGGCATGGGTCATTGAAAAGTCATAATTAATATTTTTAAAGCTCCTATAATCCCTCCCACATTCATTTGTTTAAGCCCCCCTCAACCTAATCATTTATATAAACTGTGATCCTCATTTACTCCTTATGAAAGGGATTTCACCATCTGAAACAGGTCATCGTGGCATTTTATCTCTAAATTTTTTCTATGAAAGTTTAGAAGCTTAAATGTTTATGAGGTGAAGCCAAAATCTGGAGGAAGCTTCTGTGAAAATATCAGATCAAGGGGCGCAATATTTTTGGAGATATGATCTGTGGAAGTCAAGGTTTTTGCAGGATCCTGAAATTCATCTCAAATAAGTGACCGTGGTAAAATCGTCATAACTCTCTCTCTGAGCATCGGATTGGAGTTCTATAAAAAGTGAGAGATAGTACACAGACCTTAGTTTTCTCAGAAACCGTGACATGTGGCACGCCATACAAGTTCGTTCTGCTGAAATAGTCCATAATTAGGGAATTGTGAGAGATAGGGTATAACTCTCTCTTGAAGAATCCAAACTGGGTCAGACCTGTGGCATTGGAAAGAAGGCTTAGAGGACTACTACTGGATCAAAAATTAGATATTGAGGATTTGAAATAACAAAGATACACTAGATTCAATATCAAGCTCTTAGAAGACAAGAAAAATCTAGATCATGTGTTGTCAAGGGCTGCAAAGGATCAGAATTTCTATGGAAACAAATCAAAGAAAGGTGCAGAAAAGGGTAGCATTACAAGAGAAGTAACCAAGGTGCATAACAACAACAATAAGTTCATCATATGAAGTCTTCAAGTGCGCAGCACTGCATACAATCATTGTAAAGGTATAATTGTACTAAGTCATTGTAGATACATTATTGTAAAAATTGTACTAGTGTCTATCTGCCAAGGGTTGAAGAGGTAGTGCTAGGAGGTCTAAGATCATCATTAGGCGGTTGTGTCAAAGTTGGGGTTATGGTCTGGTATATCTTCTTCTTCTACATCATTCTATATCATTGTAAAGTGAACCATTTTCCCTGGTACGGGAGTCCATTCTTCTTTTATTCTTCTATAGGGTGGTAGGGTGGTGCTAGGGTGAGTTGTAGCTCATTAGGTGTTGGGGCATCCATTCAGTTGACTACTGAAGAATCTTTGGCATTGGAGCATCCATCCAGTGGGAGCTTGAGAAGAATTCTTTTCTAGATTCTAGGATGTTGGAGCTTTATTTTCAATTAGAGTTGAATATTAAAGAATTATTAGAAAAGCATTAGGTGGTTTTTGTCCTAGAGTAGGTTTTCACCTTAAAAACTATGTGCATTTGTGTTCCTATTGTTTTCTTCTATCATTGTACAAACAATGATAATAATTGAAGATTAACTAAAGCTCTAATTGAAAGGAATACTAACTCACCCCCCCCCCCCCCCCCCAAGTATTTCCAACATGAAGGGCCGTCGGTTGAGAAGCTAGTGCCATCCACAGTCCCAGAGGAAATTTTTTCAACAATAGGAGAAGGAATAAATAAGGTATCAATGGAAGAGATACCCCTGCTACCAACAAAGGGGGAGGAAATAGCGTGCAAAGGATCGGAATAATTAAGAAATTCCAATTGGGAAGAAGTATTCCTGAAGGAGTTTGCATCATCACAAGACCAAGGAAGTGTTGTGAAACTTCCTACAGTTAAATCACCCCAATTATTAGTTGCATAACAAATTGAAATCCTAAGTGTGTACTGGAAGATATTCATGGCACCTACAAGCTCCTCTATTGATTTCGAAATTGGAAATATTATAGGTGATGCACCAATGAAGCCCATTCCTTTAATGCCTTTGCCTAATTTTCATGGGATTTCCTCTGAAGACCCCGATACATTCCTCTTTGAATTTGATATTGTCTATCGAGGGTATGACTATATCGTTGATGGTCAGAAATTAAAAATATTTCCTTCTACTTTAAAAGGAAAAACCCTGAGATGGTTCATGGGTTTAGGGGGAAAGACTATCTCATGGGATGCAATGAAGGAATTATTTTTGGAGAAATACCAGGATTAATGTAAATCCTGTGACATCAAAGATGATATTTTTAAGTTTACACAGAAAGAGGATGAGAATATAGAAGATTTTGTGGAACAATTCATATATATATTGCAGAGATCGAGCCATAGTGACCTGGACAAAGATATCTTGAAGATCATTCTTCTTCGGGCACTCAAGGAAGATTCCCTACAACTTTGAAACATATTAAGGAAGGGGAACATCTCGAAGGAACAATTTGACACTATCTATGGGCTATGCATTCGACGTTCATGAGGGGCTGGAAGAAATGGACAAGGAAATTGGTCATCAAAAACATCTGGTCGAGGGGTCATAAAGGCTGAAATCAGAAACCTAGTGGATAACCGAAGGACTGATATCTTGAGTACATTATCTACCCATATGGACACTTTACAAGAGAAATAGAAAAAAATGGAGTTGGAGAAGACTATGGCTATATTCGGCCACAGTGCAAAAAGAAGAATCCACTAAAAGAATTCCCATTAAACATAGTTTAAGCCTGCACAATTTGCAAATAGACCCATGCAACCAACTCGTGCCCTTCCTTTCGAAGATTGAAGGCACTGTTTCAAGGGGAAAGTGAAGAAAATGCTGTAGATCAACTATACTTCATGGGACCAAAGAATCCATGGCAACCTCAACCACCAATTATGAATCTAGGTATGCCCCAGGATCCATCTTAGTATTTCAATAATTTTAATATGAATCCCTAGTCTATAAATTTTTCACCAATGTGGTCTCAGTATCAATATCCCCCTTAGCAAAAATGGGTTCCCCAGACTAGTTCAAACCATTCAAGGGCTAAGAACTAGTGCGGACCCTCTCCTAATGGAAAGTTTCCCTAATCCATGCCACAAAAACAAATTCAGTTTCCCTCCAATGTACCTTCAGACAACCCATCCCTTCGACCCTAGCTTCCTATCCAGCCCAATTTTAATCCTAATAATAAAGGGGTCCAACCAACTAACACTCTTAACATTCCATCATATAGCATTTCTACCGCAGGAATTAATGAGATAAACTTACGATTTGGGTGAGTAGTGAATGTTCCAACTTCACCTATTTCCATAGAACAAATTGAAATTGAAGTTATACAACTAGAACCAGAAATAGTTGGGGATAAACCAGACCAAAACATGATAAATCAATCCCCTCCCCAACCTTCTCTTAACCAGGGTCATCCAATAGCTCCACCATACCCTGAAAGATTTACCCTGATTAAACAAAGCCCTCAAGTAGAGTTTGACTTCCTGATAGAATTACAAAATATTTTCGGTAAAATACCCATGCTTCAAGCTATGATGGATGTACTTATATATGCAAAAAATCTCAAGGAATATTGTTTTAAGAAACCTGGGAATAAACCAAGGGATCCGTTAACCATTCATGTGATGGGTAGAATGTTTAACATCATGTTAGGAAAAACTATGCCTGTAAAATATGGGGACCTAGGAAACCCAATTCTAATAGTACAAATCAATGGGGTTGAAATCCCAAATGTACTACTAGATTTGGCTGCTACCATAAATATCATTACCTCCGAAACAATGACTGCATTAGGCCTTGAAAAAATTAAGCCAACCCCTACTATCTTGGAATTTGCAGAGAGGTCTACAATTAATCCAGTAGGGAAGTTGGAACATTTAACTATTTCAGTGGACTCATGGCACTATCCCATGGACCTCCTTGTATTATAGGAACGATCCCTAGTCGGTGGTCATCCATTGATCTTAGGAAGACCTTGGCTCGCAACCATAGATTCATATATTGGGTATTGATCTATACATATAATCATATCAAATGGGATGGTTATAAAGAACCTCACTCTCTATCCCCCTGTGAAACCTATCCCATTAGAGAAACTATTATCCATATGAAAATCTCTACCAATGGAAGAGGCCGACCCTGAAAATCAAGAAGTTAGACCAATCCTTACCATTGGGCATGCCCTTCAATTCAAAATATAAACTCGGGTTGATACCATTACCACTTTTATTAATGATCCATGTTCTGTTTCCGATTCAACTCGTCAAATTTTAGAGTCTTCCATGATTTGTGAAAGATAGGAGAGTATCAAACCACAAGATGATATTGAAGACATTCCTGTAAATTCATCCCATGCAATTGAAATTGAAGCAGGGAAGACACTCAATATCAACCCGAATATGTCAAAATCCCAAACAAAGTAGCTCCTAAAATTCCTTCAAGACCATCAAAATCAAGGGGTTGGCTTGCAAAGCTCCGATCCTCCAAGGACATGATTGGGCATTACCATTTCACATACATTCTGATGACTCTCAGATAGCAGTAGGAGCAGTTTTAGGACAACATCTATACATGACACCATATGCAGTTTACTACATCAATAAGAATTTAACTCCTGCTGAGTTGAATTACATGTTGACTAAAAAAAATTCCTAGTTGTCATCTATGCTATCAGCAAGTTCCTACACTACTTCACCGGGTATCCTACTTTCATACATATTAATCATGCAAAAATAAGGTATTTTATGAATAAATCTATCACTCTTGGTCACATTACAATATGGTTGCTATTGTTTCAAGAGTTTGATATCACAATAGTAGATAAACTAGCAAAAGACAACGTAGTTGCTGATTTTATATCTAGAATGAATAATAATGATGAATGCACACCTATAGAAGATAGTTTTCCCAATGAGAATATTTTTGAAATCTCTACTGACCCTCTATGGTACGCAGATATTTCTAACTATCTTGCTACAGGGAAGGTGCCCCATCATTTGTCATATAGGGAAAAATGAAAGATTATTCATCACAGTGCTTGATATTCCTGGATGGCAAGGTATCTATTTCATACAGGAGTCGAAAAGAAGATTCGGCATTGTGTATCTGAGGATGATATTTATGAATTGCTGAAGGCTGCCCATGATGGCTCTTGTGGGTGAGATTTTGAAGATAAAATAACAATCCATAAGGTGTTACAAATGGGATATTACTGGCCTTCTATATTTCAGGATGCGAGAAATTATGTCAGGAGGTGTGAGAGTTGCCAATGCATGGGGCAGCACAGTCGATCTGATGAAATTCCTTTGTAGCCACAGTTAGTGCTCAAACCTTTTGAGAAATGGGCTATCAATTCTGTTGGACCCTTTAACCCACCCTCCCAACCAAAGGTTCACATTCTGGTCTGCACTGGTTATGTGACTAAGTGGGTAGATGCCAGAGCTGTTGTGAAAGTAACAAAAAAGGTGGTTTCAGATTTTATGTTTGAAGAAATTTTTTCTCATTACGGTACTCCAAGGGAGATTGTTCCAGATGGAGGAGCACAATTTACATCACGCATGATAACAAGGCTTATGCAGAAATATGGTTTCAATAATGGGGTGACATCTCCATATCACCCCAAGGCGAATGGATAAGTGTAAAGCACAAACAAGATATTGGAAAATATATTCACAAAAATTGTGGCATACCATCATCGGGATTGGGATCAAAAGTTGACTGAAGCTCTCTAGGCATATAGAACAACATGGAGGAATACAAATGATTTCTCACCATTGAATTTGATTTATGGGAAATCCCCATTGTTTCCAAAAGAATATGAAATCAGTACCGTCAGAACAGCTCTTGAAGTAGGTTTGGATCTGTCAGATGCCTAGAAACATCGATTGGCTCAGCTTAGTGAACTAGATAAAATCCGTTAAATGGTTGTCAAAAGGACTACTACTATTCACCACCAAAGGATGAAATGGCATGATAAGTTTATAAAAAAAAAAAAGGTGTTTCATAGAGGATTTTGGCCATTACTCTATGACTCCTGTTTTAAGGATTTTAAGGGAAATCTTTGCACTCGCTGGATGGGACCTTACGAGGTGGATGTTGTATTTGATAATGGAACAGTCAGGATAATCACAATTGATGATACACGTTCTTCTTTTATAGAAAATGGACATCTCCTAAGACTATACCACCACCCAACCTCTAAGGACACTTTCATTAAACATCTCTCTGAGAAATCTAGTCTAAATCTTAGCAGTGCAAATAAATCTTCCTTTGCATAGTGACTCTAAACAAAAAATAAAAAATGAAATATAGAAAATAAATAAATTAACAAATTAATAAAATCAAAGAATAATATGTATATATATGTGTGTGTGTGTGTGTATATGTGTGTGTGTGTGTGTGTGTGTGTGTGTGTGTGTGTGTGTGTATTTGTCTTTTTGTAAGAGTTATTACTAAGGGGTAATGTTGCAAAGCTTGAAAATTTCCTAAGTATTGATGTTGTTACTCCAGATGTTGTTACTCTGGATGCTGCTACTCCTCGATGTTGTTATTCTGTCTTCATCATTACTATGTTGTTAGTCTACCAACTATTACTTCCTCCAGGTAGGTAACCAGGTATGTCTCCATTTTACTCTTATGTATTTAATTAAATATTCCATAAATAAGACATTGATGTCTTGGATGGCTACTTTTAAAGCGGGGGGGGTGTCATCATAATTAAATGACGTCGTAATTAAACCACAACAATGATTATTCAAAATTCATTATTACAACCTTTTATTCTTGGTACACTCTACGATCCTTACCATATTCTGTATAATAATTAAAGATGTATTGGGATCAGAAACATGCACATATTTCCAACCTATCATTCATTTCCAACCATGCAAAATAATTACTATCACATCCATCGCACTTATCATACTTTTCCATGATTTTCATTATTTCCCAGGAAATCACCTAGTGTTGTATTTATCGTTATTCACCTCACCTGTCACCATGCTGTTTATGCCAAATTTGGTAGCCATCATCCTTTCCATTGGTATTCTATTTCCAAGAGTGCTATTAAAATCTCTACAAGATGGGCGGATTGGTTGTGCTGAATGAACCCGAAGATATAATTTTGATCCATAGCAATGCAGATGTGTGGAAATTTTTCATCAATGCAGGATGCGATATCTATTTTAATATATTGTAGGGATTTTGCAAGAGAATTACAATGGAGTTCATGTTAAATTTGAATTGGAATTTCTCTCGAGTTATAGGATTAGAAATTCACGTCATAAAAGAAGTCATCGTGGAAGTCAGCAGGCTAAGATAGCAAGGACAATGGTGGTTTTCGCGGAGAATTCCCCTCGCGGAGTTTCCTGAATTTTTTCTGTAGGCAGGAGAAAGAATTTTTCAATATGGAAGAGGGCATGGCCACAAATATATACCATATCCATGGAATCAGGTAGAAGGCTTTGTGATGAAATACATAACCTCTGAAGGACGGGCCAAAAATATACTCAAATACAATTTCAAAATCCTGGCTCACCTTCGATTTCCATAGGCACAAGTTCATTTCTTAAATATGCATTTCATTTTATTAAAACAAATTCAACACATGGCATAGTCCTCTTGGTGTCCGCGCCAAGTGCTGGAAGTCCTCTCCAATCATGGACTGGTTCGTTCGTAAGTATTACATGCAATAGCTCCACTTCAAGTTTCTGGGGCAGAACTCTATGGGTCATTAGAAGAAGAGATAGCAGTTGTTATTGCCACTAGAGAGGAATAACTAGTACCTCCAGATGATTTAGCAGAAATAAAAGAGTTAGAGGAAATGGAGATATCTCAGGAAGAACTGGAAGAAATGGAAATGGAGATAGACCTGGAAGAACTGAAAGAAATGTAAATGGAGAGAGAAATTGTTGATATAGTCGAGGTTTCCACACAAGAACCATCCTCACCTAAGGAACCTACAAATGAAGGAATCATGGGTTTAAGGGATGAAGTTGAGGCAGTCCTACAGTAATCTATTTTCATTAATGAAGAATAGGAAGAAGGAGCATCAACTAGATGGTTGGAAAGTAATGTTGTTACACAAGAAACATCATCACCTACCCAAGAAGAAATGAATATTGAAACAGTTAGGCGTGTCACACAAGAACCACCCTTGACTCATTTGTAACAGGAAGATAAAGAAGAAATGACCCGTGAGATCGACACTACTCCACAAGAAACAGTATCGACCGCAAACGAAGAAGTAATGCATGAAGGAAAAGATGACAGAGAGGGAACGACCCTCAAGGTCGAAACTATTACACAACAACCAATGTCGACTCCAACCAAATAAGAAATGCACGAAGGAGACTTGGCCCAAGTGATAAATTAGGGATAAGAAGGTATTCTCCATTCTCCTTTTCAGTCCATGATGCCTATAGGATAAAGGGGATTTCACTCGTCCCAATTATTAATGGCAGAGATCGTTGTCCCACCAGAACTAAGGTTTTTTAATTTAGGGAAAGATGAAAGTGATAATGCTCCTGAGGAAAGGGAACCTAGTGAGAAAAAACTAACAGAAAAATGAGTTGATGCCATTAATGGAATTCCATTACCTCCTAAACCTGATGCAGGTCAAGGAGATAAATTAATTGTCAAGAAAGAATGGATAGAACAATGTGAGAGCAGGAGGCTACCTCTCAAGAAAATGTATCAAATTCAATTTAATGAAACCATGCGATTAAAAAAATAAGTTCGGAAGTTGAGAAATAAAGTATATCAGTTGAAGAAGATGGTGAAAATATATAAATGGAAGGTAATAAAACCTAAAATTGAGGTCTCCTCTACGGCTACATAGACTGGTCTGATTGAACGTATTTTTGAAGCCCAATAATTTTTCTTGGCTACTAAAATTCAGAAATGGCAATCCACTGTGAATGAACATAAGAAGAATACAAAGCGAGTTCGAGAGCAGACTGTTGTTATTGTTACGTGATATATAGACTAGTTAGATAGAGCACAACAGAGGCAAGAAAAATACGAGGTTAACATAAAGGAGTTAGAAGAACAAGTGCAATTGTTGAAATTAGATAAGGAGAAGATGTTTACATTGGTACAAAAGGTAATGATCGTTAGAACTCCCGCTCATAGTTATGCCTTATCCCTTCATGAAAAATTATTTTTCTTCTTCCTAGAGAGTAGATATAAAGAAATTTATCATGAAATTGAGAATCTAATATAGTTCCTCCGTATTTTCAAAATTCATGATATCATAGGACAACACTTAAAGTTTGAACTTTACATGCATTTTTATTTCTTGAAGCATGATCAGGCTTTCAATCTCTTTCCATTTGTGGGGGATATTCATTTGAGAGCCTTCACCTCCTACACTATCAATCAGATTAAATGGAGAAAGGCCAATGATACATTTGAATAAAATCAAGTTACAAGGTCATTGATGGTAAAGAGAGAGCATGGCTAGGCAACAAATATTTATAATAAGAATTTTACCCTTTTACAGATCGAGGGACATAAGGAACATATGGTGGCAACCCAGAAATGGTGTGCTAACCTTAGTGTTATAAAGATAATAAATTTTCACGGTGAAGATTTTGACAGTTCTCAAATAAGGTGGATGTTGTCATCATCAACCATCAGAATTTGAGAACATTTTGGAGCACCCAACATTGCATGAGCATTAGAGAGAGTTTTACGTTTTGTAGCATGCATTCAAACCTGCGGGGTCCAGTGGATGGGACTGAGTTTTCAGTCCCCCCTCATTTGGTTCCCATCAGATCAATATACTCGCTCATACAATGTCAGCCGAGACTCATAGAAGGATGTTGTTCTAACAGAAGGATATAAACTCCCTGGAATAAAAGTGGCCAAAGAATATGACCTCGCACAACTTCATGCCATCCATAGTTAGTCCAACCCAAATATGTGGAGATGAAACGCTACATGAGGACATGCTGATAGATGAGTTAGGGGGAGTTGTTGGGTATTAAATCTGTATACTTTTCTCTCCTACTTTCACCCACCTTTCTACCTCTTTGTATCATTAATTATTCTAAGGACACGAGGTAATTCCCCTTTCACTGTCTTATATGGAATGTTTGATTAATGAAATAATATTCATGGGTATTTTACCTATGGAAGTATTAATTCTATTATTTTCAAATATTCGGCAAGTAAAGGGATCACGTCTACAAGTCACGAAGAAACTCTGAATTCTCAGCATTATCTTGATATGATGTAACAATACAACAGATTCTAACTTATCCCGTTCTATTTTAGGCCTTTTGTGGTTTTCTCTCGATAACTAGTTAGTTGTTGTAACAATCGTATATTTGTAGGTATTTAGTTGTTAGGTTGAAAATACGGTTTTCTTGAACATTTGTATAAGGGTCTAGAGGCTGTGAATAAAGGTTAAGTAGGAAGGGACCTATTTTGAAATAGAAGTATTTTAATCAGTTGAATGCACATTGTTTTCTTGTTTGATTTGAAAGTTGTGAGTTTATCGTAGCCCTAATTAGAGAGTTGGGCCCACTCTTCTAATTAGGTGCTGCATTATTTTCCTTTGTTGATTTCTCATTTCTGTTGGTTATTTTAAACTGTTGTTCTGGTATTATTATGTAATTGCTGTGAATTCTTTTATAATTCTGAACTTTATCTTTAATTGATGTTACAGTAGTCTTTCTTGTTTTTATTATTAAATTTGTGTTCAATATCTAATTATGTTATTTCTCCTGCATATATTGTACATGTTAGTCTTGCAATAGACAACACTCCCAGATTGATAATTAATGTGGGAAAGAGTTTGAAGATTTATTCACACTTAGACACCAACACATTAGAGGCACCACGAATAGCATGGCTACTATACATAATGGCATAAAGACCAATAAATTAATTTAACATAAAAAACTCAAGCCAGATTGGAAAATATGGAAGAACCCAAGAGGGGACACCTAAATCAACCAATTTAATTAAGGGACAAAGAAATGGAAATTCACACAAACAGTTGTAAAATGATTTACAAACAAAATAAATTGCATATAACAAAAGTAAATTTTGTATGGATCAGAGGAGGCATTCTATATAAAAATTAAACACAACAAACCCATATCGAGTTCAAAGGAAGAGATGAATCATTCCTATAAACTATGAAACATAGTAAAAACCCAATACAATTTGGGTAAAATGGTTCCCAACAACCGATCATTTAAAATGATAAGGGCTTATACGCTAATAACCCATACAATTTTAGCATAAATACGTTGAAGCCGAAATACTAAAAATAACCTTGTGTTATTTACAAAGAAAGCACATATTCTAAAATAAAACAGAGATCATTTACTAAACCATTTGAGGAATTTTGAAGAAGGGCTTAAATATCTTTTGTGCCAGATGATAACTATGGGTTGGTGAGGGAACATCATCCTCATGAAGAGAATGGGGAGGTAATAGCTTACATTCTCGCAAAGAGGGTAGAAAACGCTTTCTACAACAACAAAAATGAACCCATATCAGTCAAATCGAAAACTAATAACAAACATAAGAAAATAAAATGTAACGATAGATATTTCTTACCTGAATGAAGTCGATGAAATAGCCAGCCTAGATACGCATCCTTCATGCAGAATAAAACAAGATCTGTTTGGAAAACTCCTAATAAACTAACCATAAATACATATGTGAAAAAAAATACATAGACTATACTTGTTTGTGCATAGAGACATAGCTTTCAATGGTGGAAAATTAAAACACAAATACACTTGAAAACCTTGAAGGAACTTACATACAGTAGCATTGATATATCCCTTTGATGGTTAGGCTTGGAGGCAGCACTCCATCCACTATAATGTTGGAGGAATAAAATGAAAACATAGTGGGAACCCGAGTTGCAGGTTGGTCATGGAGGTAGAACTTCGGAGCTAGAGATGTTCACCTCCAAAAATATGAAATGGGTAAATGAATCCCAAGTTGGGTAGGTTGAAACCATTAGGGTTTCTACAACAAATTAAAAAAATCAATTTCCCCCAACAAATCTGTAACGTACATCTAGCACCTCAAAAGAAGCTTCAATGCCATGTGAAGGCCATGTGATTTTTCCACTAGGAGAACAGTGAATGGGTGTGTTACTTCCCTATATTACTAGTATAGTCCCTTATTTTAGTTAGTGTAACCCCCTTATAGTTATTGTTGTACTGTTGTAACCCCATTATTATTATTATTGTTCCCTTACATTATTATTTTTAGGTCAGATAGGATTATATTGTGACCCCATGGAATCCTATATATAGAAAGAGGTTTTGTCATTTCTATCATCCAAGAATTGTTCATTTATGTAATGTAAAGGAGGTTTCCCCATTGAAGTGGCTTATCTATAAGGCATTGATCTCTCTTTTCTTCTATTTTTGTAGCCAGCTTCATAACATTTGGTATCAGAGCTTTGGATTCTAGGGTTTTGCTGCTCCAAATAGGCCATTGTGGAATTTGCGCTATAAATTTGCTTCTATGAAGATCATGTTACGAAACAAGCTCCAAAAATAGAAGAAAAGAGAGATCAATCCCTTAGAAATCAACCACTTTGAGGGGGAAACCTCCAATACATTACATAAATGAACAATTCTTGGATGATACAAATGACCAAAACCTCCTTCTATATATAGGAGTCCATGGGGTCACAATATAATCCTAGCAGACCTAACAATAATTTTGTAATGGCATAATAATAACAATATTAGGGTTACAAAGGTACAACAATAACAATGACGGGGTTACACTAATAACTATAAGGGACAATACTAGTAATATAGGGACCTAACTTGCCCCTCTCCTTCAAAAAAGTGTTGTCCCTAATTCTTGAGTAGCTCCAGATGCTTCTGTATAAAATTCTCATCCTCCCATGTAGAATATTAAGTGGGTAAGTTCTTCCATTTAATGAGATACTCTGAAATTGATCGATTTCGTAGCTATCGAGTTCTTGATTTCGTGACTACTTCAGGTTCCAATATGATTTTTCCTTTATCATAAAGTTCTGACTATATTTTTTGAAGTGGAATTTTTTCACCTATAACCTTCTTTAAGCATGAAACATCGAAAACTGGATGCACTCGCAAAGAAGAAAGAAGCTCCAATTTGTATGCCATAGTACCAATATTTAGCAACACCTTGTAAGGACCATAGTACTTTGGCGATAATATATTATCCTTGTTAGCATGCTTTAGGGACATTTTTTTGTATAGTTATGGCTATAAAAGTACCCAGTCTCCTACATCAAAAATTCTCTTACTGTGATGTTGATATGCATGTTGTTTCATTCGATTTTGTGCCAAATTTAGGTTATCCTTTAAGAGTTGGATAACATCTTTTGATGCTCAATGTGATCTTCCACTACTTGAACCTTAGAATTTTATCATTAAAAAGATGTGATGGACGGTGTATGACATCCATAAAGTGCCATAAATGGGGTCATTTTTGCTGCAGTATGGAAGGAAGTGTTATACCACCATTCAACGAGAGGTAACCACTTGACCCGTTGTGTTTTCTTATCACATACAAAACAATGAAGATATCCTTCCAAACATTTATTCACTATCTCTGTTTGACCATCAGATTGAGGATGATAAGATGAGCTATGAGCTAGTTGAGTACCCAAAAGAGAAAATAATTTCATCCAAAATTTTCCAGTAAAAATGGGATCTATTTCACTTACAACAATCTTTGGGTTTCCATGTAGCTTCTGAATTGTTTCCATAAATGCAGTAGCAATTGTAGTTTATTTAAATGGATGAAATAATGCACAAAAGTGTGCATACTTGGTAAGTATATCAACTACAACCATGATTACACTCTTTCCTTTGGAATTAAGTAAATCCATGATAAAATCCATTCAAATCTCCTCCCAACGTTGACTTCAAATAGATAAAGGTTGTAGAAGACTCGAGGTCTTAATTGTCTCAAGATTAAGTTGTTGGAAAAATAAACAATCCACCACAAATTTTTGAATATTAGATTTAAGGCCATCCCAAAAAAAATATTTCTTCACCCTGTGGTAATTTTTTAAAAATCCTGAGTGTCCTCCTAAAGGAGAAGTGTGCAATTCCAAAAGAATATTTTATTTTAGTTGTAAATTCTTGAAGATATATAAGCGATATTTATACCATAAGGAATCATTTTTCCAAATAAATGTATCATATGTACTAGGATCTTGCTACAACTTTTGAATGAGTGTCCACACTTATTCATCCTTCTTCCATTCATCCCTTGCTTTGGTTATCCAATCTGGTTGGATAATATAAAAGGCACAAGCAATGCATCCAACTATTCATCCTTTCTTGAGAGTGCAACTGCAAAAAAATTTAGCTTCCCTTTTTTGTAGATCATTTCAAAGTCATAACCCAGCATCTTTATGACCGATTTTTTCTACTCTTTTGAAGATAGTCTTTGTTCCAGAAAGTGCTTTAGACTATCATGATCATTTTTTACCTTGAAGTGTCTTCCCATTAGGTAAGGTCTCCATTTCTTTATTACATGTAGTATTTCCAGCATTTCCATGCCATAAATTGCTTTTCATAAATACTTTCCTTTGATTGGATGACTTTAAAAAGTAATGGGTCTTCCTTCTTGCATTAAAACAACACTGATTCCATTTCCTGAGTCATCTAATTCCACAATAAAAAAATTTGTGAAATCTCGCGTAGATAAGACTAGTGCTAGGAACATTTCCACTTTAAAATGTTCAAAGGCCTTGGTTGCTTTAGGAGTCCATGAAAATGCATCTTTGTTCAATAATGTTGTTAGAGGTGCTGCTATTCTCCCATAATTATTAACAAAATTGTTATAATACCCAGTTAACAAGAGAAATCCTCACAACTGCTTTATGGTTGTGAGGAATTTCCATTCCTTAATGGCTTTAATTTTGTTAGGGTCTACCTTAACACCCTTGTGAGATACAATATGACACAGATATTCCACCTCTTGTACTCCAAAGAAAAATTTGGATGTTTTTTTATATAATTGTTTCTCCTCTAGTAGTTTGAGCACCCCGTCAACATGTTGAACATGATCCTTCCAAGACATGATGTAGATTTGTATGTCATCAAAAAATACTAGCACAAATTTTCTAATGAAGGTTTTTAAAATTTAATTCATCAAAACTTGAAATGTAGAAGGGGCATTGGTAAGGCCAAAAGGCATGACCAAAAATTCATAATGACCCTCATGAGTTCGAAATGTTGTTTTCAGAATATCTTCAGTCTTCATTCTAATTTGATGATACCCTGAACGAAGATCCAACTTGGTAAAATAACTTTCTTCATGTAATTCATCCAATCATTCATCAATCACTGGAATGGGAAATTTATCTTTAATAATGAGTTTATTGA